>CM021100.1:833285048-833420664 GCA_007115665.2 Sequoiadendron giganteum | reverse complement strand
GAAGTCATCACAATCTTGAACAAGAAGAGGGAACCCAATGGAGAACAATGCACTTTCCACCCAACCATGTGGAACCCAAAGGTCCACCCCCCATGCTAGGAGATAGCAAAGGGTCCCACCAACTCAATCAGGCAAGGACAAAAGACAACACAAGTTTGACAATATATCAATGTACAAGTAAAGATCAACATTAAACGACAATGGCATTACTTCCAGAGGTACACAACATCAAGGGAATTGAGAGTCAAGGGACATAAGCTTGTTGTAGGAGGAGTGTCATCACATAGTTTACATGGGTTACCCAGGCAGATCTTCCTTGGCCCTGCCCCCATCCTGGGTTACCTTGGAAGCCTCTACTTATCTATGGCCCCTCATTAACACGTTTGATTGCAAAATCTGACGAAAATGTCTGACGAAAGCTATATAATCAGATGCATCATCAGGAACTTGTGCAAAATTTGCATTTTCTTTAAATTTTATCCTCGACGTTCGTCAAAATTTTGACAAATCTTATTTTTTGCCAAAATTTCGACGGACTTGCAAAGTTAAATTGTGGCCAGCATAAATAAAAATGATCTCAACGATTTATTGCGACAGTGTTTTTCTCGATGATTTTCTTGGGTCAAAAATCAGAAAAAAACTCAAGAAGATATCGAGTGGTTGAGGGTAGTCATTGTCTTTTTCCAGAATTCATTTGTGAAGTCAGATTTGTACTTCCAAGTTTAAAAATCATATTTTAAAGCAACATCTCATTAGATTTCATTTTTAGTCTTGTGCATTTTCAGAATTTCATTTCCAGATTTTAGACCCGACTTCACAAATTCTTTATAAGGGAATTGTTTATAACTAGTGGAAAATTCTTGATAGATTTGGACAGAGATTATATTTGCAAGGTTTTGATTTTAACCCTAATGATCAATTTTCAATAGATTTGGGAGCCATAACTAGATAATATCAAAGGCATAGGGATAGCTACAGAGTGAAATAACTATCAAGATTCAGGCCTAGAGGGTTCAACAAAGAACTAGGAATGTTTGATAGTGGATAGTTAGAGCCATTTAGCTATTATAATTTTTGAAGACTACTTCATAAAGATGTATTTTTCCCTTTGCCAAGTTTCAAAAATAGATTTTAGACCTTAGACGCCAGTGTCTTATAAAAGAAGTTATGGTATATTTGTTACCTGTAGTTCTTGAATTCATCTCGACTCTATACAAATGTATCTATTTTTTATTTGAACAAGAAAGAAAGAAAGAAACCAATTTGTAAATATTATGAGATATTTAGAGCAAAAAACTAAAACATGAAAAAATGAAGGTCAAGGCCTCTTTAAATTTTCTTAGTTCACTTAAAATTTTTAGATGCTGCCAAACATCTAGCAAGCTATAACTACTTTGGAATAGTTTACAAGATGAAATTGTCTCCTCATGTAGAAGTATAAGCTACCGAATTCCTTCAAAAGTTGGTATAGGAATCAAAAGATGAACCTGTCAAATTGGAAACCAAAATTTTTGTGGTAAGAAGAATTGATTTTGACATGAATGACATGTTGTAACAACTTTATTAAGTAATAAAATTTATTTAGTTATTTGACAATTTGTGATTTGTGTGTAGATATGCCACCATATGAAACTGAGTGGAAAAGAGCACTCCTTACCTTATCAAGTAATATCTAGGTAAGATGTTATAAAAAAATAACTTGGTCTTTTAGTAAAGCTGGTCAAACTACTCATGCTTTTCCATGCTTAATTTTTTCCTTTTGGATTGAGCTACTTATGATAAATTTTTAACTTTCCTTGCAACTTGTGTATTACCCTCTCATGTTTTTAACTGGTTAAAAGAAATCTCTTATTAAGGATATACAATTACTTAGTACATTAGATAGTCCTTTATGTTAAGGGAGGCATATGACTATTGTTTATATAATTCAACTTAATTTGAGAGTAAGCATATTTAATCTCTATGTGGTAGATTCAAACACTAAAAGAAATTATTTGACCTTATTAGGAAAAATAAAGCAAAAAACGTAAAAGTGCATCACATCTCTGTTGAAAGTGATCCCATATCCTTTGTGATACCTTCCCTCTAGCAACTTGACTATCTTTTTTATTTTAGGTTATGCATGATTTTATTCATTTGATTTCAATGGCCTTGCATAACACTTGAAGAAATTAATTGTGGTAGTTTCTTGAGATATTATCCATGCACTCCTTAATACATTTGTAGGTTGTCCTCTTTTGAATCTTTGTGAGATGGAAATATTTATTAGTTTACCATACTACTATGAAGAAACTGAACCCTTGACAAGATTTATGATGTTTTAAAAGCCCCCTTGACTGCTCAGTTACTTTTCTTTATGTATCTTTTAAAGTTCTTCATACTACCCTATCATTATTATTATTAATTTCAATGCCCCCTTCATGGTTATGACATGGAATAATCATTGCTTATTTGAATAGTCATGACTGTGATCTCCTTTTGGGAATCTATAGTAAAGTGTCATGCCTTTCTTTGAAGTTCATTTCCTTAAATATTTTATCTTTTCTCGTTGCTCCTTACCTCTATAGTATCCCTATATTTCATATATATAATAATAACAATTATGGTGATAACTAGTGGACATGGGTATAACATCAAGCATCATAGAAATGTAGTTTATATCTACATATTTAATACCCCAAGATACTAATATTCTAGCACTAGTCAAATAATCATCATCAAACTATATTTGTTAATCAAATACAATGAAAAATAAAATATATTAAAATATAAAACATTGATCTTTTCTATCTACTCCACTGTAAATAATAAAGACTTCCAATATTCAAATTGGAAGGAAATTTCTACAGTCTTTATTATTTACAGTGGAGTAGATAGAAGATATCACTCTTTTATATTTTAGTATATTTTATTTTGCAAATAGCATTGGACAGTAAATTGGCCAGTACACTGTCAAACATAATGATTGGACCCTATGAATATATAGGTTATCAATCTTTAATCAATTCACATGAGAAATCATACTGACCAATAGTATCAATGAAACTTTGATACTATATAATAATGACTAGTCTCAGTTTGATGACATTTCAAGACCAATGCATGAATATCATTTGGGCCTCATGGCATTGAACATTGTTTTCATTCAGCCATGATATTATGTTCTTAGAGGAAGCACAATACTAGTATGATTGAATGTATCAGAGGAAATAGGAGTTAGAGTAGATAAGAAGAGAACAAAAATATTGTAGTGTGACCTTATTATTATATAAATAAACATAAAAACAATAAGAGTAGGAACCCCAAATATCATGTGAATTGTCTATGTGAATATGTGCGGAATAGAGTGACCCCTTATCTATTTCAATTCTTGATAAGGTTATGGTTTATTCTTATTCTCCTTTGCATAGTATAAGCTCTAACCAATTTTTCATATTTAGCTTAAAAGTCAAAATAGTATGTCAATAGGAGGGAGGAATTTGTATATGGATTCTAGAATAAACATTGTAACCAAAGACATGAATTACATGGATGGAAGAAAATTCAATACAAATGGCAATAGATTTGACATATAAAACCAGAGGATGGCCCTATGATATTTTGAAGCACTATTGTAATGGTGAAGTTAATTTAGATAGAGGCTTGCTTCATAAGTAGATGGAAGTGTACGAGACATTTGAAGTTGCTTGTGAGAACAAGATTTAGCTTAAACTACAAAACTAGGCAAATGAAGTGTTGTCCTTACAAAAAAAATTTGTTGAGAGTGTGGAAGTGAAGGTCTACATAAGATTGTTTGTATGTATTGGATTTAACATACATATGTTAGGATTGGTCTCAACAATCATTTTAGTCTTTCAAAATGATATCATCCTTATTCAACCATACATTTTTTTTGTCAGATGGATGTAATCATTAAGGAAGACCCTTTCATTATTCCCTTAATGGATTGAACTTTCAAGGAGGCCATCTAATGGGGTTGCCTATTAATATCCAAAGCAGGGATGTGAATATGACTAATGACTATGTAGGCTATATTGTAGATAAAATTCATAGATCTTTTAACTTTATCAAGGCATATAATAGGGTGGTCCACTTCAAATGAAACTCTTTATTATGCCATACTATTTTATTTCCAAAATTCATTTGTGAAGTCATATTTGTACTTCCAGGTTTGAAAATCATATTATAAAGCAACATCTCATCAGATTTCATTTTTAGACTTGTGCATTTTCAGAATTTCATTTCCAGATTTTGTTGTGCTCAATATTCTGATTTTAGGAGTCTAACAGTTGCAAATCACAGTAAAATCAGAATTTAATAATTTATGGAATTAGCATTTTAAAGTGTTTCTTAGGGTCATTAACTTCAGACTATCTTCTCTTTTGCAAGGGTGGTTGCATGCCAAAAATTTTTGTTGTAAAATATCATAATTAAAGGATTTTGTTACCTGTTTGTGATTAAAAATTATTGGAGTGTGAGTTTGATATATTTTGAAAATCTAAATATTCAAACTTGGTAGAGAAAAATCATGTCAGATAATATTAGTCCAGAACAAAATGAAGAGTCACTTGATAGATTGTGGGCTAGATTGAAAAGAAAGGGTGATGGGAAATGCCATTGTCCTTGCAATAATTGCAAGGGCTTAAAGATGAGAAGACTTTTAGTCACAACAACTAAGAAAAATTATAGGCAACATGGTCATGTTGAAGGGGGGCATGGTTATCATTCATTGGTAAGTTGTTCAGTATATGTGTTTATATTGATTGAATTTGTAAATGTTTATATTGTTTTAACATTATATATATATATATATATAAAATCACTTGATCATGATCATGGTTTATTTGTTTCTGTCATTATTATAAAGGTGGGGCACCCTAGGGCACATGATATGGATTATCACGACCTGGAGAATGTGGTTTTGCAAGCGAAGGAACATGGAGTTGTGAATATCGAAGATGATTATGTGCTAGAAAACCCAGTTGAAGATGATGCTACAAATACATTGATCCATGACATATTTAGTGGAACAGTTGATCATGTTGATCGAGATGACTTTGATGATGTTCATGATTCACCTGTACTTCAGAAGGCATACAAGCCCCTTTATGAAGGCTCCCAAACAACTCTTCTCTGTGTTGTATTTTTGTTGGTGAACTTGAAGGTTATGAATGGTTTATCCAACATAGCAATCTCATGGATATTAAGGTATGCCATATATGTCATCATTTTTCATCTATTATAATTGTTGTTAGTTCATCACTACTAAATAAAGGATGAAATATGTACCATTAATATTCTTTATATTAACAAATTATTTTTTGTTGTAGATTGATTGGTGAAATTTTTTTACCACCATCAAATATTTTACCTCGCTCATACCGAGATTTATCTGGCATTATGAAAGATATTGGAATGGAGTATCAAGCAATAGATGCATGTCCCAATGATCATATTATATATCATAAACAACATGAATTTGCAACAAAATGCCCAAAATTTCATATCAATAGATATCAAACAGATCAACTAACAAAAAAGGTGTCTCGCAAAGTTTTTCGTTATATTCCCATTATTCCACGTATGAAACAATTATTTAGGTGCGAAAGCTTAGCAAAATTTATGGATTACCATGCATGGAATAGAAGTGGAGATGACATTCTTCGAATGCCTACAGATGGTTCTAAATTCAGGGGCATGGAGGAAAAATGGCCACACTTTAAAGAAGAACCTCCTAATTTTAGGCTTTCATTGGTATCGGACGATGTCAATCCATTTGGAGAGCTGACATCTATTTATTCAGCGTGGCTTGTTTTTGTTATCAACAATAACATTCCTCCATGGATGCCAATAAAGAGGGAGCACATAATGTTGGCAATGATTGTTCTAGGTATTTTTTTACATCAATTTTCTTTAATGTAGTAACATCTCATTTGTCTTAATTTTTGCATAATGACTTATATTTTTTTCATTTAATAGTCATGTACATTAATTTATATATATTGCAGTAAAATGGTTATAATAATTGTGTAATTTTTATGTTCATTCAACTAGGTAAGTACCAAGTTAAAGATATGAATGTATATATCAAGCCTCTTATCGACGAGTTACTAAAGCTATGGAATGGTGTCACTATGTATGACATATCTAGACCAATAGGACAAAGAAAATTTTAATTCCATGCAATGCTTGTATGGACAATTCATGATGCCCCAAGGCTAACACATTTTTCTAGTATGTTATAACGTTCGACTGCATGACTTTAACGATATTTAATTTTATGAAGTAGATATCATGTATGTTTTTAAAATAATCTATTCATTATATATAATTATAAAAATTGACATATTTAATCCAATTATATATGATTTGCAGGTCTTCAAACAAAGGGAAAATTTGCATCTCCAATTTGCGGTCCAAAGATGAAATCTCGTCATTCAACAAGTTTAGGAAAGCAGGTGTTTGATCAGTATAGGAACTTCCTCCACATAAATCATAAGTATCAAACTACTGAAAAAAATCTTTTCAATGGGTAAGAAAAGACTACATCAAAACCACAAAGAATGACACCTCGCCTATGAAATTTGGAATATAATAGAATTAATCATCAAGGTTATACATCGGATCAAATTGTTTATCTATCATATATGATATGTTTTGAATTTATATTTTTATATTGTGTTTTGTTTACTCATGTTGTAATTGACAATGATTTTCGTTGTTAATTTTTTCAACTTATATGCTTCATGAAGGTCGTCAAGGCATTAATGGTCGGCTCCCACGGGGAATGAAAATTTATCCCAGACAACTTAGTAGTTTTCCCTACTATGAGAAGCTACAAATTGTGCATTTTTTTGATACAATGCATATCGGAAAAAATATGATAGAAACGTTATGGAAAATATTGGATGGAAGGCGTGACAAAGAAAAAATTATCAAAATTTGTAGTGACATTCAGGAAGCCAATCATGCAATGAAAAATGTCATTCAATTAAATAGTGATGGAGACCAAATTAATATAAGTGCCCTTCCTTGGTTATTAACAGATTAGCAAAGCAATGCTATAAAAGAAGTCATACGAAAAACTCAATTTCCCACACGATTTGTTGTGAATATAAACAATATCATAACAAAGAAAGGTGAATTTGGGTCAGGGATGAAAACACATGATTGGCATACCTTCATTAAGGTAATTATTCTGGTATATTATATATATATTTGTATACTACATGTACTTTTCAGTGTATTATGTTTACTACTTTTGGAAAAATAATGAAAAGGTCATTTTATAATTGTTGCAATACGTTCTACCTCTATCTCTCCCAAACAACTTCGACAACAATGGCAAATAAGTTATATATGATCTTGGAAAATACATGAAGTAAGTAGCGATATTTGTTCAATTCTTTGTATATTTTTATTAAATCTCATTAATATATTTGTGCCTTGAATCACTTGTAGATGGTTGTCATCTAAAGCAATCCATAAAGAAGATATAAATTATTGGAAGAGAAAAATTCCTCGTCTAATGTGTGAAATGAAAAAGTGTCTACCTTTGACATTTTTCAATGCATAAGAACACTACCTCATACAACAAGTTGAGGAGATTGAATTGTGTGGACCTGTACACACAAGGCCAATGTGGATGGTTGAGAGGCAATTGAAATTTTTGAGGGCTTTGGTTAGACAAAGAGCACATCCTGAGGGTTTTATGGTGGAGGTGTAATGCCCCGTCACACAACCCTAGAGGAAGTTGCATTAAACTACTTAAACAGAATATATATATTTTTTTAAAGTATAATTAGTAGGCAAGTTCGCTTAACTAATTCCAACATCCTCTAAGGTTATGAGACAAAGGTTAAATAGAACCCAAACAAAAAACATGATTTAAACCATGTCCATTAATTAACCAATAATTAAAGCACATACATCCAAGAAGAATAATTACATCAAAGCATAAAGATAACTTTCCATTGCATTAATCCATCATTAAATATTATAGTTACATCTCTCATTCCCCGAATGAGGTAAGTCCAAAGGACATAATTCCAATTACACTTCCACCTCGATACAACTGAGGGGTAAAGTAATATAATATCAACTGAAATGAAATACAACAAGAATGGATACTGAAACCAACGAGCTCTCCAATTGGAAGTCTCGTCCACATGAACATGAAGATGAACCCAACGGATTTAGGTGCACGCCACCCAACCAAGTTTTACCAAAAGGCCCACCCCCCATGCTAGGAGATAGTAACCAGGAATCCCACTCAAGACCATCTACCTCTAGACACAGGCTAACATAACTAGACCAACCAATCACATGAACCTCACAAGTACATCCCAAAGTACACATCAAATACCATGCAAGTACAACATAAGTACAACACTACATGATCACATTGCTTCCATGAATAAAGGAGAACAAGCATGTTACGAGAACCATACCACATAAACAAACACCATTCATGGTCACACCAGGTATGCTACGGAAACCATACCAACAAATAACAAGTACCAACTATGGTCACACAAAGTGCCATCTCACAGAACATCATGAGTTACCCACACTGATTGTCAAGATGGTGGCTCTAACCGATCATTGGACCTCATACCTACTAGAGCAAAACCAAAAGCCAACTGTTGTCCTAGATAGAGTGTCATCACACAACTCGTCATGAGTTACCCAGCGGATCATAAGGAAGGTAACCCAAACCAAACCTTGGCCCTCACACTTACTAATGCGGAGCCAAATACCTTTCATACAGACAAGATAGATGACCATGCCATCCCATGGCCTTCTCACACATCCCAAGTCTAAACAAGCCCTTGCGCCAATGAATGAGGAATACTTATCTTTTTAGTGTGAAGTACTACCCAACTCTAAGTATATTAATTTAGTTATCACTTAATTATACCACTTCCGAAGGTTACCCAGTCTTGCCTCTTCTGGGCTCTGGCCCCAACATAAGCCACTCTTCTACTTGACAACACACAAATAACATCCAAACATCAAGGGTACAAGGAGCAACAAACAAGGTATTACAACCACTCCTTTCTCAGGAGGCAACCTAAGTCAAAACCCTCTCCAAACACTGGAGGTAACAAGGTAACAAATTTTCTCCTGACAGCTCCTGACAAGGAGACACACATAACAAAATCCTCTCCTTTCTCAAGACGCGACAAAGGTAAAACTACACCAACATAGGAGGCACTAACCACATAACCAGGTCACTCCTTTCAAGGAGAGACGGATCCCATAATCCGCTCCTAAACCAAGGAGATACAAAACATACTCGTTCGTAGAAACCGAGTAATGACAGATAACTTCACATGCACCACCCAAGGAATACAAAATAGGTTGACATAAGAAACGACAACCACTAAACGGAAACTCAACTAGAAGCCTTGTCCAATGTAAAGACTCAATTTCCAAATGATGACAAGAATCAGATAAAAGTCAACCAAGAATTAAATCTACTTTGGATATTCTAAATCCATGTCCTCATGCTAATATTCAAGAATTTATTGCATTTAATAAAACTGAATTAAATACGTCTCTTTCAAACGAATGATAATATTCAAATCAAATGTTTTATTACACTAATTGTTTCAATGGTAACAAATAAATATGTATCTTTCTACGTAAGATATAACATTTAGAAGTTACGATAGGTTCAATGCAAAATAATTTATTAAATAATCATGACGCTAACACATTTCTTGTCAATTCTAAGTTTAACCATTCCAAAATGCATTTAAAATTTCAATAGATAATTTGATTAACAGTTACATAATCTAATTTTCACATGCACATTTTAAACATAATCGTGGATTTAAATCGATATTTTTGCAATATGCCATGGAAGAAAATATTTAAAGTTATATAATCAATTTACCCAAGAAAATAATTCCTCCATATAAATGTATAAAATAATATGCATTTTTATTATTTAATACACATGTATTAAACAACATATCTAATATTACTTATAATATATGTTTTATTACTATTATAATATTATAAATATTAATATATATGCAACACTATATTAATATTCTAATATTATAAATAATAAAAAATAAAAACATATATTATATTATATTAATATTATAATAGTATATATTATAATAATAAATATTAATATTTACATATTAATATTTAATATTATAAATATATCTATTAATAAATATTAATAATAATATTAAATAATAATAAATTAAAAAAAAAAAAACAATATTAAAAAAACAAAAAGCAACGGGGAGCCCACATACCCCTTCCCCCGGCCACATGCCCTACAAACCCTGGGCGGCTGTGTTTTACACACAACCGACCCCCATTAATGGGGGAAACTGTGTGTAAGCACAGTTGTCCCTTACGGGCGGCTACAGCAGCGGCGGAATGGTGGCGAGGGTGTGGGGAGTGGGGAGGGGCGCGCTGGGTGAGGTTCCCTCCGCCTGCCTCCCATGGGGGCACGATGGGGGTTGAGCCCCCAGCGGCCTCCCCAAACATTTTAATATTTTTTTTTTTTCTTTACCCAAAAAAAATGCCTGCGTTTTCAAAAACGCGATTTTATAACAGTGAAATCACCCATAAACAATTTCGGATTTTCAAATGACATTTAATAATAATCTTTTAACCCAACATTAATATATGCATATATATATATATGTATATATTTATACTTTTAATGTGCATATATATATATATATATATATATATGCATCTTTGGTTTAAAAACCATAACTAATTGAGAAAACCAGAATGATACAAATTCAAGAACAATGATTTAAATTCCAAAAACATCATTTTTTTTTAAAACAATTTAAATTTTAAAAGGGGGTCTTCATGCAATTTTGAAGAACAAAATTTCAACCTTGCCATAAGTGAATTCAAACAACAACATTTAAAATTTCTTTCCAAAAGATCTTCAACCATAAATTTAAAATTTAAAATTTCAAAACAAGCATAAAAAGATTTGAACCTGGTTTTTCTTTGAGTTTGAAGAAGTCCAAATGATGCCAAGCTTCCCACCTTGCTTCCAGATCCAACCCCACAAATTTTCACAAACCCAATCCAAAAACCCACAAAGTTGAAGAAATCTTCCACTCACTAATTCAAACTTTTTCAAAAACTCCAAGATCCACAAATTCAAGCAAAAATTTCAAAACATAAGGATTTTTCCCTAAATCCTTCAACCACCATCATAAATTCTCTAAAACAGAAAATGAAAAAATATCTAATTTTTAAATAATTTTAATTTTCAAATTCCAAAATATCTCATTTTCAATTTTGAATGCAAATTTCAAATTTGACTTTCTAAACATTTTTCATTTCTTTTCCAATTTCAATTTTCTCAAATGATTTCCATACATTTTCTTATTTCCAATTTCAACAATTAAATCAATAACTTTAACAAAGATAAATTAACTTCTTTCAACCAAATAAATTTAATCAATTAATAAATAGATTTAATCAAAGATTAAATTATTTATTAATTAAATTAAATTAATACTAAAATGAATTATATTTCAACATAATTTCAAAACACAATAATCCACAACATAAATACATTAAGTTATTTAAATCACCCAATTCAATTTGCAATTAAATAACGAAGAGGGGAATACGATAATCAAGACAACACAACCTGACAAACAACTGATGACATACAAGACTAGGGTGACGACCTGACACGGAAACCTAGCTACTATCTCCCAATCGAATACCATTGGGTATTGAACATGCACTCACCTATGAAACCAAGTGGAGTCGATGTCTTATACCTGTCAACCTACAAATTAAGTAGTAACAACATATAATATGAACAGCATAAAATACACAGTATGAAGAGGTAATCACAGGATCGTAGGGCACTCGCAAGCGAGTGATACGATACCGTCCCCTTCACCAATAAACTACAAATAACTGACAATTCTAACATGCTAATATAATCCAAGACATAATCATCATTAATTTGAATATCCAATTACGTTAATCCAAAACATGCCATGAGATAACATCATATTAAAATATCATCACAACAAAGATTACATTAACGTCGCTTTATAGATAGTGACCAAATAAAAGCCGAGTACCAAATTCAAGGTACAAACAGAAAGTACAACACAAAAGGGCAAAGCACTGTTCAACCAAATTGCAAAACAGAGGGGTATTACATCATCCCCCACTAGGGTTAGGCTTACTCCTAGAAGCCTGCAAACAGTAGGGATATAACTCCCTCAAACACACTGCAAATAAATCAAAACCTCGACCCCTGAGGGTGAGTATCCTGCACAGAGCGACTAACTCCCGAAGTATTCTATCCCGGACAATCCATAGCAAGGTGGACCTGCTGGCCACAAGAGTAACACCCCGTGTTACGACCAGAACCTCTATCTCCTAAAAGTGCAGTAGACTACTGCACACTACCCCAATTAGCCACAGACTGTGAACTCTGGGTTGGCTGCACCTATCGATTGCGCTTGTTGCACCACGAACTCCTGTTCTTCCTAGGAGAAGAACCCCCATCATCCTGATAAGGCTGAGAGTCCTTACGCTTCCCAAGCGCACTCTCCTGCTACTGACCACTCTGAGATGGTCCATGCTGAGATCGAGAAGGTACACCTCCCAGAGGCTGCTCTCCTCTGGCACTAGATCCTCCACTGTACTACTGCCAACTGGAACACTCATGTGTCCCCTAAGTACCATACCTAGGTTCTCCTCAATAATGCGTGCTTTTTCTACAACTACATCCATGGTCTTGGGTTTGAAAACCCTCACACCACCACTGAGATGGGCATTTAAGCCCCTGACAAAATGTTGCACTAACATGCTCTCATCATCACCAATACCTACATACTGTTTGAGCTCGTAAAAACGATGCTCATACTGCTCAACAAATAATGCTAACTGACGCAAGGCATGGAACTGATCCCCACGATGCTGACGCCAATGCTTCGATAAGAATCAAGCCCTAAACCTCTCTACAAAGATCTCCCATGATGCTGTGTGAATATCGATATGGAGCTTCTGCTCCTCTAGTCTCCACCATGTAGACGTAAATCCTCTCAACTGCATAATGGCGTAACGAGCTCTGGTGTTACTGCCATAAGGATGCATAGAAAAACACCTATCCAAATCTATCAGCCACGTCTTGGCCTCTAAGCCTGTACCTGAACCATCATACAAAGGAGGGTGCCCCCTGAGCAAGTCCCTCATGTGAGCCTTGGACTGGGGTGGAACTTCCCTCACCACAGGGTTAATTTGAACCTCTGCCTGCCTAGGTCCAAGGAGTGCCAAAGCCTCCTCTAGCTCTCTATGCCTAGTTTCGATCCCTACTGGATCCTGCAGCCTATCCCTAACTCCAGGTGCATTCTGAGATGCCTGAGGTTCTACCCAATCAGGAACAACTGAAACACGAGGAGGAGAGTCATGTTGACTCCCACCTCGACCACCTATATGGCCATGGCCACGCCCTCTACCTCTTTCGCGTCTAGGCGGCATAATCCTGCACAGACACTTCAAGGTATTAGGCAAGGTACACAACTTAAAAGCTACACAACTAAAAGCTTAATGGCTCCATCATAATCCCAGAGTACCCAGTGTTTAAACCTAGGCTCTGATACCATGTGTAATGCCCCGTCATGCAACCCTAGAGGAAGTTGCATTAAACTACTTAAACAGAATAATTTTTTTTTTAAAAGTATAATTAATAAGCAATTTCACTTAACTAATGCCAACATCCTCTAAGGCTAAGAGACAAAGGTTAAATAGAACCCAAACAAAAAACATGATTTAAACCATGTCCATTAATTAACCAATAATTAAAGCACATACATCCAAGTAGAAGAATTACATCAAAGCATAAAGATAACTTTCCATTGCATTAATCCATCATTAAATATTATAGTTACATCTCTCATTCCCCGAATGAGGTAAGTCCAAAGGACATAATTCCAATTACACTTCCACCTCGATACAACTGAGGGGTAAAGTAATATAATATCAACTGAAATGAAATACAACAAGAATGGATACTGAAACCAAGAGGAAGGCCAGTAAAGTATAATGTGGTGGAAGAAGAAGATACCGAAGAAATAGAAGATGGTGTAGATGATGATCAGGATCAACAGTTAGTTGATGATGTGCCTGATGAATATGTCGAAGAGGAGGAACTAGATCATGATGATGTAGGAGTTAATGTTCATGAAGATGATATTCGTGTGGATGATGACATTATCGAAACCGATATCAATGATGATGATGATGATGATATGACCAATCCTTACAATGTTGAATCTGAATTGGATGATACAAGCAAATATTTGGATGAAGAAGAAGGTGAATGAAATTGAAATGTATGAGTTATGCGATTGTATTATCTATTTGATATGAATTTATTGATAGAATTATATTTTACTTATGCGGGTACATAATTAATTCATGATGTTTTTAATTTTTATGACATTACATAATTAATTTCGTGAATATGTGTTTTAGCTTTCATTTGAATCTAATTTGAGGGCTTAAGTCGTTGATTTTAGTTAGAAAGCTTCATTTCTTTGTATACAGCTCAGTTACCCTATTTTTGAGGGTTTTGTAGTCCAAACATGATATAAAGGAGCTTTTACACTTTTTGTGATTACTGTAGCTTGTGTAAGAGGATCCATGGATACTGTTGTAATTGTAGGATGCATGAATAGGGAGTAGGATGAGAAATAAAGAAGGTATAGTTGTTTTGCTCAAGAGTTTTGTGAAGAAAAGCATGTGAAATGAGAGGTTCAAGCCTAGGTTTCAAAAAAATATGTATGGGTGATATGATTTTATGAATTTTTACCCATGCACAAACCTAATGGGTTTTGTGTGAGTTGGTCTTGAGTTCTGGGAGGTTGTGGAAGTAGGAGATTCAATAAACCCTCATGATTTTGGTCTAAAATGAGGGTTTTTGGGTTTGGCAAGAATTTGGTCGTACAAGTGGAATGTTTTAGTGGATTTGGAGGTTTGGAGGCTATTAGCTCTAAAAAATGCAGGTAAGAATACCTCAAGAGGTTGCCAATATCTTGATACATTTTAGGGTAACAAACAAGGCCAAATGATTTGTACCTTCTTCTCTTTAGGTGTTGCCAAACCTAGGTGGGTCTACCTTTGCGAACTAAGCAGACTTAAGTGATGTAATTTTGTTTACAACAATCTATTCATAATGGAAATCTTACAGTGAACAAATATAGTCCTAATAAAGTGTATGTGTAATATTAGAATATGTTCAATTAATAGATGTAAAAAATAAAATGGACAAACAACTTTGCCAATTTAACTATATGTACATATAACTTTAAGCTATTTTTTATTTTAACTAAAAGAACTAAAGTTACAACATACAAATTAAATGATATTTATGATTGTAAAATTTATGATTAAATATATCTCTCAGAATTCTTTTTGTCCCAATTTGAAAATAATTCTATATTATAGAATACATTTATTTAAATTTTAAGATGAAAATAGCAAGGAAAAATCAAACAAATATCTTTATGAAAGAAGTATATTGGTGTGAAATTAAATATGATTTTTATTCCAATGTAAAAACTACAAAGAATGGAAACAATTATTTCAACACATAAACTATTATGTAGTAGTCAATCAAAATGATCTAAATAGTCTAATAATTTGGCCATTAGCATATAGAAATTTCTATAGAGTTGTAGATCTCTTCCATTTCAAAAACACAAAATAATATTAGATAGATAATCAAACATCTTTCATTTCTACAGTGACTTATTTATACTATAGGAACTAGTATATAGTATACAAAGAAAACCAACAAACCCACAACTACCCCTATTTTGAAGGAGTTTAGTTTTCTCCCCTTCTTGATCTCCCTGATATTCCCAGATTACCATAATTGACTGAAACAAATTTAATTCTTCTTTAAAGAACCCAATTAATCATATCACATAGATACAAAAAATGTGCACTGATAAATTGAACATATACTTGATATTTCAACTTAAATTATCAAGAAACATTAGGTTGAAGACAATCAAACAATTTCAGAAATTCAACAAACAACTGATACCAAAATGGAACCACCAAATCATAAATCTTTCATTATCTCCTTCAAAATCTTATACATACAACATGGTCCTTTTGGATATAAACATTCTGCAATATTATGTTTCTTGCTATCTATCTTCTATTCTACTACTACCCTCTTATTCATTTCTACCAAAAATGGATATTTATACATCAACGGTATGAAAGGACACGTCCTTTCAGAAATGTCTTGTTCTTGAAACAACAATAAAATTAAAAAGTAATTAGGCTCTCTTAAGCCATAAGTGAACTTTCGATAAGTGATCCAAGTAAGATCAATGCCCATGCGTATCTACATCTCCCAATGTGTTTTAGATCACGATCTCCATTTTCACCATCTTCTCATTTTGTTCTCATGCCTCATCTAATGTTATATCTTTCTCGATAGTCGTCTTTAGAATCTCCTACAGTACTGACTCACTTTCATCTTTCCACCTAGTCATTTATTTTAATGTCCCTCTATTATCAAACAATGTAGTCAATCCCTTTTTGGTGGCATCAATTAATCCCTGATCATCCCCTTGCAATTCTTCAAAGAAGATTTTATGCTTATTCATAAGATGATTTGCAACCTTAATTGCAGCTTTATCTGGAGCATCCCTCTGGGTCATTTCCTGGAGCTTATCTAGGATCCTACCATCCATTCTTTCATGTTCTCCTAATGCATCAAATTTTTGTGAGTGTATTACCCAAAGCTTATTCAACTAGGTCATTAGACTGGCTTGTCTCTTCTTAATCACTGCAACAAGTGTGTCATACTTTCCTTGAGAATATGCACTCGACTTCCCAATGATCTTTTTTCTGTGAACTTTCACCATGGGTGAGCAGCTTGGTTGACCCCATTGTAACTCCTAATAAATATTTCAGGTGCTCATTGTCTCCCAACATTCTTTCATGGTTAGTTTTATACATTTCCTTTTCCTTGATCAACGCTTGTATTTGAGCTTTCTTTAATTTTGCTACATTGATCCCAATCTCTTTTGTTGCCACAGGATCAACCTCCCCAACTTTTAGAGTCATAACATGCCCGAATGCCTTCTCAGTATCAATGACAACTAAATTCCTGTGAGGTGGATACAAGGCCCAAATCATTAATAACACTTCATCTGAATTGTACTTTGATCTTGCATAGACCTATTTCACCTTTTTTGGGCTGAGCTTGTGTGTAGCATTATTATTTTTTAGGAAATTGTCAAAGACTAGTGCAAAATTGAGATCTAATACTAGAAAAATCATGACACCAACACTTTCTAGCATTTCCCTTCCCTTTTCAGGGATCATACCGGCCATCTCTCTTTCCACATCAGTTTTTAAATTACTCAACAATTGTTCTTCATTACCTAATGTGACATTGTCAACCAGTTCTCTTATCTCTTTTCCTTTTTGTCTACATTAAGAATGTCTTAAATTTTGGAGATTTTATAAATTCATCATCTGCTACAAAGGACTTATATTCTACATGCCTTGCATCTGTATCTACACTTTCTTCAATATTCAAATCCTTGGCAGGACAGGCGTAATCCTGAGTTCTCAACCTTGACATCTTGTTAGGTAGATGTTGTGGTACATTAGCCTAAGATGTCTCTTCTCTGAAAGACAACTCTTGATTATGTTGTTCAACCACCATTTATGCTTCCTCTTCCTCCAAGTTCCTAACCATATCATCAAATTGGTAGGGCACATGGTGATACCCTCCAAATTTTATCCTTTGTTTAGCAAAATTGATATACCCTTCTGGATCAAAATTATTTCTCAGTGGTCCTCTTTTCATGTTATATTGCAGTAACTTATCTAGAATCAGATTACACCCTTCCTTTTCTAATACAATAAAATCACTGAAGCATAGTGTATTGGGCATAAAAGCTTGTTTTCCAAAAGAACTTAAATTCATAACACTAGAAAAATCCATTTGCCTAACAATTTCCAAGTATGCAATCATGTCAGGAACCATTTTAGGCAAAATGAATGGGTTATATTCAAATCCATAAACCCTAATCATGGTAGCATTCTCCAAACAATACCAATTCCCCCAATTGTGGCTAATTGGTCCATTGAAATATTTGGGCCTAAGAAACCTCTTTATCTCATCAAACAAAGAATAAGCATATGGATGATTATAAAACTTGTACAATGGTTTCACAAAATTTTCTTCAAAGCATACAAAACTAGAGTTAGCAAACCTACTATCCCAAACAACAGTCCATGATTGAATAGGTAATGACATGTCTTCCTTATCAAAATATGAAATTATCATCTCTTGAGGCCACAACCCTAGTTCCCATCCAAAGTACAGTAGTTTGTGCATCAACAGTGAGTAATTCCTAAGGTGTAAGATAGAGGTTCCACCTTTTATTGCCATCAACCCAAAATTGAGCCCTTTAAAAATATGAGGCATAATCAAAATTTCTAGAGTTGTGATATTGAATATTTTTTGAAATTACCATGGGCACAATTGCCATATACTCAAGGACTTCCATTCCCAATACTTGACCCACTGATAAATAAGTGTATTTCATATAGGGCTCAAAAAGATCTATGTGGAATGGGGGTTCTTCACTATCTTCTAGCGGAATTGGTTTACCACCATGTCTAATTTTGTGCAAGGGAAATCTCCAACCCTTGTAAATGGTGTCCATCCTTCTGAATTATTTTTCCAACTCTTCACATATAATCTTCTCGTTGCATACCCCTTCCAATTTAAAGACTTCGCCTATTGCATCCTCTGATATGTGTATCAATGGTTTCCTAGATGGGTCACAAATAGCTTTAAGTCTCAAATTATAATGAGTGGCCAAAATTTTCACCTATTTAGCATCGACAAAAACATTAGGGCAAACTAAATTTCCCAGATTTAGCTTCCATGGGTTACATATTGGTTCAAAGCAATTCCTCTGATAGTAATGAAAGCTAAATAGTTCATAACCTCTTATTGGATTCCAAATATCTCCTATGAGCTTACATTTGTCATCTAGTTTATCCACTTCTACCATAACTTGTGCAAAGCATCTAGCTTTGGGTCCAGAGCCAAGTATTTGGTTGATAAGATCTTGATTCAGCTTACGCTCAGTACCCTCTGGCTGAATTTTAGTTTTTTCCTTTTTCCCTTTCGACTGACCACTTTCCCCATGCTTTCTACCCTTTGATTTTCCTGAACTAGTGGCTTCCATTATTCAAAATTACAAATTTAGGTATGAAGAACCTACTATTTTTTGCCCGAGATTTTGAACTGAGAGAATACCTTGGTCCTTCACTCGCTCCTCTACTTCTTCCGCTATCAATTCTACAATGATTTTTTCAATTGAATTCATCATGATTCCTAAGATTAATTATGCTTTGTGGTGCCATTAATGTTTTAGCTAAAACACGAGCGTAGCTGGTTTTTTTGAAACTCTCACTGTCACATCATGTGTAATTTGTCGGCCATACATTTTCAAATGTCAGGCGATCCTTTTTTTTGAGCCTTCACCAATGTTCATTAAACACCCACTAGGGCATCTCATAGTTTCCTTGACACCTTAAGTCTTCCCGATAGTTACCCTTTCAGTCTTAATTATATCACTACAACTCCCACCAAAGCAGCCTATCACTATGACTTTAGCAAGTTAGGAAGACAATCCTCATCTTATTCTAGAGATGTGTATCTCGTCGACATATTTCCTTTGTAAATTCTTATCACTGAGACATAACGATTTTCTTGCTGATGGAACTGCACTCGTTGTGACCTTCTTATCTCTCCTCGCTGAATTTTGTCTCATTGATGAATTTATTCATCAGTGAAACCATGAACCATGACCTTCCAATAATCATTCTCTCCAAACATGTTGCCAAGTCCAATCCTGTCGGTGTATCATGGAAGGTCGGTAGGACTCCTTGAATTCTTCCCGATAACATTGTCCCATCAACAAAATCCTCCTTTGTTTTATTGGCAAGACTAGATGAATGTCTCGGGCTAACTTCAGGAACCTTACTCTAATGAATCTAGTCTGGCCGATATATTTCCTTGTGCTTCGAGTGGTAAGACATGTGTAAGCTCGATATGACTTCATACTGTCACACCAATGCTCATTATCTTGTCGATAGAGACTGTGAACTCTATTTTCTCGATATACATCCTCAAATGAGATTTCATCGGTATGAAATTCCCCACCTCTTGCCAATATCGATATGTAAGCTATCATTTGGCATCGGCCTAGGCGATGTCCCCTTGTCCATTTAATAAATGTTTTCTTTTTGCAGGGAACAATTTTAAATGATCATCGATCAACTGTTGATTGATCTCAGTCGTTCCCCACAATCTCGTGATGACCCCACCATAAATTCTCAACTGATTGCAATATCATAGGTGAGTGCCATGTGTCTCAGCTGGCGATGCCGAAAATATAATCAAATTGCTTAAATACATCTATCAGGTTTTAATGTGTTAAACGATAGGTTACTAAAGTGGCTACAAGATGCATGTGCTCAAAATGAACGAAGATGTTATAATCTCAATGAATTTTTTTCTCAACAATTATGTTCAACATTGGTGATTGTCTTGAGCGAACATGATTGCCGATGATGGAGATCAACGGTTTCCTGCCATCGTATGATCAGAATATGCAAGGTGTTTACTGATCGTGATATCACGGGCATGTGTCACGTGTATTTCTTTGGCGATGCATAATGTGGCGGGCCCTTGGTGTTGAGATGGAGATTATGACATCCTTTTTTAAGGTAGATGTTCGATGATCTAAAAAACTTGAATGATCGACGGTTGGAATTTGAATTCGCATCAAATGCAATTGGAGTCATTAGCAAGGCATGCAAGTAAGCTTTAATATTTACATTTTATAAAGTTCATATATTAAATGTGTTTTACGTCAAGAGGTGTAACCTATAGTGGCAACATAGAGTGTAATGTGAGTGTGTTAACAAAAACAACTCACAACATATTAAAAATATCATATGTCGACATGTATATGAAACAATAAATAGCCAACAAATATAAATTAAATAAAAATGAATCGGTGCCACCCAAAAACATTTATATAAATAGAGGAAGAAGAAAGAAATTATGAAATACAAATTCACGAATCCGACAATTAACAAGAGCTGTAGAGTAGCGAAGTTCTTGCCAGAAAGTTTTAGAATAGCTTTGTTTGTATTATTATGTTTATTGTGTTGTAAGAACAATTGGTCAGGATAAAGTTGTTGTCAACTAAATTTAGGAATTTCATCATTGATAGAGTCAACTTTATCTTCCATTAGAAAATGACCCTTATAACAAAAGAATTTTGCTCACTTCAAAATTATGAGATGCTTTGGTTGTGATTTTTGGCCATGAAGAAAACACAATTTACATGTTGCCAACATTATGTAAATATTAATTAGTTCAAATATTTCCTTAATCATTCAATAATAGATAACTCATTTATAAGCCTCATAAAACTTATAATGTGAAGTGTATTGAAAAAGGCCTTGATTAAACATCGAAAACCTCAATTGAACCCATATGCTTGTTTTATTGATTGTAGAGTAATGGACAAAAGCATTGCTATAGTCATTAGACCAAGGCCAAAAGGTAGAGGATTAATTGATGAAACTATTCTTGAAGCCTCTTCATAGGAAACATGACTAACTAATTTGCTAATAAATCACAAGAGATAACGTTTTGCAGTCAAACACAAATCTCCATATTTTACACACAAATCCAATAATTATCACCAATTAATCAGAATAGTAGAATCAATCTTAGTTCAATGATATATGTCAATATCATATTCAAAATTAACAATAAATTTTGGATACTCCACACTAGGCATTGAAACAAATTGAAAAGTTGTCTTTATTTGCATCTCCTCCAAAAACTCATCTATCTTGTAAGTTAGGTAACATATGTTGTATGTATTGCATTGTGTTGCAAAAATTGAAAACCCTAATTGAACCATAAATCTAACTCTAATTAAACCTTAATTGTAAACTTAACTAAAATAAGCCTAATTGAACCCTAACTGTAACTTGAACTTGATCCTAATCATAACACTAATTGAATGCTAACCCTAACCCTAATTGAACCCTAATTCCAAATTTCCAACCGTAAGTGTAATTGAACATGAACACTAACTTTAATTGAACCTTGTTGTTGGGGTTAAATTAAGGTTCAACTAGCATTCTAGTTAAACACCAATTGTAAGATTAACCAAAATAACCCTAACTATAACTTGAACTTGACCCTAATCATAACACTAATTGAATGATATCCCTAACCAAGTAACTAAACCCTAATTCCAACCATAAACCTACTTAAATCCTAACCCTAACCCTCATTGAACCTTATTGTTACTGTTCAATTAGGGTTTAATTAGCATTGTAGAATGGAGATTAAGGTTAGGTTAGGGTTAGAGTTGTGAATATCTTAATATTAGCTTATAAATTTGACCCTAACTAAAATCATAATTGAATCCTAACCCTAACCAGGTAATTAAACCCTAATTCTAACCCTAACACTAACCATAATTAATTTCTCACTCTAACCCTAACCATAATTAAATCTGATCGTTATGGTTGAATTAGGGTTAGGTTTAGGGTTCAATTAGAGTTCTAGTATAAATCTTGGGGTTAAGGTTATTTATTTCTTGATATTAGTTTATAAATTTGACATTAATGATAAATATATTAAACAAAGAAAATTTAGTTCATAATTGATTGTAGTGTAAATGTAGTGTGAATAATAAAGTTGGATACTCCTATTTTACCCCTTAGGAAAAAAATAGTAAATAGGCATTTAGAGATAGTTAAAAATTTCTTCCTCATCATATTATGAAATATTTTGTAGATAATATTTAAATTTAAAATATTCCCTAAGGGTCTATAAAAAATGATAGTTGTTGTAAATATGACTAAAAAATTCTACATTTTTAATACATTTGTTTCTTAAAAAAATATATAGTAATTGAGTAGAGAAATTAGAACTAAAATTACTTGTTTTAATAATTTTTTATCTTTAGTTTTTTTTTTTTTTAATTACCGGTACACACACCCTCCGATACCACGGGGGTTGGGGAGACTAGACCTCGTGACCAACCTCGTGCAAAAGGAAAAATTTAACCAACCGAGCTAGGGTCCCAACCCCTTTTTATCTTTAGTTTAGGTAAAAAGAGAAATTTTAAATAAATAGCAATGCAAAAATCAATCAAGATTAATTTAATATATTAGATGTTAATTTAATATAATATATTATAAGAATATTCAGTAATTTAATATATTAAATTATTTTAAAAGATAATATATTACCTAATTTAAAATTAAAATATAAAATTAAAATATTATTATTTAATATATTATATTATATATTAGATGTTATATATGTTACATATTATATTGTATATACATTATAATATTATAATATGATGTTAAAACTATATATTATACATTATATATGTTTTATATAGCATATATATTAGAATATTATAATGTTTTGTTAAATTAATAATATAATATATTAAAAATACATTATTTATTTGAATTTTTTATTAGATGATATTATATATTAGATGTTATATATAATATTGTATATACATTATAATATTATAATATGACGTTAAAATTATATAGTATACATTATATATGTTACATACAATATCTATATTAGAATATCATAATATTTTATTAAATTAATAATATAATATATTAAAAATACATTATTTATTTGAATTTGTTATTAGATTATTTTATATATTTGAATTATATTTTATTTAAGATATGACAAGTAAATAAATGAATTGAATTGAAAATATAACAAGAACTAATTTTGAAGAGTTCAAAAAAATTCTTAAAAATTAGTTAAATATATTTCTATTGTAGTTTTGATTATAGTCTTTGTGCCAAAAAAGCCTTAAAAATTTGCAATATAAAGTTTATGCTTCATGAAAATCAAAACTTTTCTCAGAAAATTAATTTTGGATGAATGTTTTGTTATATATTTTGCAAGTTTACTTTAATAATATACATTTTTTTGTCAAATTTTTGTTCTAATTTGAAAGTTGAAATCTCATTTGTTAAAATCAAGGTTATTAATCACTAGTTAAAGAAGTGCAGTAATTATTTCAGAAAAAACATTTTGCCAAGTATGTGCATTTATATTTTACTTTCTATGATTTGTATATTTCTACATCAAATATATTTTTTACTTTCTATCATTTTATGTTTTATGATTTGTATATTTCTTACTTCAATTTTTACTTTTTATCATTTACAATTTTTCTAAATAAATAAAATAAATTTTACTTTCTATGATTTGTATATTTATCAATTTTTTTAAAAGGTAAAAAACTAAATTCTAATGTATAAGTCATAAATAAAAATTTACTTCTATTTTATTACCAAGTTATTATTTGTTACAAAAGAGTTTGCATATATTTTATTTTTCAACTGTTTTTAGAAGACATATTTTTTTTATTAAGAAGATTAAATTATTAATTATTAATTATAAATAAATAAGATTTATCAATAAATATGTATTAATTTTGTGATATCTTTTTTTATGAAATTAGTGTATAGTAAAATTGATCATATTTATAGTGTTTTTTTTATTTTTTATTTTACTTTTAAATAATTGTTTAGGATGCATTGCCCAAGATTAAATTTTGAAAATGAAGAACAACAAAGAGAATATGCTCAAAATTACATGAGACAAAGACGTGAACAAATGAATAATTTACAAATAGAAGAAGCAAGAAATCATCGAAACCAAAATGATAGAGAAAGACGTAGGGCAGATAGGGAGTTGAAGAGATTGAAGCAAAAATGAGAAGACATGCAAATGAGATGAGAATACATCGTGTACGAGAACCTGAAGATGAGCAATATATATTAAGAAGATTACAAAAAAATGAGCATTTAGACCAATTTAATGAGATAGAAAAACAACAAATACAAGAATGCAATCGTGAATTAGTTGAAAGGAATTATGAATCTCATGAGAATATAGAGGGTAAATTTGAAGGATTGAATTCAATTACAATAGATCATGTGTTACAAACACCAGATAATATAGTTCAAGATGCAATAAATGTTGAAACTAAAAAATCATGAAGAAAATAATAGTCCACAATAGGAGTTAACCTCTCAATTGAGAAGATGAAGATAACTGCAAAGAAGACAAAATGAAAGAGGTCTAGGTACATGCAATAATAATAAAAATGTGCAAATTGATTTGAAAGATTTACAAATTATATTTTGACATGGTCTAGATAAACTTGCAACACCAAGCATGTGTTAGATTTTTCAAGAAAGTTACCCTACAATGAAGGTTGTATGAGTTACTGAAGGCCCAAGTTGTAATAGATGTCGACAAGAGAAACATGAACATCAATTTTTGACATTAAATAATATGAATCCTAGTTCGCAACCATTAGAACCTGCAAACTTAACACAAATTGAGGAAATGTTGATAGGGCATGTAAATCCAATACTTCAAGGCACACATACAACTGGAGGTGAGTACAAATATAAAGTACATACCATAAGTTTTCCACAAAGTAAGAGAAATAGCTAAAATTTTACCACATCAAATAAAAGTTTACCAATTATTATTGTTTGAAGGAACGAGCAACACAGAACAAATTACAATTTTATAGTCAATAGAGAGAGGGTGTACAAGGCATTGAAATATAAGATGGAACATGATAATTTTTATAGAGATGTGCAAATTGATTAAGATGCTCTTAGTGAATTCACATGCAATTCAAATGAAAATATTTTTGACAAATTAAAATCTATTCATATGGAGTTTGATTCAATGATTTAACTAAATACATGCACTACGATTCAACTAAATATATACATGCACTACGATTCAAGTTTTATAGAGATTTAACTAAATAAAAAAAGCCTAGGAAAATGCATAGGCACTATGATTCAGAGGCAGTCGGGACTAACTAAAACATCTACACCTTACAATTGTTTGCATTCATTAATATTATGCAAGAGCTTAGAAAAGACCATGGCACAGTGGGTTGAGTCAAGTTTCCATTCCTCTCTCGGAGTCTTCGTCCTCAAAGTCTTCTGATTCCATCCACTTCTTGTATGTAATGTAATTTGCAATCATCAGGCAGTTTGCTCTGCGGTTATGGTGAGTTGGCCCCTTCGCTTTCTCCTCTGGGTCCCTAGAATAAATTGGTATCCACTCTTCCTCGAAGCCTAATTCCCAGTTGATGTCGTCTCCTGATGCTAACTCCTCTTCCAACCCTTCATTTTGCACATACCGCATTACCCAACCACGAGGTTGGTTGGTGGTTAGCTTGGCTACTCTGAGCAGGAAGGTGATGCTTTGGTCCCTTTCATCCCATCATTTTTCAAACCCTTATGGGTCAATTGTCTTCACCAGAGGGAATTTCATGACCTCCCTTCCTCGTATGCTCAACACGTAGTAGTTATGGGGCATTGGGATGAGATTATTTTCGTCAACATTACCTAAGGCTGCAATAATGTATCCCAACCATGCGTGAATGAAGACCATCTGGGTCAGTTTCTTTGCAATTTCCTTTGGCACACCCATGTGGAGGAGCACTACTAGAAACATTGTTGGTATTTCTACATTGGACCGGAACTTGTGATATTCTTTCAAGAACTTTGGTCCTACAACCTTCTTGGTTTCCTAGAGTATCAACGGGTGGGACGAGGCTAGTACCCCATTCAACCTTTTGTCTATCACTTCTCCTCAGAATGCTTGTGGTTGCTTGTCAGTGTCTAAGGCCAAAGGAGTCTCCATCCCTTTATCACCTACTTCTATCACCAAGTAAAAATCACGAGCTTCTACATGCACACACTATTCCTGCAAAGACACTATTTTAAATGACCCAGGTTGGCATTTTTTAACTACAGTGGCTAGCAGTCTTCATGATTAATTTTATATGATCCTAGCGGTTGGAGCATGTAAACTTGCGGGCGCTCTGTTGGAGGTACCCAACATGATTAATGCAAAGTATTTTGAGATCCACTCGATTTTTCCTTTTCCATGGAAGTTGTTCGATTTATTTGTATCTTGCCCTCTACTATTGAGCCCTGTCACATCCGATTAGACCCCAAGTTTTTCTTTTCTTGTTAATATAGTAAGTTTATTTCTTACCTATTTATTTAATTATTTATTAACAATTAATTATTTTTAATAATATTTAGATTTTGATATATTTTGAATTTACATTTAGTTTATTATATTTTAATTTTTTAATTTAGATTTAAGTTTTAAATTTTTTTAAGTTTTAATAATTACAAATAATTATTAAAATAAATTTAATTTACAATTATTTGTCTTATTAAACTTTTAATTATTGTAGAATAATTATATTTTAAATTATATACTAAAATAAATCTAAAATCTAAATTAAAAATTAGGGAGAGTCACAAAACAACTTTTAATTAGATATAGTCACATAGAAAGAGTGAGAGAGATAAAGAGAAGTAGGAGAGTTAGAGAGAAATTAAGAGGGAGAAGGAGAGATAAATAGGGATATCAGAAGAGAGTAAATTGTATAAAAAAGACACTTCGATTTTACTTGTAAATATTTTATTTCAATTATTATTTTAATATTTTAAATGGGAAGGTATATTTGAAAGGCTTTGTAAAAGCCATATTGTAATATATTCCCAAATGAACTGTATGATATAATTATTATTTTGAGTGTTTTTATGTGCAGATATAAGTTCTCTTGACTTTTCCAATATATTTTGTATGCTCTATTAGTCATGATTTCATGATTAATTTTCCACTTTCGACACTACTTCTTACTAACTTTGCCATCCAAATTTGGCTCTTAGACTAAATATTTCACAAAGGTGCATTTTAATTTTCTTACTATCACCTTTGGCTGAATTTTTAAATTGGTTCAACCATGCAAAAAGTGTGGTTACTTTTAATTATTTCCACTCAAATGTTGGTTACAATTTTCTAATTTTCTTTCCATTTAGCTAGTCACAATTTCATGCTAGCATTAAACCTTGAAAATGGCAGTTTACTTCTACTTAAAACTTGTGGTAATTTCATTAATCTCTTGATACCTCTGGTGTTGAATTGGACTAGTTATGTCATCTAGGATTTGTTCCTTAATTTTTTTTTACTTTTCTCAAAAAAAAGTTATGACGGTTATACTTGTATTGCCTGAATGGACATAAATTTGAGGATTTTGGGTGTTTTCATTCAATTTTTCATGTTTTCCCCTTAGCTCCTACTTTATGTGTGTTTTTTATGGAAGCCTTTCGATATATTTTGGCTAATAGTATTTCATGGAACCTTATTAAAGGTGCTACTTTTCCTAACTCTATAGCCCAACTATTCAATGGTCATTTTTCTAATGACTCCTTTCTCACTCTCTTGGAGGACAAATGTGACATTATTTCGGATAATCAATGCCTAGATGTTTTATGGAAAGCTTTAAGGTCAAATATATAGTGGCATAAAACTCAACGTTATAGGAAATCCTTCTTAGCCAAGCCCAATTGGTTCAATTCCTATGGATAGAAGGGGGTTGATCATAAGTAAGTGTTGAGATTCCTAAGCATCTCTTTTACCTTTTAGGTTTCTCCTTCCTCTTTAAGGAAACATATCATTTCTAGAGTTGAGAAAAATTATCATATTAAATTATGAAGCCCCTTTCTTTGGCAAGGAGATTCCATGTGTGTTCAAAAATTCTTGTTGCACACATTTCCATTACTCATGTTGCTAAGAACCTTGCAAATCCTCATATTTGAAGATTGAAAAAATCCAAAGGTATATTTTATGGCCTCCCTTTAACCAAGGAAAATGGTTTCACAAAGTATCCTAGGAGTTTTATTATTTCCCTCATGACTATAATAGGCTTGGCTTGCTTTATATTCACTACTCTAAATGGCGCCATAATTTTAAATTTAATTAACATACTCTAAAACCTAATGAAACCAAGTTGTAGCTCATCAAATTGGAGAAGTGAAAGGTCAATACCAGCGTTGAGGAAGAGTTTGTAGGAGTGAAAACAAGGTCAATACTAGTGCCGAAGAAGAGTTTGGAGTTAAAACAAGGTCAATACTAGCATCGAGGAAGAGTTTGGAGTGAAAACAAGGTCAATACCAGCACCAAGGAAGAGTATGGAGGAGTGAAAACAAGGTCAATACCAGTGCCAAGGATGAGGTTGACGATACTCAGGTAAAATCGATGACCAAGGGACAATGAGTATTGTAAGTTTGGCACCCCCATTCTCTTTAACCTGCAATTTTCATGCCTAGTTTCCAAAGATCTTCTCGTACATTGGCACCCCCATTCTCGTAAAATGGTATAAGTTAAGAGAAAAAAAATAAAATAGCTTAGTCTTCCACATTTTTATAGTGATTACTAGAGGCACATGGACCAATTCTTCATAATAGAAGAATTTGATCATACTTTTCCAATGGTGGAATTATGATAAAACCTTAGGTTAAATGAATAATTCCTAGCTAAGTTCTTTAAATCATGTCCAACCGTATAAGATAAGACCACTACTATGTGTACTTGGATACCATGGAGAAAAGCTCTTTGGGCTCTTTCATCAATCAAGATATTGTTAAAATCGAACACCTAAAAGTGAGAATGAAGAATCTTTCCTAGGATGGTGGCCAATTATTCTTCTCAACAACTAGAATACAAAATCCTTGTCAATATCATTTCCATCACAATTAAAACTATTGCTTGAGATATAGCCATAGAGGTAAAAAAATTGACTTTCTTGATAGTAGATACATTCTAGACAATTCAATCCTTGCATCGGAGATTTGCGAATGGGCCCAACAAACTACTCATGATGACCTTACTATTAAGTTAAAATTTTTACAAGGCATACGATTGCATCAAATGTCCTTTCATTTATAAAAGGCTCAAATGGATTTATTTTTAACCCTAAATTATTATCACACATTCAAAATTACAAAATACCAGTTGAATGAAGAACCTTCATTTGAAGGTGTCATCATGACCTTTGAATGAAGAACCTTCATTCAAAAATGATGTCATGTCAAGACTTTCAAATGAAGGTATTTTTTATTTTAAATATTTCATGTCCAAAATGCTTTATAAAAGGAACTTTGGCATGGAGGACCTTCAAATGAAGACCTTATTACAAAGGTCCTTCATTAGAAGATCCTTCATATGAAGGTTCCTTTAATGCCATCCCATTATAGCTCTTAGAGTTTTTAGAGATACTTTTGTTTTGAAGTATATATTAGACCATCAAATAGTCTCACCATGACTCTACCAAGATATCCATCAAATCGATAAACCCCGACTTAACAACCACAAATTCACAAGAAAATTACCCTTGTCAGTCCTAGGGCATCAATTCAATGCCAAGTTTCTTTCTTTAACAGACCCCTAAATGCAATGAGCCTCTATCATACCATGATGCACACCAAGCCACTGAGTTACACTTCTAAGGCAATGGGTGGATTGGTGGATGTCATTTCTATTTAGCCCTCAAACCCTTACATAGGAAAACCAGGGCAATCCTTGTGTTTGATTATTCTCTCCCACAAAACAGTGATTGAGCAGTTCAAAACAAATTCAAATGAAAGGGAACACATATATTTATCTACACCAATGATCTTAGAGCATTTCAAGCTTGTACAGATCTGTTGGTTGTTTTTACTATAACCAAGTTTATCTTCTAATCTATCTATGGAATTGCCAATTCCAATCAGGGGCAACTCAAAGGACCTGGACCAACTGACGAGGGATTTAATAAACCTCCTACTCTTTGGGCTCTACAAAACCCAGGAGGGTGATCCCCTTAATGCATTTATAACCTCTACACCAAACTTTTAAACAACATCAATAATAATAGATCATCTCATTTAATAGCTCAACATAACAAGATAATACTAAAATGAATTGGTTGTTCATCAATAATATCAACTATTTGGAGCATGAGATACTACAACAACATTACACAACTTAAGATAGTCATTGATTTACAATTTTGTAGCAAGCTCTAAACAAAGACAAACGAATACAAAACCTCACAAACAAGTACAATTTAGACTAGTGCCATATACCATTGGAGGAGTCAAATTCATAAGCACTTAATGGTTCATGATAGATTCAGACACATAACATATAAAATCTAAGATAATATTTCCTTACAATATCATCAATTTCTATTCTAACCCAATGCTACTTATCAAATCCTTACATAAACATATCCACCTATAACCTCACTCAAGAATTTTAATTAATTCCTTGAATTAAATCCAAAATGAGAATCATACACACCCCAACAATGAGATGAACAAAATAATCCTTAATCATTTTATTCAAGATAATGATATGTTCATACAATGGAGAGACATGAGCTCAAAATGAGTAATTTCCATTCAAATACTAGTACTATCTTGAAACATTAAACATTCATGAGTTTAAAACCTACTACAGAAATGACAAAAAACCTAAAACAACATTTTCACTATGACATCAAGTTCTTTTCAATTCTCTCTTCAACCTCACTTAGACTCGACCTAAACTTGTCTAACTTGCTAACTCGTATTTTTGGCCTTGAAATCCTTCTTATAGAGAATGAAGAAGAAAACAAGCATCGATCCAAAAATACACATGTCAGCGGTCAATTGGACCGCCCTATGACATTTCAAAAATTTGTTACACAGCTGAGTCCTTGGAGAATCTTCGTGTTTACCCCATCTACTTGGAAAATAGTTGTGTTGGCCAAACCTCAAATACCTATGCCAAAACTGCAATCAAGACATAACCAAAATCTGTTATAACGAAAACCATTGAGCTGTGAAATGTCAGTAGTAGACTTTGTCCTATTCTTCTTCAGTGATATATTTGTCTACCCATCTTTGAAATTCATCATTTTTTGGCCAATCAAAATTTACCACTTCATTCACCTTAGCACTGGAATGTGTGTACTTGACTGCTACCCGATTCGCCTCTCTTTCAAAAGACTCCAAAAATGTGTTGGCATTAATGATTTTATCCATAAAACTCGTTAGTATATCATAATATGAGTCACCACAAATCAATTTGATTTGTGCATTGATGACTCCATCCACCCTATCCTGCCATTTCTGCAGTGATCTAACATTTTCATGGGTATCTACTAAATTTGGTAAACTAGACGTTCCACTCCAGTCATCAAAATTCTTTACCGATTCCTTAATCTTCCTACTCAAATCATCAGGTAAGTCTTGAAAACCTTGCAGTGATTTTACAAAAACTTTAGAAGGCCTTAATGATTGGGGCATGTTGTCTGCATCAAATCTAGAGGCCTTATACATAACATCTAGGTCATTGGCCCTAGGGATCCACTTCTTAACTAAAGGAAAAACTAATTCATGATTCTTAGTAATGTTTCTTATTGAATCTAAGAGTAAACAAAATAAAGAATAAACTGATGGTAATCTACCATCAATTCCCTCATTCAAATGCCTCAAAAATGTGTCTACAACTTCATTTTGCTTGGCAATTTCTCCCTTCTCACTTGATTTTAGAGATTCTTGTAGCTCTATAATCTTATTAAGCATCTGATTTTTGGTGGGATCTACAAAGTACTCAACATCCTCTTCAACTGGCTCTAATGAAGGACTAGGAGCGGGAGTCTGGATGGGGGACCCAGGAGTAGAAATAATTAGAGAAGTTGGAGGTATTGATCTTGATGTAGAAGGTAAGGCCAGGGTACCAAGAGCACTAGAAGACTCCCCCACATGTTTGTACTTCAGCCTGTCTACCTCAGTTTGTAGCTCAACGTTCCTTTGTTGCATTCTACTATACTTTCCAATAATGGTGTTATACTTCTCCATCAAACTTTTCTTCTCAGCTTCTTCTCTTTCAGTTGTCTTTTGGGCCAATTTGGCCACATTTACAGTCAATTTTGTAGCTTATGTAGATGAAGTTTCAAAAGCTCTTTTGATTATTAACCCTCCCCTTAGCTTTGGGCTAATATCAGTAACATTTGGATTTCTACTCTGGGGTGCCAATGCCCAAATAGCCAGGGTCTCATATTCCTCACTAAAGGCAGAATCTTGGAGTGTTGCCTTGAACTCCTCCTCGGTGTTCTGTATTGGATGTTTGGACTTTAGAATAGCATTGAATGCTACTGCATTTACTATGTCCCACTTAGGTAAAATCAGAACACCAGCCTAGGTCACCAACTTCCTTCCGTCCTCAAAAGTGATTATTTTGAACTCATTCATGAGTTCAGCCTTCACCTCATCATCATTCTCCTGATCAGACCTATCAGGCCTTGATTCTCTTCTCTCCTTGCACCTGGCTTGGTACTCTTCTAACTTCATCCTCCACACTAGTTGCAAGAAAATTGGAGTCCTCACAAATGCATCATCATCCAAGAATGCCTTCCATGCTTCCATTCTGGCATCTTGTACACATTCGCCTTTCATATCCATATCAAATAGTACTAATTGAGTTGATCTAGGAGGGGATGGAATACCAACTTGCATGTCTTGATCAGTAACAATTATTTCATCCATCATAGATTCTTATATTTCCTCAACTCTTTGCCTTTTAAGGCTTGGCTCTAATGTTGGTAATGCAAGATCAACTTCTGGTGGAGAATCTAAATTAGTTATCTTTATTCCTCCAGGTGCTCTAATCTTCGGCCCTGGGTGAGCTGAGGTCTTCATAATTTTTTTCCCTTCTTATCCTCTTCCTCCTCACTGATATTGTCATTCCTCTTTCTCTTGTAAAGAGGCCAACTCATTGTAGGTTGATAAGTTGGCCCTACAGGCCTCACCTCTGATCTTTGTATGCCAAAATCCAATTCCAAATTGACCCTCTTGGTCATCAAATTTCCCATGATCTCTCTGAATTTATACATCGAGAAATCAATTTTCTTGTGGAATGGAGTAAATTCCATTAATGGATCATACTTGGGATCCATCTTGTGCACTGCAGCCAATAATTTTTCATATGCAATCCACTTCTCCTTATTCAATTCTTGTATGTTCAAATCAAATTCATTTCTGATTAAGTCCTTAGGAAAATTGAACTCATGGGTAAACTTGCCACCCTTAATCTATTGCCTAAACAAGGCAAAAAAACCCTTTGGATCATGATGACGCCTAGAACCACTCCTCAAATGAAATTCATCAAAATATCTCCTGAAATGGACCCATCCTCCATTAGAGAAAAAAAAATTGAATACAACGGTGTAATTAGGGAAGAGAGTCCCTTTTCCCTTCCCTGTCAGGTTATCCTCATGGATACAACCTATTTTCCACATGACTTCAACAAACCCCATTCTGGATGGCACAATCAAAGGGAGGATATGTGGGTCTCCTTGGAAGCCATACACTCTTAGAACAGTGTTGACTAGGTACAAAATGATGTCACCCCAATTATTACAAACCTTTAAATTAGGCTTCCTCCCCTTAGGTTTGAGAAAATCGTGAAGATCCTCAAGAATCCTAAGCGCATTAAAAATTAACCGAGCCTTGAGTCTGGAAGAAAAGAAATTGTCAAATTGCACATAACTGGGGCTTCCTCTATTGTATGACAGTTCTGCAATCCAAACCTGCACTGGTAGCCTTTCTCCATTTATGTCTTGTCTTAACTCCATCTTCTCTAAGAAAAATTTGGCATTCTTATACAAAAACATGTACATTAGCAATGAGTACCAGAAGAAAGGATTGCTAGTATCTCCTACTTGCAATTTCAGCAATCCATCATGTATCTTTTCTACCAGAAAAGATGCAAATTCATATATCACAGAGAAATTGGAGTTTTGTATCTGGGTCCCCATGAACATGTATGCAATTGGCATAACAGTATTCTGGCTAAAACCCAAAATATGGCATAGTGAATAGAATGTGACCAAAAAGTGATTGGAAAAGCAACTTAGCTTGAAAGGCTCTTGGTCACTTGGGCTAATGTAAACTATTGAACTACCTACCCTAGCCAGATGTGGAGGAAGCAACTTCAATATGAACAAGGGCTTTGATCTTGCATATTCTTGTTTCATCTCCTCAAGATCAATTTGAACCAAAAATGGACTAGGTTCACTCAAGTCGAATACTTGTTGAATTTCCTATTTGATTACACTCAACCAAACCTCTCCATCATTATCCCTAATCACTCTCGTGACAGGGTCATATCATGCTGCCATTTCCCTAAGCAGGTCCATGTCAGGGAACACGTTTGGCACTACTAATTTCCCCATATCATATCTCTAGGCATTAGAGAAAGGGTGAGGTAAATTTTGTTGCCCATACTAGAGCTTGAACATTTCCAAACCTGCCATAGGAACCCTAGCATCTGCAATGTTATAATTTTTGCATACTAGCCCCTCACCTAGGGTTCTTCCATTCATTAGAACTAAACCCCTCCTCTTATCATTTGTTGACAACGGTAATTGGTCAAGGAAATCATTATACAAATTTCTCTCTAAATAATCCACATGGCCAGAATGTTGCTTTGGTGGTGCCATCTCAAATAAACTAGGGCTTCCTCTAAAACTCAAACTTTGAACAAACTAGGGCTACTCAGAAAATGAAATCACAGTAAAACCTTGCAATTTCCCACAATTTTGATCAAACCAGTAACCCTATGACAATAACCAACAAGCCCTCTAACCAACACACCACAATTCTTCACAAAACCATAGTCAAATTAACTAAAGCAACACAAAAAACAACTCACGGGATTACATTCTACAGAAGACCAAATTTTTGTTGTGATTGCTCGAAATCTAGCTCTGAAACTGCTTCACGAAGGTCCCTGAATGCTTTGTGGTGAAAAAAGATGAAGGAAAAAATATTTATGTCATTTGAATTGAGCCAGTAAACGTCTCTTCCACCATTAAATCTCACTTACATGTCGCGCCAATGGCTTCAATTGCATTTGATGCAAATTTAAATTCTAACCATAGATCTTTTACTTTCGTCAGAGCATCAAACGGATACCTTCAAAAAAGGTTGATGCAATCTCCATCTCATCATCGAGGTCCCACCAAGTTTGCAACGCCAAAGGATACACATGGCGCATGCCTATGATATCGTAATCCATAAACATCCTGCATCTTCCGATCACACGATGGTGGGCAACTATTGATCTCCACCATCGGTAATCACATTCATTCATATCAGTCACTAGCGTTGAACTTAATAGTCAAGCAACTTTTTCACCAAGATTATAACATATCCATCGATTTTGAGCACATGCATTATCTAGCCACTTTAGTAACCTACCAGATTATGTATTTAAACCTCGACACAAATACTAAAGGATTTTGATTATTCCTTTGGTACCGCTAGCTGAGACATGTGGCATCCGCCTATGACATCGTGATACGTTGTAACCCTATGGTGGGGGCATCGCGGGATTGTGGGGAATGACTGAGATCAATTGATGGTTGATCGATGGTCGATTAAAATCACCCCCTACAAAATAAAACATATATTAATAAGAACAAGGGGACACCGTCTAGGCCGATGAAAAACGATGGCTTAATGTTGTTTTTAAAACATAGGGCACATGCCAACCTAAACTTAGGAAGTAATAAAGTTAGGAAAAATATTTAACTCAATTTATGAAAAGGGGCCCAGCCTAGACGAAACAATGAGACATAAGTCATTTTAATACCTACTCCAAAAAGGTAATGGTCGAATATATCTCACCCAAGGTTTTACATGGAACATTAAGATTTTTATGAAAGCCAAGGTAAAACCCAACCTTAGGTTCCTCCCAAACAATTTAACAAGCCAAGACAAGGGAAAAACATAAATGGAATTCAAAGAACAAGATTTGAAACTCCATCAAATCTACCATGATGCACACCAATCCACCGAGTTACAGCTCCAAGATAGTGGGTGGATTTGTGGATGTCATTTCTATTTAGCCCTCAAACCCTTACATAGGCAAAACTGGATAGTCCTCGTATTTAATTTTTTTCTCCCACAAAACAGTGATTGATCACTTCAAAACAAATGAAAATGAAAGCGAACACATATATTTATCTATACCAATGATCTCAGAGCATTTCAAGCTTGTACGGATCCATACAACACAAAAGAACTTCAAAAAAATAGTAAAAACATAGAAAATTGCTTCAAGAACGTGGTATTTGATATGAAATTTTTGTATCAACTCCTCCAACAATTGCAATGGGATGGGAATACAATATGATAGAAGTGGGATAATAAATGCATCGTTTGAAGGATTAAACCAATATGAAAAGATGAAATAAAGCGCTAACCCTTTAAACTAAAAAGGTTTATTTTAACTATAAGTTTGTTGGGTAGCCAATTCTTTTAAGTTATCAAATCCTACCATCATACATAATCAAAATTTTGTTGTTTCAAATGACTATGAGCACTAAATTTCACTATTTGAAGATGTTTAAACCTTTTCATTGAGAATTAGAACATTCATTCGACCACTCATCCTACCTTAAAACATACCAAAAGCCTCCTAGCAATTAGACATAGGAAGATTTAAGATGACTTAAACAATTTTTATTACAAAAGCATAAACTTATGATGACTTTACCAGGCCTAGTACACACTCCCTCCCCATTAGCCACTATGACATATGGAAAATAAATATAAATTTTCTGCTATTTTTAGTCATGTAGGTGTCCAGTAAACCACTTGGTGGTGTTTCCCTTCAAGTTTATTTACTTGAATGAGGAGAAAAAGTCCTTTGATTACAATTAGAGAATACATTTGAGGCCTTGGTTGTGTAATTGGTGGACCTTAGTCACATTTAACACTTGTTACAAAGTTTGGGAGTTAAACGTTAAGTAGATTTGATTTTTGATGGACACATTTGGATGGTAGTAACAATTACTTGCAATCTATCAAAACTTGATTACCTTATAACCTATCAAATTCTAGCGATGAAATGATAGATTAATCATCATGTCACCTTGGGATTACATCACCATGAAAGAACTTCATCCAACTTCCTTATGAGTGCAGGAACCACCAAATAGGTATTTGTCAGATTTGTCTTCCTCGAGTAAGGGTAATTCAGGAAGAGAAGAGGAAAGCGAGACATGTAGTAGGTCTAAAAGAGGGAGATAAACTAGAGGTCAAAAGATTAGAAAAAAAAATTGTAAACACATGGAATTTTTTCTTGCTAAAGGGGGTCATGTTCTTATGATGATCAGAGCAAAGGCGACATCGAGGTGCCCTTGAGGTACAAACATCTACGGAAACAATGGGTACCCAAGGAAATTCCTCCAATAAACACTAATCTTTGTGTCAATGAGAGGATATATTGCATAGCACCATCATCATTACATGGTTTCGGCCTATTTTGCATGGATGACATAAAGGTTTATTAAGTCAAAGTTACTGAATTGATGGAGTATGTTGGACCCTGTTACAATTACAAAGATTGGATGCAGCTGGTTCAATATACACGAAGTATGCGTAGGTATGCCCTATCGGAAAATTATATACAGCTAAAAGATAAGGATCAAAATAAAGGAGTGGCTAGGTACATTGACGGAAGGCAAAAAGCATCAAGGAATATTACAGGGTTTATAAATAGTATATGACCTGGGTCAACAAATAAGCAACCCAATTGCATATTTGAGGCACGAGAGGGAAACCGTGTATTCGTATGTGCGATAAAATCAATAACTATAGGGGAAGAGTTCTAATTGATTACAATTTCAATCACTTAGATACAAACACAATTACTATGGGGGTGGTATGTACTCTATACCAGTTTACCCAACCTCTAATTAATGACTCCAATATACCATTTTATTATTATGTTTTTTTTCATAATTCTATTGGTTTCATTTCGGTAATGTTTTTTATATTTAATTTTTGTCACAGCGGGACATTGATCATACGAGGAAGGCTTCAGCCAAGAGCATAGATCGTGATCCATCTTTAGGCACTTCTACCTAACAGGTTTACCTCATTGTAATTGAACAAATTAGATAAAACCAAAATGTTTTATTATTATGTTTTTTTCATGAGATAACTTCGATAATGTTTTTAATATTCTTGTTGCAGTTGGCTGATCGGGGAAAGGCACCACCAATACAAGAGAGCATCCATATGGAGGTGAAGTCACTATTATGCGATGATGAAATCACATTTTCTACAAACCCTGTGGATATGATGAGGATGGCCCAAAAAAAATGCAATGAAGAAATCCTTCAGTTGGTATTCATAGTGCCTCAAATAGATGAGATAAGAGAAAGGGTTAAAATATTGTCTAAGAGAGCACAAAACTTGCAAGTAAGCTGTCATGAGATCTTTAATTATAACATAAGTTCATTCATGGTTTTATATTTTATACTCTTTTATGTCATGAACTAAAATATGTGTTGTTTTTAAAGGATTATTTGCATCCTCATCATGTTGCTGGCCATGATTAGGGTACTATAAGTGTTGTCCGGGAAGTAGGGGTCGGTACAAGTGTCAATTCTGATCTTCCTGCGCATGCATCACATTATCAAACCCCATCATCCATGCCTATATTGTCGACTGAAATGTCAGCAACACATACTGTGCAGACATTCAGTAGTGCACCCTCTAGCAGCGAACACATGCCACTACATGTCTCAACATATGTACCTAGGAATGCAGAGGCTACTAGTAATGGTAATGTTTTAGCAGCATTATCTGGATCTTCCTATATTACTAGTACGGTAACATTGTTGGTCACATTTGTGGTGATCGAGGATTTTTTTCTCATAAAGATAGAGAAGCTCCCAAGTACTTTAAAATGTTTTAATTATTATTATATATAATCCAATTGAAATTTACTTATTGATCACTCTTTATAAACTAATGATCCCATGATCATTTTGTAGGAAATGATGTTTTTTATAAACATCTAAGTGATGTTACATTGGAGCTCTTCAAGCCCACCATACACACATGGTGGAATGCCCAAAATCAAGATTTAAAAGATGATCTCATTAACCGTTTAGTTGTGTTCTTCGGTGATAAAGCATTCAACCGAACCAAGGTCCTTAAGAAAGCTAGTACCTATCTAAAGTATGTGAGGGACCAATATAGGTCACATTTAGGGAAAAATAGAAAGTACGAGCGTCCCCCCATGATTTGGAAGAGGCAGTGGAAGGACTCGGTGTCGAATGGAAAGGAGAAGGCTGAAAATAAAAAAGGAAAGACACCACTGGGCCAAGGAACATATGTGATACTATCAAAAATGTAATTATATACTGATTACTCTTTATTTTTACATAATCTAACATGTTTCAAATTTTTCATAGGTTTCCCAACACATCGAAGGCAACAAAGGCAAGAATAGAAAAACACAAGCAACACAAACTTGGCTCTAGTGGTTATATGAAATTAGTCGCACAATTTTTAAGAATCAATAAATGAAATATTGCATCGAAATAATAAATTACAAACAATTTTGGTTTTATCACACCATAGAATAAAAATTCATGATCTTATGCAAAAATGAAGGGCTCTGATTTTAATAAAGTGCCCATAGAAGAGGACCTGAATATTTCCTTCCAACAAGGCTATGGAGTCCTGGTTGAACAAATAAGAGTCTTGATTGGGAAAACACAATCTTCCACTACATCCAACATGCAGGTAAATAAAATCAATAAAGTTTATTTAAAATTGAATACTTGTGCAATCTATTCAATATTAATTTCCACCATAATAATGTGCTTATTTGTTTTAAATAGATAAGAAATGATAATACTACATATTACATTGGAATGCAGCTTGGTGAGGGAGGAGCACAACCTACAGATGAAGGCCATGATGTGCATCTCAGTACTAGATGTATTCATGTGCTATACAAAATTCAGTATGGATTAATACAATTAAACATCTTTAATTTCATTTGGTGTATTAATCAATGTAACCTTTCATGTTTCAACTTTAGAGCATGTAGAGTGTGATCAACATGTTGAGCATGATCAAGCTAGACAAGATCAGGAACATGATGTGGCTCCATCAGGTAAAGAGGGCCACTCTTATGTTCTTTTAAACATATTTAATTGCAATTGGTGTATTAATTAATGTAACATTTCATGTTTCAACTCCAGATCAGGATTTAGAGGGTGTTCAGCATGTTGAGCATGAGGCTATAAGACAATATCAGGAATATGATGTGGCCCCATTAGGTAAAGAGAACCACTCTAATTTTCTTTTAATTAATGAAATACTTGTAACAATAATAAAAGAACATATCAATTTAACATTTTTTTGCTATTCCAGCAAACCCCCCCTTGTCGTTGTGTCCATGTTGTGAGTACACGACTAGGCATACATTAAGATCATGAGAAAAGCTCAGAACAACTGAAGGGGGGACTGATGATTTTGAAAATGATACTCCACTTTAGTTTTTTCAAGCTGCAAAAAAGAAACAAAAAAAGAAGTGATTGTAATCATATTATGACAACCATTTTTTTGATAATATGTAAAAACTAAAAAAATGAAATATGATAATGAATGAATGTTATATGTTAATGAATGAATGTGAATATTGTAGAAGTTGTCAAAACCAACTTCAAAGTCCAAGAACACCTACATGCAAATGGATACCTATCATAGGGAAGAGAATGGATGAAAAAGAAAATGAGGGTTTAAAGCTCTGAAATATGGAGAGATTATATTATCAGATCAAGAGAATAAATAATATATAATGAATCAATCCTTAAGAAAGGAGATAATGCAAAACCTAAAAGTAACCTTAATAGGAAGATATTTAATAATTAATATAATTATTAAATGTCACATTATGCAAACTAAAGTGAAATCTTAAGAGAGGAATAAAGGTAACTTAATTAACATAATTAAGTTAAAACCTTTACTCTAACACCCCCCTTAAGATGAGCAAGAGTGCAGCTACAAACAAGTGCAAGAAAGAAAAAGTAACTACAATGCATGAAAGCAAACAAGGGTCCCGACAACTAGGCCTGCTCAGGTACCTGAATACAACCAAATCTCTATAAAGTGGAGAAATAGAGAAAACCCCATGGGAAAAAACTCTACTCCAAAAAAAAATGCAAAATTAAAGTACAAATGGAATGTCTCAAGAGACTCTCTCAAGAACATATGCAAATATACAATTAGATACCCCCCCATGAGAGAAAGTGGAGACTCCAAAACCCCCAAGAATGAAAGAACCCCTATACCAATGATTAAACCAATGTGTCTCCTCGGAGGAAGAAACATATCCAACAATACAGGAAGAGGCAATCCCTAGATGTGAGGTGAAAATGGAAGTCCTGGATGATGCTCACTAAAGAACTGAACTACAACATGAGTGTATGAATAACAAAATGGTGAATCAAACAACTCAAGATGATCCTAAAATGGAATCTCCAGTGAAGAAGGGATAACAGGTGTGTTGAATTTGTCATTTGTGAGGAAAGGAATATCCTCTGATATGGCCTCAACAACTGCATTTGATGGCTCAATGAGTGGAGCAACAATTTAAGTCATAACTAAAGAGGTATCCTGCTGAACATATGTGATTTCAACAAGAGGAAGAGGTGTAGACGTCTCAACACTAGTCTCATGAACAGATGGAAGAACACATAAGTTCAAGTGACCAGAATTCTCCTCAGATACTACATGCTCTCTTGTAGAAAGAGAGGAAGATGGTTGACCAAAGTGTGTGAATGCATACAATCGGGAAGAACGATCAATTTTCCCTGTTGCAACAATGTTGCCAGTGTGAATATCTCTGATGTGCATTGAATCAAGTGTGAACTCAATTGTCTTCCCTGTCCCACAATGAGCAATCTGATAGATGGAGAGAAGGTTAGTGGACAAAGATGGTACACATAGTACATCATTGAATGTACCATCATAAATTTTGATAGAACCTTTCCCACATACACTCATATAAGTGTTATTACCCATCAATATGTGTGGTGAGGACGCAACCTCGAAAGATGAGAACATGTCCTAAGAAGATGCCATATGTTGTGAAGCACCTAAATCCAGTAGTCATCTAGATGAATGTGAACTAGTGGTTGCACATAATGCATGACCCTTATGTGGGGCCAATCCATCTATCTGGAATGATGGTGAAGAAGAAGACCCGCCTGATGTAGATGAAGAAGAGTGATGAATATGGTTCTTCTCAAGAAGAGCTGTCAAATCTGAAACTTGTTTTGCATATCCATCTATCTTCTTCTCATAACACTTGGACTCATCATGTCCTAGCTTAGTGCAATAAGCACACTTAGGTTTGTCTTTCTTCGATGATTCCCCCTTAGGAGAAGGTGAATCAAAAGTGTTATGTGAACTAGAATCCTTCCAATGCTCTGTGCTCTTTGGTTTTTGTTTCTACTTCTGCTTCTACTTCAGCTTCCCTTGAGATGACTGTGTTACCAATGCTTGGTGCGGTGATCCTGTGAGAGCATCCAACTGTGATATCTTAGCCTTCTCTCATGTCAAACGATCACAAAACACCTCAAAAGAAGGCATGGTAAAATGTGTACCCAAGGCATCCATAGTGGAATGGAAGATAGATGACAATATCTGAAATTTCCCACGAAGCTTTGACAAAACCAAGCAAATACACTCTGTATTAGTTTTAACCTTACCACAACCCTGTAGAAGAGATCATTTTTGTTTGAATTTTATCAGAAAGTCCTCAATGGACAGAAAAGAATTAGGTACAAGTGAATTCAATTCTACCTCAATCTGTAGTGCACGAAAATGATTGAAGGTACCAAATAAATCATTGAACTTGGTCCACATTTCAAGAGGATTGTTACATGCATCAAGATGAAACAACAAGCTATCTGAAACATGTAAGGAAATTAAACCCATAGCCTCATCCATCTAATTTCTATGTTGCATAACCTCAAATGGCCTTCTCAAAACTAGCTAAACCATATCTAAATAGAACCACAACTCCTTTGATCTGAGAAGACGTGTCATGAGTGCCTTCCAGGTATGATAGTTACGAGGTGTGAGAATTTCAATAGTAGAAATGTTTTCGGCCATGTTTGGAGAGGTTTTAATGGTTTTTCAATGTGAAGAGTTTCTAGTTTTCTGAAGTAAATGACAGAAAGCAAGAAAAAAACTCCCCACACAATGCAAAAAACCAAACCCTAGTAGAGATTTTTCAGTAGAAAAGCAAGAAAAGGCATAAAAAAATTTAGACTGAAACTTGTGTACATGGTAAATATTCTGAAAAAAATGATAGTAGATCTGAATAGAGCACGTTCACAGGTTTTCGATGCCTATTCGTTTTCGAAAAATGAAGCAAAAATAAGAAAGTTATGCCCCCCGAAGTGCAAAAAACAACATTTGTCTTTGACTATGAAAAAATGCATGCAAACTGCAAAGTTTTGGAAAAATTTCTACACCATCAAAATAGGCTCGGAACCAGATTTTTGATACCTATTTTTGTTCGAAAATATGAGACAAAATGCCCATTTTAAGCTTGATTTAGAGAAGGTAGGTCAAAAAGGTTTAAAAAAAAATTACACAGCCCTCAAGGGCTAAGACCTTCGGCCCCTAGTCACATGGACAACTAGGGGGCTGGCAGCTAGTTGTTGGGCATGTGGCCCCTGGTTCTGCATATGACCCTGGTGCTGGCAGGGTAAGCCCTCAGGGGCTATTGGCATGGTGTTGGTCACCCATGCAACCTAGGGCTAGGCGAGTTAAGCCTGTGGGGACTGCACAGTCCACTAGCGGCAGTCAAGTGGCTCCGCCTAGCCCGGTGGAGCTCGGGTGGCCATGCGATGGCGCCCGGGTGGTCACCCGGTGGCTGTTGGGTGGCGGCTCGGTGGTGCCCAGGTTCAACACTGGCGGCACCAAATTTTTTTTAAACCTTATAAAAAATCAATTTAAAATTGATTGTTTTTGAATTTTTTTGAATTTTTTCTTCTCAAACACTGTGCCTTGAGGCCGTACGACTTTAGGGTAAAAACAAATTTCTTCCTTGATCAACTGTGGTCAAAATTAATGAATGAACAGTCGATTTAGGGGTTTTTGGACACTACGAATCCAACGGAAAGGTTCGTTTGGGCCCAAAGTGAACCCAAAAAATGAAGTATGTCAAATCCACAAAAAAATTACCTTGCAAAACTATGAATGCCTAATCCAACCCTTGTAGCTCCAAATTCTTCAAACACGAACAAGATGCAATAGGTCCACTCTGATACGATGTAGAAGTACTCAAAACTAGCTTCATATCCCAAGAACACCTACATGCAAATGGATACCTGTCATAGGGAAGAGAATGGACAAAAAAGCAAATGAGGGTTTGAAGCTTTGAAATATGGAGAGATTATATTATCAGATCAAGAGAATAAATAATATACAATGGATCAATCCTTAAGAAAGGAGATCATGCAAAACCTAAAATTAACCCTAATAGGAAGACATTTAATAATTAATATAATTATTAAATGTCACATTATGCAAACTAAAGTGAAATTTTAAGAGAGGAATAAAGGTACCTTAATTAACATAATTAAGTTAAAACCTTTACTCTAACAAATATGTTAATGAATAAATGTTATATTTTAATGAATGAATGTTATATGTTAATGAATGAATGTTATATGTTATTAATGTAGGATGAATGAATGAATGTTATATGTTATTAATGGATGAATGAATGATTAATGTTATATTATCGGGTATGGGGAATTAAGAGTGATGTGAGGGGATGGGGAGGGGCCAAATGAGCTTCCACCTTCACATGGTTGGCCCTGTTAATTAGAGAATATTAAACTATTCTAAAAACAAAGAGAATCTCAAAAAGGTAATTCACTTTTCAATATAAGAAATGCATCATTTGAAGCATCAAACCAATATGCAAAGATGAAAGAAAGTGCTAACTTTTCACTATGAACATTGTGTTATGTGTGGATTTGGTTTCAAAGCTCTATTTTTATTTCATTTTAGTGGTCTCTAAAATATGACTTTTGTGCATAACAGGTTAGTGGAAAATTTGACATCTCTGAAGTGTTTAGAGGTTTGATTGAGATAGATACATGGATATTTGGATCTTGTTGTTGATGGGAGGCTTCCACTTAACCATGAAATTTTGTACCATCTGCAGGTATGCAAAAATTTTGCTACTTACATTCATTCAACTTACTGTAATATAATATCTGAAAAAAATCTCCTTTTCATTATAATTAGATGGATTTTCATGCCCTGTTCCAAAGCACATGTTTTAGAACAAGAAAGAAGGATGCTGGAAAAGGTTAAGGAATTTGGCTTCACACCTGCCAATTGCATAGTTTACTACATTCATCCAGCATATTTCCAATGCATTTCACAATTGTTGGAATCATATCCTATAATTACAAAACTAGTAAAATTAAAATATGTAAGTTTCAAATATGGCATTACATATCTTTCTATGAATTTTTGAAAGAAAATATCAAAATGGAGAAGTATTAACAAAATAATCTGCATAATTTCTAAGAGATCAGGGAATTTTTTGGTAGAGTTATCTAAAATATATTTAAGACAAAAGTAACTTACAGATATTCAAGTAGAATATTGGTAGTCTAAAATCACCAGTCAACACAACTTAGTCATATCTCAATTCAAGAGAAATAGGTCCACTATAAATTTAGTATAACTTAATGCTAATTGGGTATGATTTTATTTGTTCAAGACCAATTTCGATTCATTTTCTGCTCACACTACTTTTATTTACATTTATGTTTTGCTAATATCCATTTTCCTTTACATTCTTGAATTCTTCTATACATATTGTGTTTACAATAAAGTTTTCCTTAGATCAATTCATAAGATTATTCTATTCTAATAGGGTTGATTGGTTGCTTTTTCTCACCAAATTTTTCATTTTCCACAAAATTAGATTCTAGTGTGTAGTTTAATATTCACTAGTTTGATTTTTTCTTTTTTAGCAAAATTAGAATCTAGTTCATAGGTTGTGCTTGTTGTTGATGAAAATCCCCTTGATCTCATGACTCATCATAGGTTTTATATTTTTCTCCAATTGTTGATCAACATACAAATGTGGCCATCATAATAATATTATACAATTATTCATTGCTCATTTCTCATACATGGTAACCAAATAATGCAGACCTAGAGCTTGGACTGCAGATGTATGCAAAAAATGATAAATCCCTACCTCTATAAGCCTAATTAAACACAACAAATGACATGTTGTTTGATATTTTAAAGAGTCATATGACTGTCCTTTTTCTACCTTGTAAACACTTACTCAATGCATACAATAATTTATTGAAATACAAAGTTGAATGGCCTCTTAACTCTTGACACTAATGTCATTGCATTTGTCAAAACAGGGTTAATCATATTGTGATCTAATTTTTCATAATGAATTCATCCAATCTGTCCTTTATATATGAGCATTGATGAAAATCTATCTTGTCTTTTACTACCCCTTTTAAATGCTCATGGTCTTGGCACATCAACTTTCTCTCTTTGATTGACCTGTCGTTATCCCTATGGATGCACTTTGGAGCCTCCTACTACTTTTAAATATCACCCAGAGACAACTCGATAAGTATTTTGATCTATTTAGATCTTCATCAACAATAGATCATGTATCGCTAGGATATTCTGCAGTTTCTCCGACATGGTGAGTCTCCCCAATGATTATTCTTTCGATCTCAAGTATATCACCAAGATTCTTGTCGATGTAATCTTATCAGTGTCACATAGCAGGTCAAACATACATTCATAACTTACTCTAATGGTATAGGTCTTTCTGATATGCTTCCCTCATGCTTCATTGATGAGACAAGATGATTATCTCGCTGATGAAACTTCACCGCTGAGACCACAGGCCAGTCCTCTCGATATATCTTCTGAGGCAATTTTGATCGTTGTAACATTCTTGATCTTTCACCGATATGTGTAAATTTGAATCAATAGTTTTTTTTAAAACTACATTCTTTTGTCGAACTTTCGACGAACCTCCAAAAGTGTGATGAATTTCCAATACCTCCAACGAAATTTCATCATAATGACTTGCCTATTTCATCGTCAGTTTGATGAACTAGTGTCATTTTTTCAATCTGAAGTATGTCGCCAAGACTCTTGCTGATTTAATCTTATCGGTGTGACATAGCAGGTCAGGTAGAAATTCAACACTTACTCCGATGGTATATGTCTCGCTGATATGCTTCCCTTGTGCTCCATCGATGAGACAAGATGAGTATCTCGCTGATGAAACTTCATCACTGAGACCACAAGCCAGTCCTTCGGATATATCTTCTCAAGCAATTCTGATCATTGTATCATTCTTGGTCTTTCACCGATATGCCTACATTTGAATGAATAGTTTTAAAAAAAAATTGCATTGTTCTGTCAAATTTTCAATGAACCTTCAAAAGTGTCTGACGAATTTACAATACATCCGACAAACTTTTGTTGTAATGAATTGCCTATTTTTTCATGAGTTCGATGAACTTCTATCATTTTTTTGATCTGAACTATGTCGCCAAGACTCCTGTCGATGTAATATTATCGGTGTGACATTCAAAACTTACTTCGATGGTATATATCTTGATCAGTGAGACCATAGGCCAGTCCTCCCAATATATCTTCTCAAGAAATTTTGATCATGGTAACAGTCTTGATCTCTCACCGATATTTGCAATATGTCGAACCTTTCATCGTAATGGCGATGAACTTTTGTTGTTAATCTGATGCTTTGGCGAAGTTATGTTGCTTGTGTTCAGGCTACTTTTTGTCACTAGATCGACGAAATGTCCATCGCGGTTCTGACAAACATTTGTCACTAATTTGATGCTTTTGAAAAGGTATGTTGTTTGGGTTCTAACTACGGTTCGGCGCGTGATCGATGAAGTTTCCATCGCGGTTCCGATGAACGGGGCGTCGTGAGTTTGACGTTTAAAATGTCATCTGAATATCAACGAAAATTGAGCAACGACAATGATTTATGTGATTCGTCAGTATACCAAAAAAACACCATCGGAATACCAACAAACTGTCATTGTAAATTGGATTCAAATTCGGTAGTGCCTTATGCAACCCTTTGTGGAATCAACATACCCCTCATTAGGATGACGCAATTGATTTTTCCATTCCAAGCCTTCTCGACTCATCCCAAGCCTATACGAGAGCATGGTTCATGAGTGAGGCATTAACTTATATTTTTTAGTGTGAATTACTACCCAACCCCTATTTCATTTTAGGTTTTCACTTAATTACCAAAACTCCCACATAGGTTACCTAGGTGCAACTTTGTGCATCGACCCCCATTGAGAGCCACTCCCCTACTAACAACATGGAGACCCCAATAAAATAAGAGCAAGGCCACTTGCATAATCACAAAGCTCATTCCCATAAACACTTAAAGTGAGGCATAACCCTTCCTTCTCACATAAACAATAAAATGGCAAAACATAAAGTGCAAGGTTGAAGATCATCACTTATTCTTAAAATGCAAGACAAACATCATAGGGGAATAATGAAAAATACACCATGAAGACAACTTATTTTAACATCTAGAAGACTCATAGTATCCTCATCACAAGATGAAATAAGAATTGAACAAGTCTCATCTTTCATCACCAAACCACAACCATTCGCTTTGCTTCACAAACGATGCAACCACATAAAGAAATAAGAACATTAGAGTGCCATTCAAAACATTCATTTAAAATTAACACAACATTCATCTTAACCAATTGATAATATGTTATTCTTATACTCCACTCTTTCATTTACACAATACACCAATTTTTCATATTCAAATTTTATGCTAAATCAATTATTTCTCATACAGGCTCATTTTACAATTAAAGCAATAATTTTCAATATTTAATTTTCAACAACTATATACACATATGACCATATATAGGTGTGTGTGCATGTGTGTATGTATAGATATTTACATAATTATATATTATTTCACATAAATTCTATAATTTCAAATGAAATTTTGTTTCCACATACATAGAGTAAGTTTGAACCATGGAAATGTACAGATATAAGTATTAATATATACACATATATATATGCATACCGATTTCCATATGCATTATAGTTATCGCTTACTATATGCATTTTTGAATGCAAGATAAGGATGCATGCAAGGAACTATCGAATACAGATATTCAAGAAGTACACATATGTATATACATATATATATAGAGAGAGAGAGAAGGGGGATTTGCTACTCATGAGTTCTCTTCAATTAGAGAGTCTTAGGGGGCGAACTAACCTAAAATACCTCAAAGAACAATGACGAAAGTTCTAGAACTAGAGAGAGCAGGTCACAAAGATTCATTGGACAAATTGACAAGCTCTCGACCAAAGGATGGTAACGTAGAACATAGACAAGAGTGTGGCGCACTGGCATCCCAGAGATGAGTTGGTGTCTCGTACGGACCAAAAAGCAAGTTTATCACAGAAAACAACTAAGTTACTACTTCTAGTTTGATTGCTAAGAACATAAAGAAATTGATAAAGCTGAAATAGATTGAAATAGAAATGATAAAGACAAGGAGAACAGGGGAGAGAAAATACTTACAACCACGCAAGTGATGAAGCCTCCAGCATGTGAATGCCTTCAATACCTGCACACAAGAGAGAGAGAGAGAGAGAGAGAGAGAGAGAGAGAGAGAGAGAGAGAGAGAGAGAGAGAGAGAGAGAGAGAGAGAGAGAGAGAGAGAGAGAGAGAGAGAGAGAGAGATTGGGGCTGTATAGGGGTTTGCCTCAGTCAAACCCCTATTTTTGGTGTTTCTGCCTCCATAGACAGCCAGATAGAGAGAATAGTAGGAAATGAAGTAGAGAACACAAAAGCACTACAAAACAATGTTATTCTACTCAACCAAATAATAAAGGAGAGGAGTGAAAGCTTACCACCTCTTCCCAAAGAACTCAAGGCTAGTGGGGGAGAAAATGAGAGGAAATCAAGCCTTTATTGTCATCATGTTTCATTCCACACTTGCTCTACTGAACTGATGGAGTGTTGACGTTGTTTTTGTGAAGTGTAAAGTGTTGCTTGAGATTGAAGAGATGGTTGAGAATCTGCTTGGAGCTTGTGAAGAGATTGTGGAGAGAATGTAGAAAGGATGTGAAGGGATCAACCAACCCTCAAATGAATGAAGGTGAGTGAATAAAAAGAAGGAGATGAAGGAAACGACCATATTCGGGTCAATCGGCTAAAGAGGACATTACAAATCAACCCCCAATGGGAAGTGTAATGCCTCTGTAGGCTCCATATGCGAGAATCCATCAGGGGCGTAAGTGCACTGTTTGAATGTTTGTGCACCGTGTGGGAATCCCCGATAGTAACTCCTCTGCCGACACACAAAATGGATGCCAATTGGAGTGAAGGCAACGGGCTTAGGTGGAACTAAGCCTCCTTCTTTGGTATTCTAAAGTGGAAAGGGGTAAAAAGGGAATTTGCATTAGGGGTGAAAATTCATACCTATACATTTTCCGCCCACTTTAGTGAGCACAAGTACTTATGAGTTCTTTGGTAGAGTAGAGTAGTAAGGTTAGAGATGTATACCTATACAACAAGGAAGCAGAACACGGTCTGGCGAGCCCAGGAGTGTAGGGTCAGAAGAGAACTTCATAGTTCTACAAAATTATGAAGTTGAAGAAGGAGCATATAATCAGGATGAAGAATATGCTAATCTTTAATTTGGTATATACAATAATTTAAGAAGGAAATGAATGCCTGAGTGATAAAATAAATCCCCACTCAAGGAGGAAAACTCGTACCATAGAGAAAAAGTGATAAAAGCAATCCCCGCTCGAGGAGGAAAACTCATATCACCAATTAAAAGTGATAAAATGAATCCCTGCTCAAGGAGGAAAACCCATACCACCAAGTAAAAGTGATAAAAGCAATCTCCACTCAAGGAGGAAAACTCGTACCATTGAGTAAAAGTGATAAAGGATCTCTACAGGTTCTCGGTCCTAGAGAGAAAGTAAGCGGATAGTCATGCAGACCATCGTCAAGTTCGAAAAATTTCAAAGAGGTCCCTTGGGAACCCTTCAAAAGGAGGAGGGGTCCACTCAAGGGGCACATTTTTTGAAAATCAAAGTCTAGTCAAGCTACCCCCAAGCTAGACACAAAGATGTGAAATAGGTCTAGTCAGGCTACCCCCAAGCTAGACGCAATGGAAATCATTTGAGAGAAAATCTTTCAAAGAGGTCCCTCGGGAACCCTTCGAAAGGAAGAGGGTACACTCAAGGGATGCTACATTTCAAAGACATAGAGAAGAAGAGGGGGTCCTTAAGAAGGACACACATCTCAAGAACAAGTTATCATTGCCCTTAGTCTATAGGGGAGGAGAACCATGAAAGATACTCAGAATAGGATAGAGGTAAACCTCAATATCACTTATCATTTGAAGAAGAGGAAGGCACATCAACAGGCACCTGAATCACAAAGTTGTATTTTGTCCTTCAAGGCCTTACATTCACTAGTGGAATGGCCAGGCACTCAATGGTATGCACAAAAAGAATGTTTATGTTTGTGACATTTCTTGCATGTAGGAGGAGGAAGAGTGATTAAGCAGGATTTTAGAAGCCACAAAAAAATACACTCTTGTTCAAATAGAGGATGAAGAGATGGAAGCATCCATTTCTCTTGTAGAGAAAAGTTTGACTTCTCACAAGAATAAGATATGAAGACAAAGGACAAAGGAGGATAGACCAATCCGTGAGAACGAGGTTGAGAAGACATCACATCAACGTTCAACTATGGTTTCTGCTTAGATTGTTCATTCAAGAAACCAAGCCCTAGATTATGCTTGAGAGGTGAAAATTCTATAGGGACCTAAATCCCTTGGTCATTATGCTAACAACCTTTATGCTCATAACCATATTTAGATGCAAGCTTAAATTCAGGGCCATAGCGTGCTTGCAAATCATGAGAAGAGGGGGGATCTACATAAAGAGCATTATTCTAGTAAGGGGTAACACACTCTTCTATGGGTTCATCATCATCCTTCTCAATAATACTAAGAACATTATCCTCCTTAGCAGAAGCGTAATCATCTTCCTCAGAAGGAGGATCAACACTAAGAACATTACAATTCACATTCACATTATCCCATGATACATAAGAACAACCATATTCGATAGTAGGTGTGAATGATGTTGTCGGAAGGTCTAAGCAGATCGAGTTGACTTTATATTCCTGAACGAAGGAATTTGTAAATTCTGAAGGACCCCAATCATCACCAAGACTTGTGTTCCTTTGACAAGAGGTGGAAGGAATAGATTTAAGATTTCTTGCTTTAGAAGGATCTTCCTCGAGGATATTCAACTCAAGAGTATCCTTTGTAGTAGGTACTGCTAGAGTAAACATCGGCACATTGGAAGACACCAAAGGAATAACAGTAGGCACAATCAAAGCTTGACCAATGACTGCCATCTCACACAAGTGCATAGCATCAAGTTCAACCTTGACTGTGACTACTTTATTGTTACAAATGAACTTAATTGATTTATGCAAGGTAGACGATACTGCACCCATAGCATGAATCCATGGTCTACCAAGAAGAAGGTTATAAGGTAACTTCTTTGACATAACATATACAAGAGTAGGTACAATAATGGGTCCCAACCTCAAAGGAAATTTTGTCTTTCCTAGGGCTTGTTGATCAACATTATTGAACCCACGAATTTCAATAGAAGAAGCATTAATACAAGATGGATCAATATTAATCTTAGGTAATAGATCAATTCTATTTACATTAAGCACCAAACCGGTGTCAATAAGAGTACATATAATACCAATCTTATTAATATTAACTATAATCATTAGAGGATCCACTTGCTTTTGTACTTCTAGAGGTGAGAGTTCCTGTGGATAGAACGTAATATTCAATGAATACGTACAAATATAAGTTATCAACGTATCAGCATCTGTCAGCCTAACAGAAGAAGGCAAGAGGATCTTTTGCAAGGCTTCCTCAAGCATACCTTGATAAACCAGAGAAAACTGAAGAAAGTCCCATAGTGAGATCCTAGCTGGAGTAACTCTAGGTTGCTTGACAAGATTGTAATCATTGGGTGCTTTAGTCATAGGTTCAAGTGTGTTATCACAGAATCTAGCAGCACTTGATTCATAGATAACCCCCCTAAGAAACCAATTTGTTTCCTACGTCGGTGTGTTTCAAGCACGTAAAATGAAACAAACTTGTTTTACGAGGTCTCTAATCTTACCTAGTCCGGGTAGGTGACAATAGGCTCGAATTTTGATTTTAAAGTTTTGACTCCTTTAAAACCCAAGAGTTAAGTATTTTTTCCTTTTTGGTGCTCGAGTGGTGATTTTCACCACCTTTGCACCTTTTTATACTCAAACTATTTTTGGTTATTGGGCGGTGATTTTCACCATCGTTGCACCTAGCCTAAGTTTAATAAAAGTTAACTCTTGGTGCTCGAGCAGTGATTTTCACCGTCGTTGCAACTAAAATTTTATTGACACTTTGGTGCTCAAGCGGTTATTTTCACCTCCCGAACACCTATTTTCCAGTTGAAGTCGAGTTAGATTGCCACATTCAATGCCCTCAATTTGAGTTATTTTGCTAGGTTATTAACTCAAACATGAGTTATTTCCGCATGTTTAATTTTAGACTCTTCTCCACATATCGCTCCCATGCTATCACAAGTCGCTTCCCTTGAGATGAAACCTTGGTTTCTACCTCCAGTGCACGGATTTCACAGTGATCTTTGCCTCATTATCACGCCATTGAGGTATGTTCTTCGTGCTTTTTTTTAGTTTCCTTTTTTCAGAGTTCGTTCCTTAAATTTGTTGTAAGCTTTCCATTTCTCATTGGTCTTAGGCATTGTTCTTTCACCGTTTCTATCTCTTAGTCTTTTCCTTTCTCTCTACTTCTTCCCTCGCGTCATTTTAGTTCTCTTTAGCTTAACCCTGTCATTTTTTCCTTTCTTGGAAAATGTCCTGACAAAGATTTTCTCCACCCTCACACACGTTGCCATTTTTTTTCTCACGCATTGGTGTTCAGGCGATGATTTTTACTGTCGTCGCATAAAAGTGTCAATTCTTGACTAGTGTCTTGGCGGTGAAAATCACTGCCATGACACCCACTCACAGAAATACCCAAGTGTTGAGGTGCTGAAAATCACCGCCATCACACCCAACAATTTTGACATGTCGGTGCTCAAGGGGTGATTTTCACCACCTCAACACTAGCATTACCAAGTCCCAAACTTTTCCAAGTCACCTCTCACCGCCTGAGCACCAAAATCTTCTTTCTTTCTCTAACACCCTGAAACGTATATTTTCTTCATTTTCGCTTCCACGCTCATTTTTGCACCTCATTTTCACACCATATGGCCAAAACACAGTGACTTCATATCACCTGCTCATTTCACATTTCCCCATGTAACATGTATTTCCTGACAAAAAATGAATCCACCATTCTTGCAGTTGATTTCCAAAGTTCCATCCAGAGGTCCTTGAAGATAAGAAATACATCAGTCTTTGCTCCCCTAAATGTCAGTTGAAACGCCACCACCATCTCCTAAAGCAAAGGGTAAGATGAAGTATAAGTACCAGGGCATTTTCCCTCCGACTGTGGTATTGTCCAAGGTGGATGAAATCAAAGATACCGAGATCGGTCATCAAGATCTAGCAGATTTCATGAAGAGGATCCAACAGAGGCCATGGGATGAGAATCTGAAGGCCATTGTACATAGAAATCTTCATATGGTATCTACTTTCACAACTTCAGCTCATCACTTGGAGTTCGTACTTCAAGTTGCTGCTCACTATATCCAAGAAGATAGAACTATGAGAGATTCTATAGGCTAGGTTGTAATGAAGCTTGACAGTGAATTATTTGATATAGTCTTCAAAGTTCCACACATGGAACAGTACACTCCCATCACGATCCAGAAGGCTTAAGAGATATTTGATAATGATTCAGTCAGGTCCAAGATACTGATCAAATCACAATGGTTGAAGACTCCCCGACATGTTGTTTCTAGGTGGCCTAAGGGACTCCCGAGGAGTGACTTCAAAGAAGATGTGAGAGACATGATTACCTTGTTAAGCAGAGTTAAGGGCTTTCCTGAACCCTCTATTTTTCCAGATTGGATGTATGAATACATCTGGATCATCAGAAGGAGGAAATTACACATTGATTGGGGAACACAGATTAGTGAAAAAATCCATGAGTAGTTGACTAAGGTACCCAACACCTTGAAATTTTATATGACTTCTTTCCTGGTATATGTGGTTGCAGTAATGAGACAGTTTCCAAGTTTATCTACCAAAGGTAATAGACATTCTACCCCTATCTATGATTAATATTGCCAATTGAACCTGAGGGAAAGCTTCCACCACTTTAGGAGAGTCACAGATGCTTTCTTTCCTCTTTTGTTGTTCACTTTTGATCCAACTCTAGAGAAGAAGAGAATATCAGATGAAGCTTACAAGGCGGTCAGCAAGGTTGGATGTGTTTTTCTACAATTCCCAACCTTTACTTACATAAGGGTAGGTTGTTTCACAGGATGTCCTTACATGCTCCCTAGGTACCCCTCAGACAAATGGATTCTTATGGAGTTGTGCAGGAAATTGATTTCAGTGCATAAAGAACAACAAAGGAATCACAAGCCAGGTTTTAAGTTTCCATTAACCATTGGTAGGTACAAAATCAAAAGTGTACAAAAGGCTAAAATTTTTTTGGTAGAGATGCACATAATGACTATCAAGACCTACAAGTACAGGCGTGACTTTGATTTCAGAGATGTAAAGAAGAAACTCAAGAAAGGTCACAACCACATTTATCATTTTGAAGACATATGGGAAAAATGTAGAGATGAGGAGGATGTTTGTAAGATGGATTTCTATAAGTTAATAGTTGAAAAAATCAGAGCTCTCAATATAGCTGATTTTCCTGAAAGATTTCACAGATCCAAGAGACATCCTCAATTCTACCTATGATGAGGATAATATCACCGGGAAGCCTTTGCCTCCAGTATAATTGTCCAAAAAAGAATATACTTACATGAGGGAAAGGCTAGCCCCTATTCTACACAACACAGCAGAATGGCTTCATAAGCATGGCCATCAGATGAAAGCCTTCAACATAGATTCTGAAGGTGAGCTTCCCAAAGAAAAACCTAGTCCACGGCCAGAATCCTGCACCAAAGAAAAATAGGCCACAATTCCCTCTTCATCTCGAAAAGGGAAAAGGATCAAGTTCACTGTAGGGAAAAATACTCCACAGACCACTGAAATATGAGAAACAAGGGCTACCACATCACGTATAGAAGAGAAGGAGCTTGTTTCCGAAGAATTATCCTCAAATGAGGAAGGAGGAGATACAGAGTTTGAATCTGAAGAATCGGAAGATGAAGACTCTGGAGAAACAAAATCAAATGAAGAAGAAGGACAATCTCATGAAGAGGTTGATGAATATCAAGAGGATGAGCAGATTTAGTCCCCTCAACAGAATGAAACTGAAGAAATACAAGTGTCTTCACCAGATCTTGTCCACCTTCCTCACACTCCTTCAATTCCTAAAAATCTTGTTCCTCCCATTCCTTCTTCTCCTCTTCCTACTATAGTTACAGAAGTAGAAGATTTTTTTTCCCCACCAATAGTATCAACTGTGTCGGTTTCTTCTGCAATTGACTAAACACAAAATATTAATGTTATATCCAGCTCGCCAGTCTCTCTCCATAGTTTGTCATCTCCATATTTTAACATTTCTTTGGAGGCTGAATTTAACAGATTCATGAATGAATCTTTATAGAGTCAACTTGACGTGCAAACAACTGGGCCCATAATGACTACCATAGCGCCCATAGTTACTATCTCAGTCACTTCTCAAGGAGCCCCTGTAGTTTAGAGATTAGCGGTAACAGGAGATATATACACTTCTTCCCTCCCTCCTTGGTTGGTGTCACAGGTTCCTAAGCGCAAGAAGCAGATGATCTCCCCTGATGAGCTGGACCTGGAAGAAATACCTCCTCCCAAGATCAAGGAAAAGAAAAAGGCTAAGGTGCTGTCAAGAATACATGTTGATAAAGTTTGCCAGAAGTTTGTTGAGGTAGGTTTTCCTTCCCAACCAGAGGGCGATGTAAGTATGGAGGATTATACTATGCAAAGGATGCAACTTGGGAAGGTAACCAATGAAAGTGCTAAAGCAAACGCCCAAGTAGTATTAGATGCCCTTGCAGGAAGGCTTCACAAGATGGAGTACGCTAAGAACCTATACAAGGAGAAGGTTGAACGCTATGCGAACATCTTGAGAAACATAGCGGGATCTTCAATTGGTGATACCCAATCTATGACCTTGGTGAATGTTGAAGAACCAGCAGTACAAAAGTCAAAGAAGCTTGTAGCCAAGGGTAAAGTCTTGAATGAGTTTATTGATTAAATCATAGATCATGGGAAACAAGTCATCACCACCGCAAGTGAGAAGACAGTACAAATAGCCCAGCTGCAAACTGAGCTTAATAAGGAGGACGAATAACTTGTAAAAGAGCTTCATGAAATGGAAAGGGCCTTATCATCATGGCTGGAAATGAAAGAATCCAAGATCAGCAAATTGGTGAAGAATGGAGTTATAATTGACAAGGATAAATATGTGGAGGTGAAAGAATCGCTCAAACATAAAATCCAAGTATTAAAGTTTTTGGTTGATGAGATTCACCAAGTACAGGAGGATGTAGAAGGTTATCGGGTTCTTCTAGTAAATGGAATGGAGGAGTTTCCAGGTGATCTCCTTAATGATGATCACACCTTTCTTCCTCTCAGTGAGATAATTCAAGTGTATAAAGATGCCTTCATGAAGTTGGTGGATGATAAAGGTTTTTCCAAGAACACCATGCACATTTTGTGTGATTTGCAGATTTCACTTGATTGTTTCAAGGCTCATATTCAAAGGTGTAAAAAGGTTTCCTCATCTGCTAAGAAGATGATTACCAAAATACACACGCTGGTGGGTTACACAGTTGGGCCAAATGAAACTTTCCTACAGGAGACTGCAAAGAAATATGAAGACTTTCACACCCAGTGCAAAGAACAATAGTCTACTTTTTGTCTCCAGTGTTCATCAATTTTGGTATCCCCTACTTTGCATATTGTAAATAGTTTTTGACATTTTAAATGTCTTTTTGTAAAATGTAATTGCACCAAAAATATGAGGTGTGATTATGTAGAAATAAATTACACTCAGTTAGATTAGGGTTTCCTATTTTTACTCATTTGATTTCCTAATTTCGCTCTTCCCTCTTTTCTATAAATAAGAGGGATTTCTTTTGTAATAGGGACCTTTTGATGTTTTGCAACGAAGTGCTGCTCCTTTGAAACAAGCATTGAAACTTTGTGTTCAATATTGCAAATCTAGATCTAATCAATAAAGAAGAGGATTGCATACCAAACTTTGTCTTGGAATCCATTGTCTTGTGTTTTGATTATATCAGTGGTGACTAGTCTATGAGATCTAAAGGGCTCCAAGTGGTTTATGTAAAATTTGTGTTACATTTATTGTTTGGATTTGTTTGTGTTTGAAGGTTTTGGTTGAAGGATCTACAGGCTTTGTTCTTGTAATCATTCATGTGGTTCGAGGAATTGATGTATCTAAGAATACTTTGTGCTTCTAATACAACAAACGACCATTCTACAAAATTCAACATTGAAAAGGCTACGGAATGACTTTGTGCCTTCGTGAGCTTTCCCTTTTCCTTTTTTCCTTTGTTATTATAAACCATACCTGGTATTTCTACGTTATGCTTTGACGAGATATAAATCTCGGCATTACTGTTGTTGTTTAAGTTTAAGCTATCATATCTAAAGCTTTTCATCATGAAGCATTGTAAACATCTTCTTTGAAAAAAAAGAGAAGCATGAATGTAACACACCCCCCACATTTCATGAGTATAGTGTACATTTTGTAAGTATTTCTTAAGTTTACTACAACTTCTATTAGTAGTAAGAAGGGCACCTCCCCTTTCTGAGAAGAGAGAATATATCTCGTATAGTTGTGGCTGATGTCTAGATGGTGTAATCTGTTGAAAAATTGATTACACTATTTTCACCCAACAAGGTGCTTGAAGAAGGTTTAGTTTTTTATTCATTCTAGTATCATAGGTATGGACTACCACTCTATAAGAGGGAGCCTTAGAAATATCATGATAGTTACTATCAAATGGGACACCATCAATAGAACAAACCCTTTTAGGAGAAGAACTAGCTAGAGTCGTGTAAATGACCAGTCTCTTAGGCCATTGAGGGGAAGAAGAGACATAGATTACATTTGCAGAATCATCACAACTAGGAGAATGATTATTCGAAGAAATTTTCTCAACATCGATCCAAACAGGATCAAATGTGGAAGGTGATTCATCATTCACCAATGTATCATCTCTAGAGGAGAGTGCATTGGAATAGACAAAAAATTCATCATTCACAAATGCAACATCCCTAGAAGAGAGAGTATCAGAATGAGTAGGATATTTTCCATTCACAAATGCATCGTCTCTACAAGAGAGTGCATTGGAATGAATAGAAGGTAGAGTAACATTTAGAAAGGTATTAATGATTTCATCTTCTTGCAACAAGATATCCTTTGAAGCAAGAGGAATCTCATGAGAAGGATCAAAGCTAAAAAGTCACATAGGCAAAGCTAAGTCACCATCACATGCATGAAATGGAATATCATTAACATTTTAAACAAAATTAGATACAACACTAATAAAAGGAGATATTAAATTCATTACGATTTTTTTGATATTTTTTATGTTCTAGTAATTTGCATTTTTGGAGGTCTCTGGAGCGGAATTAGGGTTCGTGTTAATGGATGATAGCTTTGGTCAGATATGAATGACAGTGATGCAAGTATCATTGTCATTCATAAGTGATCGAAATTATCATACATACTATGATATTTATAAAGGAAACATTTAAAATCAAAATTATGAGCATTCATATATATTCAATCATTCCCGTGATTTTATATTCTACATTTATCTAAAATCAAAATCTTCTTAAGACATCCGCCGTCATGTAGAAGGGTGTGCATGTGTTAATGCAGATTTAACAAATGGTAATAGACTATAGAAGAATCCCACGCGCAAAGGGACGCATCCCTTGGTGGCGGGTCTCTCCACTTACAAATAGGAGTTCCTTCATTGATATGCAAACATAGAAATCAGATAATGTTCTGCAATCAGCACATTCACATTTAATAAGAAATTCTAGAAGTCGCAGTTAGAAGAAAATTCTGGAAATTTCATTTTTACTTATAATTGTCTTACACAGAAATTCGAACTTATTTTTGTGCTTATGTATTAGGATCCTAGTTAAGGAAAGATTTAATTACCATTTACACGGTATCAGAGCCACGTTGTGCGAATCCAAATCAAATCTAAAACCAGATTGCTCAAGGAATTCGTATTTTCTAAAATCGAATTCACATTCTTCATAATGTCAACTATGATCAGATTTGAAGATTGTCTTGCAAGAGCAGATAACTTTACATCATGGAAATTTAGAATCATGATGATCCTAAAAGAAAATAAACTAGACTCACTTGTGAGAGAAAATAAAAAGGAACCTAAGGCTAAACCTAAGAAAAGTCAATGGATTGAAAACAATGAAAGAGCCATGAAAATCCTTGTAGATGCAGTGAGGGATCATATAGTGCCTATCTTAACAAAACATGAAACAACATACAATATGTACAAATCTCTTTAGAGTACTTATGAGATTAACAACACCCGTAGGACTCTAGCATTAAAACGACAAATCAACAATGCCCAAATGAACAAAGGGGAGTCCATTAATGCATACTTCATGAGGATTATTGAACTTAGGGATCAATTATCCACTATTGGATATCAGATTGACAACAAAGAGTTAACCCTAATTGCACTAGGAGGCCTACCAAACTCATGGGAGTCATTTGTTCAAGGAGTAAGTGCGAGATCTAAACTCCCTAAATTTGATAGGCTAAGAACTAACTGCCTTCAAGAAGAAACAAGACTCTCCTCTAAGGAAAATAAACTAAAGAACATAGATGAAGACATTCATATACTCAACACAAGTCTAATAAAAGGAACAAGAAAAAATCCTACAAGAAAGGATATTTTAAAAGAAAGAGAAATTCCAATGGAAAGGAATCTTTTAAAAGGAAAGACGTCTCTCAAGTACAATGCTTTAGATGTGATCAATATGGTCACTATGCAATGAAGTGTCTTGACAGATCTAAACAACATGCATCCTTTGCCAAAGTAAAAAAGACAAATTCAGATCATGAACCTAAAGACCTTGTGTTCTAAAAGTACAAATGGACTTAGAGTTACCCTTATGGATGGGAAAATTCTAGCATGGTCTAAAGCTCAACTATTAAGAAAAACCATTGGTGTAAAATTAGGGTACCTTTTATGCACCTAAGTCTAAAATAAATAAATATAAAAACCATCCCATGGAGAAACTTGTAAAGGTTGTGTCTTAGAAAATAAAATAAAACCTTAAAGGCGTATAATAGAAACCGATATCTTAAGGAACTTTGCATGAGTGCTGGAATTAAGAGGGATTTCACAAGTTGCTTGACCTAAACATTAAAACCATTCAAGAGGGAAGAAGTTCTAGTGAGATAAAAACCTACTCCCCCTAGAGTACCTGAAGAGGAACCTGCTCCTGAGATTCAGAGGGAGCATCCTGAGGAAATGCCACATAAAATACCTTCAAATTCACATGAGGATACAAATGACATTAGCAGAAAGAGACCACTTCAGGCCAAGAAGATGATCAAAGAAGCAGAGGATCATGCAGCACCTAAAGGAATGTTCAGGGAGAGTAAAAGACCCAAACGGTTCTCTAGCTATGTTGCTTTAATGAACAACATCATAAACTTTGAACCCACCAGTGTTACAGAAGCCTTCAGAAATCAAGCTTGGAAGGATGCAATGATAGAGGAATATCAATCCATCCTAAAGAATGATGTATGGGACATAGTGCCTAGACCAAAAGAGAAATTTGTTGTCTCTTCTAAATGGCTCTTCAAAATCAAGCATGCTGTTGATGGCAGTATAAAAAAACATAAAGCACGTTTTGTGGCTAGAGGCTTTTCACAAAAGGAAGGCATTGATTATGAAGAAACATTTGCACATGTTGCCTGTTACACATCAATGAGAGCAGTATTAGCCATTGCAGCAGCTAAAGGTTGGAAGGTCCACCAAATGGATGTGAAAATTGACTTCCAAAATGGAACCATTAAAGAGGAAGTCTACTTGGAACAGCCTAAAGGTTTTGTGATACATAAATCTAACTCACATGTGTGTAGGCTCAAGAAGGCTCTCTATGGACTTAAACAGGCTCCCAGGGTCTGGTATGAAAGAATTGATAGCTATCTCTTGGGATTAGGATTTTCCAAGAATGATGTTGACTCCAATCTATACTTCAAGGTAATCAAAGGTGATATGCTTATAATTATTTTATATGTTGATGACCTGCTAATAACAGGAGAAGATCACCTCATTGCTCAAGGGAAACAAGATCTAATCTCTGAATTTGACATGAAAGACTTGGATATTCTTCACTACTTCCTCGGTTTGGAAGTATGGTAGAAATCAGAAGGTATTATACTAAATCAAGGGAAGTATATTATTGACATTCTGAAAAGATTTGGAATGTTGGACTGTAGACCGATGTCCACACCCATGGAAACCAACCTTCACAAATTGAAAGAAGTAGTAGCAGAATCCAAATGTGCAGATCCGACCCTTTATAGATAGATGATTGGATCCTTGATATATTTGGTTAACACCAGACCTAATATTTGCTATACTGTAAATGCCCTCAGCCAGTTCATCTATGAACCCAAGGAAATTCACTTGATGGCTATAAAACATATTTTTAGATATCTTCAAGGCACCATTGGATATGGGCTTCATTATAAGAATGATCCACTAGATCTACATGGGTACTCAGATTCAGATTGGGTTGGAAGTGTAACTGATCAAAAAAGCACATCAGGATGTTGTTTTAGTTTGGGATCGGCTATGATCTCCTGGATTTGTAGAAAAAAATCGTTAGTTGCACAGAACTCAACATAAGCTAAATATATTGCAGCCTCAATGGGTGCAAGAGAAGCAGTGTGGCTTCATAAATTGGTTGTGGGACTATTTGGTGAGCCCTTGAATCCTGTGATAATCAGAGTTGTATAAAGCTCTCTGTGAATCCTATCTTTCATGATAGATCTAAACACATTGAGATCCCCTATCATTATGTGAGAGATATGGTGGAAAGGAAAGTGATTCAGTTGGAGTATATTAGTACAAAAGACCAAACTGCAGACATTCTCACCAAGCCTCTCTCCCGGATCAAGGTAGAGCAGTTCAGGAAGAAACTTGGTATGGTTGAAATGTAATTTGTTATTTATGTTTGAAATACAAATTGTTTAGAAATTGTACTAATATATAAAGATGTTTGATGTGTAAACTCTTTTTTCATGTGTGTGACTCCATGACTTTATGGGCCTACTCCCCCTATGGGCATTATCGAAAGGTGACGATCTTTCTGATAATGAACACTTGTATTGGAAATTGTAAAGTGATGACTCTAAAATGATGAACTATCATGATAGATATCATATGACTTTATATCTATGGACATGTCAGGATAGTATCTCTTAGATACCTTGATGGATATCATGAGACTTGATATCTGAAGATCATTGTGATCTATAAAGAGATAATCATGGTGGATGATTATATCCATGGATATGCCATGAATTATGGTAGACATCATGTGATTTGATGTCAGTGCACATACCATAATGAAGATGTCTATGGAGAATTTCATGTGACTTGACACTTTCAGAAGCATATCATATCTTCTGATATCACGAGTTAGGTGATATCACTTTTGGAAGTTATTCTTCCTAGTTAAAGAGGGAGTGTTGAAATGATGAAGATGTGTTATGAAGAATGTCATGTGACTTGACAACTTTGAGAAAATATATCATATCACATGTGAAGGTGATATCTTGACTTATTTGATTTGAAATATCTTCCCTAGCTAAGAGGGAGTGTTAATGGATGATAGCTTCAGTTAGATATGAATGACAGTGATGCAAGTATCATTGACATTCATAAGTGATCGAAATTATCATACATACTATGATATTTATAAAGGAAACATTTAAAATCAAAATTATGAGCATTCATATAAATTCGATCATTCCCGTGATTTTATATTCTAAATTTATCTAAAATCGGAATCTTCTTAAGACATCTGCCATCATGTAGAAGGGTGTGCATGTGTTAATGCAGACTTAACAAATGGTAATAGACTGTAGAAGAAGCCCGCACGCAAAGGGACGCATCCCTTGGTGGCAGGTCTCTCCACTTACAAATAGGAGTTCCTTCATTGATATGCAGACATAGAAATCAAATAATGTTTTGCAATTAGCACATTCACATTTAATAAGAAATTCTTGAAATCGCAGTTAGAAGAAAATTCTGGAAATTTCATTTTTACTTATAATTGTCTTACACAGAAATTCGAACTTAGTTTTGTGCTTAGGTATTTGGATCCTAGTTAAGGAAATATTTGATTACCATTTACAGTTTGAAACTTGCGTCAATCCCTAACATTCAATTGTCAAAGGCACTATTATTTTAGGGATGGAACTAGATCTCTAGAAGACCTTTCCAATGATGCAAACGGTTCTGAATTCTGAGCATCGAGTCAAAACTTATGACCCCGCTAAGTAGGGGTAAATAAATTACTAGTTTTTTGAAAAATACGTTCTTCATGTCAGGTTCACCAAAATGTAGAGAAGGGGGATTCACTACTCACGATTTCTCCTCAATCAAAGAGCCTCACGAGGTGAACTTCCCTAAACTACCTCAAAGGATAGCAACGAGAGTTCTAGAACTAGAAAGAGCAGGTCATAGAGATTCTCTGGACAAACCGACAAGCTCTCAACCAAAGGATGACAACACAGATGACAGTGCGGTGTGCTAGCGTCCCAGAGGTGTGCTGACATCTCGTACGAACCAAAAATAAGGTTTATGATATAAAATAGCTAAGGGACTACTTCTAGTCTAATTGCTAAGAACTTCTAGAAAGTGATACAACTGAAATAGACTGAAATAGAAATGATAAAGATAAGGAGAAGAGGGGAAAGGAAATACTTACAACCGCACAAGTGATGAAGCCTCCAGCACATGAATGTCTTCAATACCTGCACACACGAGAGAGAGAGAGAGAGAGAGAGAGAGAGAGAGAGAGAGAGAGAGAGATTATTGGGGCTTTATAGGGGTTTGCCTCAGTCAAACCCCATTTTCGGTGTTCCCACCTCCATGGACAACCAGATAGAGAGAATAGAAGGAAATGAAGTAGAGAACACAAAAGCACTACAAAACAATGTTATGAGACTCAACCAAATAATAGAGGAGAGGAGTGAAAGCTTACCACCTCCACCCAAAGCGCTCAAGGCTAGTGGGGGAGAAAATGAGAGGAACTCAAGCCTCTGTTGCCGTGGTGTTTCATTCCACACTTTCTCTACTCAAGTGATGGAGTGTTGATGTTGTTGTTGTGAAGTGTAAAGTGTAAAGTGTTGCTTGAGATTGAAGAGATGGTCAAGAAGTTGTTTGGATCTTGTGAAGATATTGTGGAGAGAATGTAGCGAGGATGTGAAGAGATCAATCAGCCCTCAAATGAATGAAGGTGAGTGAATATGAAGAAGGAGATGAAAGAGACGGCCATATTCGGGTTGGTCGTCCATAGAGGGCATTACAAATTGACCCCCAATGGGAAATGTAATGCCTCTATAGGCTCCAGAAGTGGGAATCTGTCAGGCATGTAAGCATGTCGTGTGAACGTCTTTGCACCACACAAGCGTCCCTGATAGTAACTCCTTTGTCGATGCACAAAATGGATGCCAAGTGGAATGAAGGCAGGGGCTTAGGTGGAATTAAGCCTCTGCCTTCGGTATTCTAAATTCGAAAGGGGTAAAATGGGAATTTTAATTAGGGGTGAAAATTCATGCCTATACAATATATTTGTAATGGAGTGCAAATATAACAAAGCTAACGCATAGAATACATGCTTATACTATAAGTTACGACCAAAGAATTTGAGGTATACAGAAAGTGTAAGCTACAGGCCGACACATAAACATGTACCAAATATGTAAGCTTTTTGTCTAATGCATATAATGCACGCATTTAAATACAGGCCTAGAATTCATTTCGAATGCATAATTAATATACTCTTTAAGGGTATAAATAAATTAAACCCAGTCTATTGTATAAGCCATGGGAGTAAATTTACATTTAATCTTAGTTTGCATGGATTTAGGATTGAACCAAATATTGCATAGAGGTAACTGAAATGTAAGAAAAGATTCATTGTCACTTGTTTGAAGAAGAAATAGAATTCACCAACTTAAAACTCAATCATAATAGGAAGAGATAAAATATTTTAATAGAAAAGAGGTTACAATTAGGCAATTTATTTGCAACAAGGGTTTGCAATCCTCAACAATAATAATCATAATTTCAATTGGAATGCACCAATGAATAGATATTGTTTTATTATTCTTCATTGTAACTTTCTTTTCAATAGCAATGTATGAAGATTGAATAAGAAAGGGACTTGATTTTGGTTGCTAAACTGAGCTAATATTTGGATGTTGAGCTCTATTGTTTCTAGTTTCTAGCTCAAAACTTTCTAGCAATACCTCAAGATTCCAACACAAGAAACTCCTCAATTCTTCAAAGCTTCAAAAAACCAGATCCACTTTTCAAGAACCGGAGAATTCCAAGATTAGGGAAATTATTCATGGTAGCATTCCCGATTAGTTTTTCCTCCAAAAAGAAATAAAAAATTGCCCCTCTCAAGATAACTACCACTCATTTAATTATTATCCTCCACTCTCTGTAACTGCATCCTCTCTTTTTATATTATTTATTTTTATTTCACCACTAGTCACAACTTCCATTTCACTATTATTTTTGTAATTTCATCTTACCATATAGTTCCCATCCATCATTAATTCCACTATTAAATATTTTATTTGTTGATTTATTCCCTTCATTATAATCCTTTTATCATAATATAATTAATATATTACTTAATTAGTTGTCTATTAAACTATAGGTTTTAATTTATTTTATTTCACCAAAACATTAATAGTATTTATTAAAATTACAAATTTTATTATTATTATAATGCTCATTTATTTAAAATAAAGTCCATCAAGCATCAATCAAGAAAATAACTCAAATGAACTACATAACCAAGGTACCAGACCACAAAATGAAATGGAAGGCAAAACGACAATAACAATGACAAACCAACTTAGATGGACCACATGAACAGGGAATGGCAAACATACACTCACCCTTGTCAAGGATGATGGCTCAACATGGGGAACCTGATGTTATATCCATATCAACAACCTCCATTGGGTATGAGGCACACTCAAACCTAGAAATTTAGGTGGAGTCAATGCCTGGTACTTGCAACCCATAGAAAATCACACGGTCGAACATGTACATAGGGAAGACAGACAATCACACCATGAAGGGAAAGTCACAATGTCACAAGGCACTTGCAAGCGAGTGATGCGTCCCTATTCCCCTTCACCCATACATTGACAAACAAAGTAAATGATGTCAAATCTTGATAGAAAACACATAACATTCATATCCATGATAGCTCATCTAAAAAAATAAACTAATCTCGGTAGCATGGTATCATCATAACATAAAATATAGCAGTGTCATCATAATAGAGCATCAAAGATTCATAATCATCTAAGTATCATCAAAAAGTTTCATAATGTCCAAATGCATCCAAGTAGTTGTCCAAAAACAAAAGCAATATGAGGGGCACTACATCCTCCCCCCTAGGATCAGGCTTACTCTTGGAAGCCTACAAATAGATATGAATATAACTCTCTTAGCTTGGAAGAATCCTCCCAAGTAGCAGAAGACTCGTTGTTCGGATCCCACTGGACCCTAACTTGCTCAATGTCTCATCCCCTGAGAGTATTTTATCTATGTTGAATAACACCCACAGGCTCGAAATTCAATTGCTTGTCCTCTACCTGTAATACATTCCAATCAAGGAAATGAGATATATCAGGATAATAGGGTCTACAAACCAAAATGTGGAACACACCAAGAATATGCAAGAGACTGGGCGGAAAATCAAGACGATAAGCTACTAGACCAATATTCTCCAACACCTCAAAAGGCCTAATGAAGCATGATGTGAGCTTTGTGCCTTTTCCATATCGAATCGGACTCTTTCACGGATGCACCTGTAGACACTGAAAATTGGTGTAGGCCTATGAGTACCACTTTTGACATAATTTTCTAATGCCCATGGTCATGATTAAATAATGTTAATTATTTAATTATTTCCTAAACACATCTTTCTTCTATGAATTAAATAACTTTAATTATTTGATTAATTCATTATGACCCTTATTCAACTCTGATTAATTAAATATGTAATGCCCCGCCACGCAACCCTAGTGGAAGTTTCAATTCACCATAAAAGCATACTAATTTTTTTATTTATTAAAGTGAATTAAACATACATGTTCATCTACAATTGATAACCTCCCCTAAGGCTATGTAACCGAGATTACTTAAACCCAATTAACAAACATTATTTAAAATTTATTGCATTTAATTACTCATGTAATAAGCATTAATTCAACACACATAAACAACATAAGATAAGATGATAAACATCCATACATTAAATCATTACTTGAACATCTGATTACATCACTCATTCCTAGAATGATACCATATTACATAAGTGTTACAATTACATAATTCCACCTCGTAAATACAAGAGGGGTAAAATAACTTATTATATTATGAAATAAAATAATGCTTGAAATAAAGCAAGAACCGTGAGTTGTCCATCTAGATGTCTCGCCACCAAATACTGAAGATCAAAGGGGGACCCAACGATTTATGGCGCATGTTCCACCCAACCAAGAGGTACCCGAAGGCCCACCCCCCATGCTAGGAGATAGTAACAACATAACATGGACTAAGATCTACTACCCCTAACCAAAGGTAGACTCAAACTGACACAAACTAACTCAACCAAACACATGCACAATAAAAGTCTAACAGTAACATGGTCACATTGCCTCCAAACATAAAATTAATCAAGTATGATAAAGAATCCATACACATAACACAAAATCCAATGTTATCCTAGACAGAGTGTCATCACAAAGTTAGTCATGAGATCTCCTCTAGGAATTCTTCATAGGCTCTAGAGTTCATGGTGACCTCTAACAAATCTCGGCCCTCATGCTTACTCATGTGGAATCGACTATCTCTCGTGAGGAAAAAATAGTTGATCTTTCCATTCCAGGCCTTCCCACTCACCCCAAGTCTAAGTGAGCCCTTGCATCTATGAGTGAGGTTAAGTTATATTGATTAATGTGAAGTGCATCCTAATCAAATAAGTACTTTACTTTAATTATCACTTGATTAAATCACTTATGAAGGTTACCCGATTTACCTCTTTGGGCTCCGATGCCTAACAGAAGCCACTCTTCTAATGGATAACACGCTATACAAACTAGACTCCAAGGGTAACTCAAGTGCTTACAGAACTAAACAACGTAATATTTCCTATTCTAGGAGGCAACAATTAAAGAAACTCACTCCAACACTTGGAGGAAACAATACACATAAAGCACTAACCGAGGGAAAAACGAACAGTTGACTTAACAAAACAACAACCCACATCCTCTGGAAGACTTAAAATTTAAAAACACAATAACCCTTTTCCCAAATCAAGAACGTAAGGATTAATAATAACAATAAGCAAAGTCGAGGAAATTATGCTAAATATTTGGATATATTAAATCCATTTCCCTAATTAATACTTTTTAGTATATAGCCAATTGCATCAAACAATAAATATTGAAACTAAAATAATTCCCTTTACTTTTACAAGGAAAGGATAAATTAGTTTAACAAAACAAGATATTCAATTGCATTTAAATCATATTATATACATGCAAGAAAGTTTATTTTAGTTTCCCCAACTAACTTATCTAATTTCTATAATTTTCCAAATTAAACAATATACGCATCCACTTTAACATGCCCACTTTTAAATATAAATAATTAAACTAAACAACATCAACACCGATTTTACAAAAATTATTTTTATAAAAAAAAATAACCAGAATAATAAATTGATTAACTCAGATTAGATCCCTACTTAAAAAAAAAAAAAAAAATTAATATAAAAAATATATATATATAGATATAATATTAATATATATACAATTTATATTAATAACTAAAAATTATGAAAAGATTTTAAGCTAGCTTGAAATGTAAATTTTAAAGTAAAATCACATTAAAATACTGGTATAGAGGGCGGATGGTGTACCATCGGACGCACGGTACCATCGGCGCCTATTTTCTGTCACCCATCGACTGTACACTCAATACAACAGTTGTAGGGATCTGGGGAGGCCGCACTCCCCATGGGACAATGCGTCCCCCAATGCGGTGGGCACACTGCCCCATGGGCAAAGTGTCCTTCCAAGGGAAGGTGGGCGGTGGGGTCATGACCACCATCCACAATACATAAAAGAATTCCCCTTTTTTCTATAAAAAAATTTCACCGATACACAGTACAAAAATTCGCACAGAAAACGCCTGAATAAAAATTCGCGTACAACGATTTTCAAAATAAAAACAAATAACTATATAACTATATATATATATATATATATATGTATGGATATATGTAATTTTATATATATATAAAGAATTTTCAACCTGGTAATATAATAGGGATAAAAAAAATTTAAAATAACTACCTACAGGAAAATAAAATAAATAAAATTTTCCAAAGAACCTTCCTAATTTCACAGAGGTTTAAAAATAGGTTCTTTTAATCAACTTTCTAAAATTCCGTTCAATATAAGAATGAGAAAACAAAAAGGAAACTAATTTATATCGAGAGATTCACAAATCTTCTAGATTTTTCCAGCATAAATTTTCTACAAAGGTTTTTCTTTTGAAATAAATTTATTTATTTTCTACAGGGATTTAAATTTCCCACAACAATCTAAATGTGTTGTTCAATCTAAGGTTTAATTTAACAACCAATACTACAATTTCCTCATCTAAAATTAAATTCTACAGTATATTTTTACAATTTCCCTGAGGGATTTTCACAGGAAAAAACAAAATTTTTCAAAATCTAAATATTTGATTTATAATCTCAAATAGTAATCTCTATTCTAAAATAATTTAACAAGCAATTCTTTAATCACTACCAATATAATTTAAACAAAACACGAAGAGTAAATCACAGAATAAAACCTCATGTTGAAGCTATAGGAAAAGAAGATTTTACGATGCAGAGTCTCCTCCAAAGATCTCACAATTTCTCTTCAACCGTGCAACAAATCCAAGCAAGCAAACAATCTAAAAGCACAACCAAAATCAACAGAATTTTCCAATTTCAATTCAACAGCCAAAAATTTCTTCCAACCATTCTTTGTGCAATTTTTCCAAAAATATCCTCTCAAACCTGAAGAAGCTTTTCCTCTCCAAAATTCTCTTCATGAATGAATTTACAACAAAATCTTCTATTTAATTAAACATGCACTTGTGGCATAAATCAAAAATATCCTCAACAACCAAATCTAATTTCCATTCAATTTAAAATTAAAATATTAAATTAACTCCAATATTTTGAAAACTAACTTTCCTTTTAAAATTCAATTTCAAATAACTTTCAATTTTTTTTGCTTTTATTTAATTTAATCCACATAAAACTTAATTAATTAAATTTAATTATTTAATAAATAAATTCAACCCTTTTGGGATTAAATTTAATTAATTAAATAAATTAAATTTTATTAATAAATTTAAATATAACTTCTAAACATAATTTTAATTTTAATTAATCACCACTTTTAACCAATGCAATTATTCTAAGAATTAATTCAATAAATAAGCACCTTTCAGAAACAAATAACATTAAAATAAGGTAAACCATGACTCAACAAACAAGACAATCGACACACTAAGGCTAGGGCATAGACTTGACACAAGTTACCTAGCTACTATCTCCCGTTCAACTTAACCGTTGGATCGACATGCTCAAACCTGTGAAACCAGGTGGAATCGATGTCATGTACCTGCAACCTGAAAACCAAGTAAACAACATCATATAATATAACCGACATATAATACACACGTGAAGAAGAAATCATGAATTTGTAGGGCGCTCACAAGCGAGTGATGTGAACCCATCCTCTTTACCAATACACTCATCAGAACTGACATTTACATCTTACTCCATAATTTCATAGTAAAATCTCATGTTACAACTACTAACATCATTACACCATTAAAGCATGTACAACAATCATCAGATAAACACATCACACAATAATAGTTTGTCACTCAATAAGTAGCAATCAAAACACAAATAACAAAGAGTGTCCAATATCAAAATAGTTGCAACCAAACAAAGTATAAAGCAATCCAAACAAGAAAAAAAATGAAGGGGTATTACAAAATAAATCATATTTATAAATTACATCATTAATTAATTAATTCCCTTTCTGAATTAAATAATTTATTATTTAATTTACCTCTTATCATATTTCGACTATAATTAAATATTCTTTTTGAATTATTCAATTATTCAATTAACCTTTTTGATAGTCTATTAAATAAATTATTATTTGTTTAATTAAATCATTTCAATTTTTTAATGTTGAACTAAATTAACATTTAATTCATAATTAATTATTTTTGTCACATTCTTTTGTCGTCCAATTAACTAATTATTCACTCACCATCTGACTCAAGATCTATTTAAATCCATCAGTTATCTCTGGATTCAATATCTGATTGTCTTTGCGACATGACTCTTTGCCACAACCAGTCAATTAACTAGTTCTAACTCATATGCATGAACATATTTATTAATTAAATATCTTTATTTAATTAATTAATTCATGTGTGCATTTGAACAAATCATTCTCCAAGTTCTAACTTTATCCTTTTCATTCAAAGTCTAATTCTTCTATTTTTGAAGACTTGCAACTGAAGGTTAAATCATTTATTTAATTTTGAACTCCTATTCATTCTAGTTTTGAATAGTCTTAACACCAAATTAAATTATTATTCTAATTTAATCTTTATCCTGCAAAATTTTCCAACTCATGTTCTAACTGACACAAATATTAATCACATAAAATTCAACAATCTTGATTGTTGATCTCTCTTTCGAATCTAAGTCGATCATTTGAAAACCAACTTTCTATAAATTGGTTAATCTTTGCCAGTATTTCACCTCCTGAAATCAGTACACTTTTTGGAATAACTTAATCTTTAATATTTTTCTTAGACATACATCAAGGCTATGCTTGCATACATACTGAAAATCCAAGGGCAAGAATATCAACACAAAAAAATGGAGAAGGACAATCAAGATAATTCGAGGAAATGGATTGATATTCGGTGAGACTATTCTATGCTTTACTTTATTTTCTTTTTAGTTCATTTGATTCATTCTTTGTTGTTTGATTTAGATTTATGCATGTTTAGATTAGATTTAACCATCTTATTGTGCAGCATCATTTTATCTATGTCACATTTGGTGAACCCGACATGAAGCACACTTCAAAATTCGTGACTCCATTCTGCTTTTTCTTTTTTTGTTTTGCAGGTATCGTACAGAAAACTGCATCTAACTGATGAAAAGACACATTTGAGTTCACGAACTACATCTGACAAATACCAAGACGCATCTGACAACATGAGCCGCATCTGAGACCTCCCGCAACGCATCTGACTATCAACATCATGACACATCTATGAATTGAAACGATGCATCTGGCTGGGAATAATTTTGAAAAAAAAATCTCTTCCCTATTTTTTGCGTTTTGATAATTTTTCATTTTTGTTTTATTTTTCACTAATTTTGTGTTTATAGCTGTGTTTTAGGAGGATAACACCATTTTTGCAGGCCGAAGCGTAGAATAATTTGAAAACCAAAACCCCTTCTTTTCTGTAGGATGAATGATGAAGACAACCAATAAAATACTAATCAATTGCATGCAGGACCTGTTGTCGAAGACTTTAAATATTTAAAATGAACTTTTGTGTTTGGTAGTTAGATAATTGTCATTTGGCTTAATATTAACCAGTGTTTACTTTGTCTGGTGCAAAAGCACACTCTGTAATTACCCTTACGATTCAATATATCGAAGTATCTTCTCCCCTTGCGCATTCGTGTGATCTTGGGTGTAAGAGAAATAGTTACTGACTCTAGAACTTGGGCCTATCTTGGTGGGAAAAATTACTCACCCCAAGATGACTCAGACCAGTAACATGCTTGTCACCAACAACTTCCAGTGGGTATATAAAAGTGGATTTTTGGGGAAACCCCAAAAGTCACGCTCACTGTTATAATGAGAAGGGCAGAAATGGTCTCTCGTTGTACTGGATGGTTCCCCACGAATGAAATTCCCTTACTAAAAACCTTGTTTTAGTTTTTCCAAAATCCCAATCTATTTACTAGTACAGCAGGTTGGACCTGTGAAGCCGTCTCAAATTCTTACGGTTCATGTGTAGAGATGAAATGTATGCCATGGGATTTTCATGGGTATAGTAGCTTGGCTTCCCTATATAAGTAAGTGTTGTGGAGGGGAGATAGTAGGGTCAGGCTACTAGTCATCCGCCTTGAATATGCATAGTTGGAGGAATCCAATTGAGAACTCAGTAAATACTGTCCAACACAACCTAGGTTGTACTTGTCTTTTGATTTTAACAGATTCATACACGTCAAACTGAAAATACTTTGTATTATGTGCTTGTTTTTTCTTTATTTTTTGAAACTTGATCATTAAACTAAGTCAGTCGTAACATTATCATCAGAAAACCGCAAATGTAAACTGAGTCACAATTGTCATATCTCAAACCGCATGTGTCTTTATGAGTCGCAATTGTCATATTTAAAACCACATGTGTTTTCATGAGTCACAACTGTTAAACAAAAAACCACATGTGTTTGTCAACAGATTTAGTTTCACAGAGTTTATATTCTGAGTTGCATATACTTACTGAGTCGCATATGTTTTGTGAGTTGCATCTTCTTTATGAGTCACATTTGTCATAGTTTAAATTGCATCTGTCAGAAAAGGTCACATTTGTCTGTCAACATTCAAGATCTGGGTTGGTCAATTAACTACATCTAAAAACTGAAACACATCTGTCAAATTGATCAACGCATCTAAAACACGAACCGTAGTTGACTGTCAACGGAAATTTTTGAAAATCTGTAAACTTAGTCCGAAAGAAAAACTATCTTTTTTTCCTTTGTTTCTTACGATCAACCTTGGATAGAAACTGGAAAAAAATTCTCAAAACCCTTGCATTATTAGGTGTCATTTACGTCTTAGCCATAGTCATCCTAAGTTGGAAACATTTAGACATCCCATAGGAAATTGCATATCGTAGAATAAAACAACTTTCCACATCATTGGATACGTTCATGTTGCGATTTGTCATTATCATTGAACCTAGTCACTATTATCCTATTAGTGAATCTTTCCAGTTCAACAGTCTAGTTTGGTAAATTTACCTTGTTAGTTGTCTTTGTCCTACAATCAAGTTCCTTGGTAAAGTTAGATCGTTGCTTGGATATATTCCATAGGTGGTAGGATATACCCATCTTAGAATCATTTACCATCATAATCTACTCAAAAAATTGCATATTGTCCATCCTAGCATACGTCATCCTAGTATATGTCATTTTAGAAATCCTTATTTTTGAGTGACATCCTTTATATTCAAAAAATCCCAAAAATATAGAAATAGGACATATCAGTTTTTAGAAATAGTTTGCATTACCTCATTTTGAGCAACTTTTCATGGTTGAAACAAGGTTTAAGAAGAAACATAGAGCAATTTTAGACCCTAATGAGTTTTTCAATCCTTTTGGAAACCAACCATCAAGGAAAGAGAGACCACACAAAAATTTTCTTGAAAAACACATCACTAGAGACACACATGGAAATTTTTTATTGAAGACATAGATGTCGTCATACAAGATCCTGAGTTTGCATCCTTTATGGATGAGTATTTGGAAAATTATCCCCAACGATATCTAGCAAAGTTTCTACTAGAAGGTGTCACACTACCACCGGGATTTGATGTTCACACTTTGAAAACACCATCCACTCAACCTTGAACGCAAACCATAATGTCAAGTGTCTATGTTCCTCAAATTACCACAACAATACCAACTGGAATACCTACTCAAACATCGTGAAATTTAAACACAACCCCATTCAACATAATACAAAGTTTACAATTCATTGCGGGAGAATCTTCATCAAACCCCTTTGGCACAAACACTACTGGTAAAAGATCCAAATTTGGCACAAACACAACTATACCATAGAAAATTCTGACAAGAAATATGCCTATACCAAATCAAAAAATTCTGACAGGAAATATTCCTATACCAGATCAAAACATTCCAACAGGAAATATTCCTATACCAAATCAGAATATTTCGAAAGGAAATATTCCTATACCAAATCATAACATTCCAATAGGAAATACTCCTATACCAAATCAAAACATTCTGACAGGATATATCCCTACACCGAATCAGAACATTCAAACATGATATATTCCCTTGCCAAATCACAATCTGTCATAGAACATAACATTTCAGAATGCTTACATTGATTCTAACAATACAAACAACATGTCCTTGACACAAGTAGATGTTATCCAAAATCAAATGCAAATCCTTCAACAATCGATGGATAACATGTCTATGTAATACAAAGGAACTATCTCAGCACAAGATTTATGTCTATGTCCTTTTGACAAAGTGCTATACATGACACCCTTCCCACACGGATACATTATACCAAATTTTCCTAAGCATAATGGGAGGAGGGATCCTTTAGAACACATTAGAGAATTGTCTACAACAGGCATGGACATATCATATGACCCCACATACTTGATGAGACTATTTCCATGAACCCTTATTGGGATAGCATTAGAATGGTTCTCTAAACTACCATATGGAATACGATCATGGGGTGAATTGGATGAGAAGTTTGTCGAACACTTTTCCTTCAACACAATAGCTACTTTGTGTCACAGCACGCAAGAAGAAGGACTTTCACCACTTTCTTCTAGAGATAGAGAAGTTTAGCTAGTAGATGTCCAGTTGAGATACCACAAAAACAAAAAGTCACGATGTTCTTTGAAAATCTTAATTCGAAACTAAGAAGTGACTTAAGAGTGCATTGTTGTACCTCTTTCTTAGACTTGGTGAAAAAGGGCATTATCCTTGAAAAAGGCCTTACTGACAAAGGATAAATTAAAGTACCAGGTAGAAATCTAGTTGATCAACATCAAAATGCTCTCAATGATAGAAACAAGTTCTAGTCTAGAAACAAAAATGTTCCAAATGACGGTATTGTTGATGCTAAGACCCTACATATGGGACCTGCCATCACACTTAGAGGTTATGATCCCAATCAAGACATGATGAGTAATCCAGATCAAACAGAAAATTTTGTCTAAAATTCACAACAACAACAACCACAAAGGAGATTTCCTAAACGTGAGTTTACACCCTTAGGGCAACCAATTGACACAGTTTTCAAAGAGCTGATTAAACATAATCTCCTAAAACCTCTAGAACCAAAACAATATGATCCTAGATAGTTTAAACCCTCATGCTGGGATGATAATGCATATTGTGAATACCATCAAACAAAGGGACATAACCTAGAACAATGTCGACAACTGAAAAACATCATACAAGATTTTGTTGGAGATGGAACTATAGAGGTCAATGGGAAAAAACATGCCAAGAAAAGTGATCACAAGGTCTTCACAGATCCATTACATGACCATGGGAAAGGAAAGGCCTCTAGTTCGAGAACTAAGAATAATACCTCGACCAATTATAGCAGTGCTAAGTACGATTATAAACCAGGTACGGTCATAAATCACCTTTGAGCTGCAAATGAAAATATCCATAACATCACCATTAAGAAGCATCTTGAATGTGATATAAATACACGTAGAACTAAGATAAATCTTCCAGGTCCTTCTTCTAAGCCACCTACACTGTCTTCCAAGTCTAAGTATAATTTTCTTGATCAATTGGGCAAGACCCCAGCACAGATATCCATCTTAGAACTATTGACTTTATCATCAGATCATCAAACCATTCTCGACAAAGCCTTACAAAGCACAACTGTCCCTACCAACTTACATGTCAATCGTTTTGAATAAATGGTAGGATACTTAACCAATTCCCATCATGCCACATTTTCTCAACAGGATTATTCAACTGAAAAGACTGGTCGTAATGACCCATTACACCTTGAAGTCCTAGTCCCTCAAACCAAAGTTAGTGAACCTTTGCACCTTGAAATTGGTTAGGGCATTAGGATTCTCAGAATAATGTGTGGAAACCACTAAGATTATAGTCATTAAGGCTTACGATGATGAGGAAAGATCATCCAAAGGAGTTGTCACACTCCCTATTAGGATTGGCCCTGTAGTTATGGACACTAGCTTCCAAATCTTGGATCTCACCCTCCCATATAACCTTTTGTTAGGTAGACCTTGGATACATGCAATGAAAGTCGTACCTTCCACATATCACCAGTGTCTTAAATTCTTGTATAATGGCACCGAGATCATGATTGATGGTGATCCAGATCCTTTTCAATATTGCACAAGACTACGCGAAATTCCACAACAATAGGTGCCAGTTAATCAAGAAGCTTCATCATCTACTTTATCCCTCTACATTGATCCATCAACTCTTACCAAGTTGATTTCATCACAACAACCATCATCCACTCCTAAGGTTGAGATCCAAGACAAGGGACGTGGAGAATATCACATGAAGGTATCATATTGTTTCAGTCAGTTGGTTCCACCTAAGACATATGGTTTACCCATAGCAGATAGGAGATAATTTGTAGTCACATTTCACATTCCTCTTACAATGACATTGAAAAAATGGGGAGAGTTAAGTGAAGTAGTTGTCAACCAAGATGATATTACCTCCTGGTTGTACCAGGAAGATAATGAATACCCCTCACCATCTATTCACATAGCTAATGATCAATATGGAAAAGGATTTATGATAATGCAAAGCAAAGGGTACGATGAACATAGTGCACTGGGACTAAATCAGAATGGAACAACTGAACCAATCATTATCTCACCACGACTAAAAGGCCTAAGGCTAGGGTTTCAACCCCTTAGAATTGGATTTCCTAGTACTTCGTCACCATTTCAAGAGGAAGTAAGTGCTTATGAAGACATCGAGATAGCTCATGAACCACTTGACCCAGTTTATGATGAATTCCCTTTCCTCTACCAGCACCATGAACCTAGATAAGTTATTTGGGGAACTTGACAGAATGATAAAACTCGTACCAAATCCATCTAGCCCCCTTTCATAAAAATCCCTTGTCCAAAGAAGAATGGCTTGAGAATTATTATTGGGAAACCCTTGATCCTACATCTTGGGCACCAGATGAACCATCTTCTGGTGACTTAGCCCTTATAGTAGTCCCACATCAAAGTTTATCTACCCATAGGAAAAATTAAAAAAAGGGAGTTAGTCCAAAACTTCTATGACCATGTTAACCACTATGTATTCACCTTGTCAGCCTCCAAATTTGATAACTCCGGTGATGACATGCCCCTCATATATCCCCAACTTATTGATTGGGATCAACAAGGTACACCCATCTTAAACATATTCGAGAACGATGAAGCAATAGTTGAGTTCATGGGACTTCCAGAAGGCATACCAAGAGGGGATCATAAATTTGGCTTTACCATAGACTTGGATGAAAAAGAATATTTTGGGGAGTTTTTTTACACCTCTAGTCGCAAAAATGAAAATAAAAATAGAAACAATGAAAATGAGGAAAATAACAAGTCCCTAGGTGAAAACCGAAAGGCACCTTTGGATGAACAAATAGTAAAAATAAAGGACGTATCCTAGGGCGAAAACCTCTCTGAGGCACCCAAGGATGGAGGTTTGAATATTCTCCCAGTTGCTTAGGAAAAGTCACCAATGTTAGTAAAAGAGTTTTTTGAGGTCAACATAAACACAGAAGGAAACCCTCGAGTGATATACTTTGCAGCCTCCTTGATAAAGACAGAGCAACAAGAGTTTTGAGACTTCTTCACAAAGAGATAGATAAACTTTGCATGGTCATATGTTGACATGTCTGGGCTAGATCCAGACCTTATATTGCATCATCTACCATTACAACCAGGTATTAAGCCCATCAAATAGAAGCCAAGGAAGATGCATCCACAAATTGATCTACTGGTCAAAGTAGAACTTAAGAAACTATTGGATGTTGGATTCATAAGATCCATAGACTATGCAGACTGGATTTCAAATCTTGTGCCAATGACTAAACCAACTGGGGACATCCGCATTTGTATAGACTTTAGAGATATCAACAAGGTGTGTCCTAAGGATGAATTCCCTTTATCGAACATTAACATGATAGTGGACCTTATAGCAGGATACGAGATATTATCCCTCATGGATGGTTTCTCTAGGTATAACTAAATTAAAATTGCAGCTGAAGACCAACACAAGACAACTTTCACATGTCCATGGGGAACATATTGCTGGAATGTTATGCCTTTTGGGCTCAAAAATGCAGGAGCTACGAATCAACATGCAATGATGACTATTTTCCATGACCTTGTACATACTCTCATGGAAGATTATGTCGATGATACCATAGCCAAATCAGAAACAAGGATAGATAATTTGAAAGTTCTAGACAAGATATTCCAAAGGCTAGAAAATTACCAAGTCAGACTAAATCGAAAGAAATGTGTCTTTGGAGTGAAATCAGGGAAACTTCTAGGATATATCATTTCTAGAAGAGGCATTGAAGTAGACCTAGTGAAGGTAAAATCTATCGTAGAAATGCCTCCTCCAACTAGCATTGGTCAACTAAAAACACTACAAGGAAGATTACAGTCCATCAAACGCTTCATAGTACAACTAGCAGACAAAATACATCCATTCCAACATTTGCTCAAGAAGGGAGTACCATTTGTATGGACAAATAAATTTCAGGAAAATTTCCAATAGATCAAGGATTATCTACTTGCTCCACCTATGTTAATGCCACCTACAGATGACAGACCTTTGATACTTGTAAGACTCCATTTCATGTGTGATTGATATAACCCTAGTTTGTTATATGTTTCCTTGAATAGATGGTGAGATATGCCCTGGGTGATAAATAATGTGGTTATGTGGCAATATACCGGTATTTCATTTTGACATTTTGTTTCATTAACATTGTCATGAATGTGTTAGGCATGTATGTAAATCAGGGAATACAATTGAAATGTTAAATTGAATTGTTGTAAGGTCAAATCTTGGGATATTTAACTAGCAAACAAATGTGATGTATGATTGTTGCTAATGATTGCATTGGTAATGTGCAGGAAAGCTAGGGTACCAGTACGAGAAGAGAAAACAAATGAAAGAAAATAGAAAGACATCCCCTTGTGGTTATGTATTTGATTTCTTTTGGGCTTAGGAGGAAATAGAGTTAATGTGTTGGTAGACTAGGGTGTGAGGGTGGATATTAAAGGGATAATCTATTTATTTGTTTTGTGAGGGTGTGTAATTTTGTCATGTGAGGTGTAAGTGGGGGTTAGGGTTTAGGAACCCTTATCCAAGTGTGAAACTCGTATGGATTCTTGTGTGGATTTTAAAAAGGGGTTATTGAGTCAATTTCCTTGGTTTTTGAACAATAATAGACCCCTAGGACCTATACCTATGGGTTGGGAACCTTTTTGACATGTGCACTTGTCCTTGGAGTGTGAAAAGACCTCTCAAAAGCCCACATTCATGAATGCGACGAATTCAAAAAGTGTTGGGGCTTGGGAAGAGTGACTTGTCACCCTCAACCTCTTACTCCCCAAAAGTTCTTGGAATTGGCACAAGACTCACACATTTGTGAGCACTTGTGGGAAAGAGTGTAAGTTGGAGGATTCCTATATACATCAAGAAGATGGAAGATTTGGGCATTGCCCACTTCTCCTCTTGGAGAACTTGAGTAGAGATGGTGGAAAGAATGAGAAGGTGAGAGGAGTCAATCTCTTTGGAAAAGAGAGAGATCAAGATGGCTTGGATTGGAGAGGAGAGATGGATACAAGAGTTCAATCCCTTCACCAAGGAAAAGAGATAAGTTTATCCTATTTCCATTTACCTTTGTTTATTTTTTGTAAGAAGGTGACATATTGTATGGATCATGGTCACAATAGAGAGTAGAGAACCCATAATGCATGGAAATTGTGTTATTTTAGTTTTATCCTTTTGTAAACAAACAAAAAACTGATAAAATACTCCATTTATCATCGTGGAGTTAAAAGAATTCCTTGCTCGGGGGTATGGCTAGAGCCCATGAGGCTCCAGGACACCATTATGGTAGGGTGGAGAGCAAGCCTTAAATATTTGTGTGTCCTTCATTGTATTTCTTAAAATTAACTTGTAGCATGGAAAGTTATTGTTTTGTTGTAACATGAAAGGAAATGAAAAAAAAATAATAAGCCTCATACATTTGTGTGTTATTCATTTGTTTGAAGAAGGTTGTTTTTTTTTTTTTTTGTGTGTGTAAAATAAAAAGATGAAAAAGAAAGGGGGTCTTAATTCATTGACATGTTTGTTTATTTTTAAGTTAGTATAATAATGATAGTTTAATATCTTGTGGAATCAAAGAAAGAATTACCTTATAACTTGTAATCAAAGAAATGTTCAAATGAAAGAAGAATCATGTTTCTATGTATTCAAGTTAATGTTGAAAGTGTTTGGATAACGGGTATTAAAACTATGTGTAGAAGAAAGATGTACATTGCTCCAAATATATCCCAACAAAAGATAGGTTACCTAAATCTTTAAAGTTTGTTTAAAATCCTTATAAATTTAATTAACATATGCAATTCAACTTTAGTGAATTTATTAATCATGTTGTCCATAGAGAGAAAAACTGCATTTATGTTAAGTAAAGCATATTTCACATTCAAGACAAGTTCTTTCTGAAAAATATTAAAATGCATGTATATATATATGCTATTGTTATAATACATTCACTCATAACTTAAATCTACCCAAAAATAAAAATATTGAAAAAAAATAAAAAATATTAAAACCCAGTCCCAATCTCGCAGTCTCAGGGAGAGACGTGAGGTACTTGCACACTTCTGCATTGTGAAGGGTTCCCGAGTCTACCAGGATACTCGCCCTCACTGATAGAGTATGCACCATGGTGAGGAATGTGATTGTGTCTGCTCGTTGTTCTTTTGTGGAGCATGTCTTGCAAGCCTCCACTTGAAATATCTTCCTATGCTGCTCTCACTAGTTCTTGTGGATCATCCTGGCTTCCCCCTCAACCCATATTCATTGTAAGCTCCTCAAAATCCCATAGAAATTCACTGCACCAGTATAAGAAAGCTTCAAGTCTAGGTATTCAGCCATGAAAAAAAAAGAAGAAGCAGTCCTATAGCGGTTATTACTAAAGAATATCATCTTGCTGTCTTCGCCAAGAAGAATAGAAATGAAAAACAAAGAAAACCTAGCAAACACGGTAATAAGACAGCAAGGGGGTGGAAGAAACTCATATAAACAATGAAATCAACTCAAGTGGCTTAACCACGTATTGATGCTGAATACAAGTGGGCACCCTGTAATCTTACCTCCGTGCTATATTTACTTCTCCTGCCAACCTATAACTACTTCCCTGCATAATGTTGGAGAGTAGAGTTGTTTCCTTTTCTTGAGATGGGTGGCGTAGAATCTTTGGCAATAATGAGAGATCTGGCAGTCGAGGTATAGACCCAGGCATGACTCGTTTGTCCACCTACTCTTTTGCAGCTGGCGGCTAATATTTGCGGACTCATGGCTCGAGGAATGGATGGTAGCAATGAGGCACTGGCAGAATTTAATTATTGTGAATGCCTTTTGGATTTGGGGCAGAGAAACTCCTTTCCCGAAAATTGTTTTTTTCCAAGAAAATTTATTGTGTTCGTCCATAACTTGTACATGAAATTGAGGCCTATCGCTTTCATTAAATTCTGATGTGGTTTCAACTCTGACTGCGGCTAGTAGAATCATGATTGACAGAAATCACATTTCGGCACCAGAGAATTAGATAGAAAGGATGGAAAATAATAAACTTTAATGAATTCCATACCTTGTTTGTCACTTTTCAACCTCGCCAAAAACTCCATGAAATTTCTAGAAAAGTACATTAACATTGCTGTTGAAGATTACTTCATCACGTTACATAACAAAAATGGTATTATCTGGTTCTTACACTGTAGCTCCACTTCCCTAATTTAGGCGTTGGACATATTTGTCTTTAAGGAAAATCTTGCGAATTTTCGGTTCTTGTTTTGGATAGTATACGTGATTAAGAATATAGAATTATCGGAATTCATGAGTTAGAATAAATAAAATAAAATGTGATTAATGCACACCCAATTATTAACCTTTGTTCTAGCTATTGCTAAAAAGGCCAATCGGTAGTATCATTACTGGTTAATGATAGCAAATACTGTCAGACTATGACAGCACTGGGAGGTGCATTGAAATCCTCTCTCCACTCCTTATCTTTTCCGTCTAAATCTTCCCGAGTTACTGTCCTTCGATTGCATTCAATGCAACAATAGTGAGTGTAAGTTTCATCTTCAAATCATAGGTTGGGTGTAAGGCTAAAATCCGTATATTCAACTTTGGGATGATCAGTCTTTCTCGTAAGATCTATAAGCTCCAGTACATAGCTGGTAAATCATATATTATTTTAAATTCTTATTGACAGTCTGTTGAAACTAAACATGAATGCAATTGGCATAAAGTGATTGCCTCTGTTTATGGATGGACTACAACTCAATTTCCCTATCCTCGGATCTCGACAAGCTCCTTTCACAATTGCTCCTACTAAAAGAAATAAATAAATGAACATGCCATCGAATTACAAGAGGTTACTCAGTAAACAGGTTTCGAGTGGACAATGGATAATGGGCGGAAATAAAATTACGAGTGTGAGCAGTATTTGGTTCAGCTTTATTTATGGATTAAAAAAACTTCAACGTCATTTTCTACTGCACCCTTTAATTCACATAAGTCATGGTAATAATTTGCATTGGGCATTCAGAAAACTAGGGTAATTATTTCTTCTGTAGTAAAAGTGAATTGAAGGCTTGAACAACTCACTGCTACTCTGCAGCTCAGCTTCTGTTCTTCTCCAATGGTGAATTTTGGGAGGCTGGACTCCATCTGAAAGCTCCAAGAAAGAAAAGAAAAGAAAAAGAAAAAGAAAACAGTGATAAAATTATCAATTTGCTCTGTTAATAAATAAATAAAAACTCTACCTAAATAGTCGCTGCCATTTTTCAACTCATGCTAAAGTAAAGAAGACTATACTAATATCAATTTGGTGTTCCACCGTAATTTAAAAATAAAAATAAATAACAAGGAAGAAAATATCTTGTTTTTGAATCTAACGTAAGAAAAGCGGCGTTGAAAATTTACATTTAGGAGTCTCTTGCTAATTCCTTCCATTTTAGATTTTAAGCTTTCAAGGGAGTTCTACGTAACTCTCATGTTTAAATATTCCTTATAAAGTAAAATAGATTATACTCCCTCTCCCTTAAGAAAAGGTTATATTAATTTAAATTAAGAGTATGTATGAGGATAAAAGTTTAAGTGAGAAGGGAAGAGAGAATTTCCTTTTATTTATTTTACGTTTTTTTTTAAGTGATATAAATGAATATATATATGAAATAATAAAAGTAGGGTATAGGGTAATCATCATTATTATGGTTTTAAATTATTAAATTAAATAGAATATATATGTATATAGAGGTTATTTATCTTTTTTCATATATAAATATAAAAAAATAAATAAATCAATAAATAAATAATAGTTAAAGAAATAAATAAAATAATAGTAATTTATTATATGGGAGAACGTTGGTATCAATAACCATCTTATTTGTAAAGTTAATTATGGTAACGTAAGCTTTACTTCGACATAAATAATAATACTAATACTAGGTTGGATGGTTACCTTATTTTCTAATACTCGATATGAATAGCACCATCTAAAGGGCTTAAGCTAGTACTTATGTCAATACCCTTTTGTTAATTTAAGAGATAATATTTAGTATTAGTGTTCTTAGGGCACTTAATCCCAATTCACTTAAATATTAAATTATTTAAATTAGGGCTAACCAACCTCTAAACGAATCGTATGGACCCGATCAAGGTAATATGTCATCTTAGTAAAATAGGTGGCGAGGATATAAACATAATTATGAGATTATTGGTAGTAATGCTAATGATCGGGTCATCTTATCATGGCAATTATGATGTCTTTTGGCTAAACACTTGCTTAAAAAAAAAATTAGTTGGGTTTTCTAGCGCAAAATTATAGGCATGACAATACTTTACATTTCAGCAACTCAGTCAGCATTAGGAGCCCATCTCGCACAAAATGATAATCAAGGTCATGAAAGGGCAGTGTACTACATCAGTCATACCTTAGTGGGATATGAACTAAACTACAACAACATAGAACATGTCTATCTTGTGGTAGTATTTTCTACTCAAAAACTTTGGCACTATATGCTAAACCACCAAACCATGTTGGTTGCAAAGATCGATCCTCTCAAATATCTCCTAAGTAAAGCAACATTAACAGGTCGATTGGCTAAATGGGTGATGATACTTAGTGAATAGGACATCCAATATGTGGAGAGGAAAGTTATAAAAGGGAAAGTAATTGCAGATCAGTTAGCAGATGCACCCATGAAGGTAGGCCATCCTTTAGTGGCAGATTTTCTTGATGATTTTATCTTCAAAGTTGACACTAGAACCAAATGGAAATTATAATTTGACAGGTCACACACTAATCGTGGTTTAGGAGTAGGCATACTATTTGTTACACCTCAAGGTGATACTATTCATAAATCATTCAGGATTTCTTTCCCTTGCACCAACAACATAGCGGAATATGAAGCCTAATTAGTGACAAGACTAAGAATGGCATCCCAATGGAAGATTAAGAGTCTACATGTTTATGCGGATTCTCAGCTAGTAGTCTGAAAAGTTTATGATGATTATGAAACTAAAGATGACAAACTTTCCTGTTACAAGCGCATGGTCAATAGTTTCAAGTAGTACTTTGATGACATCACCTTTCAACAAATCCTACATATTCAGAATAGGGTAGCAGATGCTATGGCAATTGTGGGTTCCTTATTGGATATTCCTAGCAACGTGCCTAAGTTCAAGTTTTTGGTCAAAAATATGTTGGTCCTTGCCTATGATGTCACCGATTCCGTGATGGTGTGTACGATTGTTGGTCCTACTTCCCCTTGGTACAATGACGTATATGACTATCTAAATGCCCAAATCTTACCTTTAGACTTGTCAAACAACCAACGTAGAACCTTTATCCATAAGTCTTCCAAATACACCATCATCAGAGATACCTTATATAGACGTACCTTAGATAACACCTTAATGAGATGTCTCGATGTGGAAGAAGAACAAGAAACCTTCTGAGTGGTACATGAGGGTATATGTGGATCCCATTCTAGCGGTCCTACTTTAGCCCACAAGATTATGATATTAGGTTATTATTGGCCAGCAATGGAAAAGAACTCATATATCTTTGTTAAGAAATGTCGACAGTGTTAGATACATGGAGATTTGATACGTGCGCTAGCACAAGAGCTTCGCTTGATTACATCACCATGGCCCTTTGCCCAATGGGGACTTGACCTCATAGGTAAGATAAACCCTCCATCATCCAATGGCCATAAGTTCATCATAACTGCCATTGAATACTTCCCCAAATGGATTGAAGCTATTCCCATGACCTACATAACTGGCACACAAATATCCAAGTTTATCCTAATCTACATAATTTTTTGGTATGGTGTACCTCAATCCATTATCACAGACAATGGTTGTCCATTCAAAAACCAAGAATTTCGCCATCTATGTGAATAATTTCATATCCAACATCATTTTTCCACTCCATATTACCCACAAGGTAATGGCCAAGCTAAGGCATCTAATAAAACCATTATCAGAATCTTCAAAAAGACTGTCAATGATGTTCGTCGTGACTGGAATTTATAGCTTAATCCTACCTTATGGGCTTACCGCACAAGCATTCATACTCCCACTGGCGCCACTCCATACTCCCTAGTATAAAGACCTGAAGCTATCTTACCTATTGAGGTTGAAATTCCTTCCATGAGGATATCCTTGAAAGGTCATATTAACGATGAAGAGTACCATGTATCCAGATTGCATGAGTTAGAATTCTTAGATGAACGAAGACATAAGGCACTAGATCATTTGCAAGCATATTAGAATCATCTTTTTCATAACTATAATAGGAAAGTTCTAAATCAACACTTTGACATTGGTGACCTGGTCTTAATGGAGAACCCCAAGAATCAAGTTGAACGAGAAAAACCATGTAAGTTTGAACCTAACTGGTTAGGGCCCTATATTGTCATAGAAGCTTTTGGATCAAGAGTGTATCAAATCTCTACTCTTGAAGGAGAACCACTTTTTTCACCAATCAGCAACCTTCATCTGAAGAGGTTCTATGCGTAGCTTCTGAGAACTATGTCTTAATCAGAAAAATACAAAAAAAAAGGAAAAAAATAAAAAAATGGTTACCTTGATGAAAACCTGGCAAACAAGCATCTTTGTAACACCAAAAAAAATTAAAAATCAACAAAATAGTAAAGAGAAATAATCCGTCCAACAGTGAAAACCACTTTGGTGGTGCTATGGATAAGTACCATGGTGAAAACCTGGAAAATAGGCACCATCTGTAGTCAACTTCGCTCCTTCATCTACCATCATTCCAATCAAGCTTTACACCTTCACTCATAATAAACAATTGTCTTATCCATTACTTGGAATGATTGGCATCAAGTCCACTCCGTCTCCCCACTCCATCCTATATGTCTTATTCTCAACTGGGGGAAAATCTTTGTTTTGTGTCATGTGGACCTTGTACATAGCAACCTAATGTCAGAAAATGTCTTGAAAAAAAAATCCAAAAAAATTAGAAAATGTCCTGAAAAATCCAAAAACATTAGAAAACTCCAAAAGAAAAAAATCAAAAAAATCAAAAACATGTCAAAAATCCCAAAAACAAAGTTGCATTCAGTTGTGTCAAGTCAGTCGTACACATAGTCAAACTACGTTGCATTTGCAACTGGACATAGGCAAGGCCATCAGTCGATGTGCCCCCGAGGCATTAGGTATGTCTGTCTAGGTGTCTCACATCTCACACACATAAAATCATGATTCTTTGTATATATCAAAATCATTGGTCGTGTCGAACTACGAGGTCTCTATGTGTACAACGTAGGCAAGGCTATCAATCGATGAGCCCCTGAGGCCGCACTAGGTCAATCCATTAGGGTTTATCACATTCACTATCACACACATTGTATATCATCAACTCAAGTACATATTTTCAATCAGTTATGTCAGTTAAAGTTTGGTCGAACTACGAGGTCTTTGTGTGTACAACATAGGCAAGGCTATCAATCGATCAACCTCCAGGGCCACACTAGGTCAATCCTTTAGGGTACATCATCTCAATTCATACACTATCAACACACACACACTTATAACAGTCAAGGCATCAAAATAGGTCATGCATCAACAAGGAAAACATGTCAAAACTATCATCAAGTAAAAATCAAACACATTGTCAAAGTGATCAACTTATGTCTTAAGAAAGATATGTCTTTCTTGTCAATGGACATCATCAATCATCATAGCCTCATGTATCTTGTCACATCAATGACATCAATCTCAATGTCTTATATGGCACGTGTCATTTTGAAACTAGGCTTTGTCATGCCTTACACAGATAGTCACCAAGTCAAAACCAGACTCAATGTCTTATACAAAATGTGTCATCCCTCACATTGAGCTATGTCAAACATCAAACAATTACACAAGATCAAGTTTTGGAAAATACTTTTATTTGGCTTTTTGACTTATATCTTACTTTGTCTTATCTTTTTATCGATTTGTGCATGAGTCTGGTTACTAGCTTTCTCAAGGATCTCCCTTGAAGGATTTAGAGAAGCAAGGATGTCTTGAGACTCTTTTTCTTTGACTATTGTCTGTCAACTATTTTTTTAACTTTGGATTTTGATTCATGTTACTAGTTACCTCAAGGATGTCCCATGAACGATTTAGAGGAGAAATGACGTTGCATGACTCGTCTTTTCTTTATTTGTTGTCTATGGTTTTTCTAGACAAAAAGACTGGGGCAACTGTGCTTTTAGTATGAGTTACGACACTCCTTGTTTGCGAGAGTCTATTTTTTGCAAGTGGATGACTTTGCAAACTATGGTCTATCTCATATCATGGTGTGTACAATCCATTTTTGTCAGTCCCGCCCAATGATGATAAAATGCAAAGCTTAATATATATATATGGAAAAATATCGAAGATCATATGTCCTTTCAATCAACCTTATTTGTTTCTTACTAACATTTTGAAATCATCCATGCTAAAATTTCTCCTATCTAACATAACGATAGAGTTCTGTGACACAAAAAAAAAATTAGACAATTTGCATATGCATACATTCTATAAGAACTATGTAAATAGTGTCGTATGTCTATATATAGTACATCATATAGCTATGTTGCATTTAAAATAATTAGGAACATTAGACATCCCCATTGCATATCTAGGAAAATAAAGGCATAATAGGCATTCAATCATCATAAGGTACATAATGGAAACATTACATGTATATAACCATCACATGTAGATAGCATTGTATATATAACATTGCATCCCATTATCATAAAGTACATTACATCTATCATCAATAGAGTCACCATAACATCATAGGTTGCATGAACACATCATAATGTAGAAATGATCATCCATAACATGTACATACATCATCTAGCTGCATAATCATATAGAAATAAATAACATCATCAAATAGAACTGCATTTCATATAGACGTCGCCAACAATCATCTATATATATATATATATCATTCAAAATAACATGTGTCACAGTACAATGGCAGAATGTATCAATAAATAAAAATGAGCTCGCAGTCTCTATAACCAAAATGCAATGTCTACAAACATGAAAAATTCAATGAGTCCCACTGTCGCTACTCCCATGTGGTGAACGTGGAGGAAACTACCTCAGAGGTACTCTCTATGAGTGGAAGATCTGTCATATGGACCTGTCCTCAATGGTCCTACCACATCCTCTGTGCTTTGTGTCCTAGTCTGACTCCTGCTCTATCATATCTGGCTACGTACCTCGAAAAAGCTAGGAGCTCATCTCTCAGCTAGCATCACCGACTCATACAGATCCCTGTAATATGATGCTCTCTCCATTGCTCTAACTAGATCATGAGTGAAACCATCAGATGATGTACCACTGCAAAGGCGTCTAATCTCTATAAATTGTTTATGTCTCTTGCCTCCGAGCTACAACTTGATCTCTCTCCATGAAAGCATTGTATCTATCCATCTGTAGGGCATCCTGCTCTGCAGTAACCACTCTAAGTCTCTCCTCCAATGACTCCCTAGCACTGTCTCTAGGATCCTCCTCATCCCATCTCCCCTTTACTATCTTATCCCATAGCTCTCTCTCCTACTCCTGCTCAACATCATCCTCTCCATAACCTGCTAGTAAGCCAAGGGGATCAATTTCCATGTACTCTCTCTTAGCCTCCTCCTCTACATGCTCCTCTATCACAACCTCCCTATCAATCTCAACCTCTACATGCTCCTCTGCTACTACCTTCTTGATAGAATTATCTCCTCCCCTCCACCCTCGAGGTCCAACATCAGAATATCCTCAGCCTCAGCCTCTCGGATAGGTGATAATCCACCTATCTGACCACCTCTACGTCCTCTCAGCTCATCCTGCACCTCACCAAACTACCTCAGCACATGGTCTGGAAGATGTCTCTCTATGATGTGAACACTAGAAACAATCCTCCCAATCAGGTACTATGTCTTTCAAAAATAAGGCAAATGTCTTTCCTCATCTGACCATCACTCACAGTCCATGTAAGGTCTCCATGTAAACTGAACTAATGTGTCCAAGGCATGTCTCCAATATCCGATATCTCCCACATGGCTCTGTGTGATGTTTCTTGCATAGTGGAAAACATAAGGAGATCTCACCTCCTGATCAGCAATAATTGGAGGACAAAACACAGCAATACATTCCCATGCCCAAACCATGAGAAGAGTAGTCTTGCAGCTCATCAACTACGCATCTCTATATGCTATATCATGCAAATGGAAGTAAAGAATAGCTAATAGACAAGGACCCCAAGCGTATACAACCTCTCTCTCTAACATCCCAACTAAGATCTTCCCCCACCCAATAGGAAATCCATGACCCCAATGGTCAGGAAGAACTATCTCAGCAATTAGAGAACATAATATACAATTTATCCGCTCATACCTATCCACTAGCACCTTCCATCTAATCTCGTAGTGCTCTATCCCTAAACTATGAATATCATCATATACATAATATCTACTAAACTCACTAAAACCCATATGGGTATCATACATCACTCTCTCTCCTCTGATAGGTAATCTAAGGATCCTATACACATCCTCCAACATGATAGTTGCCTCTCTAGTAGACAAATGAAACAACAAAGTCTCTGAATGCCACCTCTCACATAGGGTAGTGAGCATACCTCTGTTTGCCCGAATAGTGGGTATGGTGCATACATGATGAAGTCCCAATATACATACCAAGTGTATGTTTGTGCTCATTAATCGATCTTTGAGCTTGAAAGTATCCGGTCATGACTCCCGAGTATAAATAGGATCTAGTATAACCTACAAAAGGGCATTCAAACAAGGTGTCAACGTCAAATCATTCCAATTTTCTATCACCAATTTTTTTTCTAAACTTTGACATCCAAATGCATCATTTAAAAACATATGCGATGCACATTTCATATGCGTCATCCTTATTTGCAAATGCAGTGCATGATCCTATGTGCATCGAATACATAAGCGTATGTGTTTCATGTTGATGGTTAAAATGACACAAACAACATTAAAACATAATATTTCTACTCTATTTCTCCTGAAAAAGAAAGACTATATGTAGTGGCCTAACTCCCAAGGTCCTGGTAGTTGGTTCTCAACTATCTAATGTCACTCAATTGGTTCATGCAACTGTAATATTCAAGGGGCCTGTGCTGGTAACAAAGGATTCAAGCTATGACTCTCTTTGTCAAAATAGTTCCTGTAAATCAATGGGTTTAAAATAAAAGAAAAAGATAGATCCAGGGGGTAAATTAGTAAGTATGAATTAAATTTATCTAATATCCAGACATATACTTTTAACAATGAATGTTTTCTTAACCGATCACAAAAACCATAGCATGACACAACCCATAGTATAACTGTACCATCGTATAGATCTTAGGTGCTTAATTCAATTCCTCTATTCACCTATTACAAGTATTTCCAAGATTTTAAAACAACACACATTCATTCAACATTAAAACTATAGATCAACAGACTTCGATAACTTTAATTAAATTATAATTTTAACAAGATAATCTTTAAACCTGGTTTCTTCTAATGACTTTCATCACATAAGAAACTATCATGCTTCAGCACAATCAATGGCATTCAAGTGGATTATAACTCATTAACCTTACCAAACAACACAATTCAATGCAAACTCCATGTTTCGTAAACCTGCAATTCTATTAACTGTAAACAAGATCTGGTACAATGTATCTCTGCAAAAACGCTCTATAAAAATTCTATCTCCTAGCACTAGGTAAGCCAATCCAATTCTCAATTAGCCAACCCCTTACAATGTAATACCCATCTGGTATTTATAGAATACAAAAAGAAGTTAGAACTTTACTTCTATCTTTGGCTTTCCACCCTTTTAGGAATAATCAACTTTCTTGGAAACTAAGATCAACTTTGATCTTGAGTTCTTACATTATCCATTCAGTTTGATCTAACAATAGAAGATAAAAATAGAAGAAAAGAAGATCATGCGTCCTTAAGACTATCAGTGTTGCATGCATGCAACATGCAAGGAAGAAGATCATCATGCATCATGCAAGATTTTATGCATGTGAAGCTGGATCCGCTATGAACTCATCATAACTGGTGAAGACTTGTTGTAGCATATCCATATCTGGCCCATCAATCCAGTCATCTTCAAATTTGATGCGATCCAACTCAACTGCAGCAAATTCTTTCATGCTTTTTACTTTGACCAACTCTCTCCCTGCAGCTTTTATTTCTTCCTTGACTTCTACAAGTCGATCTATCACTAAGTCTTCTCCATCATCCTGCATGAGTCCTTGGAATCTTTCATTCCATTTCTCTCTAACCTGACTTAACGGCATGCCATCTTTAGTCATTACATTCACGTCTACTATTATAGCCATAACCACTTCCAACTCTTCCAACTGCTCAGTTAAATTATTAACTGCTTCCTGAATTTCATCCTTATGCTTGCTCAAAAAGCCAGTCCTAAACTTAAGGATACGAGAAGTCTTTTCAACAAAATCTTTATTATCATCTTCGAGTATAGATTCTTCTAGAAGAGTAGCTAGAGGCAATGTATTTATCTTCTCTAACTTTTCACTATACTCTTTGTACTCTTCTTCTAATTTCTCGGATGCCTCAATATATTGATGCATCTCTTTTATTACTCCTTCCGCCTCCTTATAAGTTTCAAATCCTTTTTCCAAAACCTCACCTACCTACCAGTTCACTTTATCTATCCATTTGTCAACCATCTCCGCCTTACCTCTAACCTGCACCAAATCATCAACCTCCTTTTTGCTTAGCAAAACAGGAGTCTCAATTGCTGCAACCTGTTGTGACCTTGGAGAGGAGACACTCTTCAAGAATGAATGTAACTGATCTAACTGAGCCTTAAGCTCATCTTTCTTCTGTTTGTCCTTAATCATCCTTGATTTTGTCGTCGAAGCCACCACATCAATCAGATTCATTTGTTGATTTCTAGTGGGCCTTCCCAAGTTAACCGTACTTAATTGATAGTTTGTGAGCTGCATATCCCCTACCTCCTTTTCAATCATAGGCATGGCACATTCAACAACTATCTCCCCTTTATCTGTGAGTCTGGTAGAATGCAAAATTTTAGCCCTCTTCTTAGGCCTTTCCTTTTCAATCTCCTTCATCATGTCCTCCAAATTAAGAGGTTGAGGAGGTGTTCTAGCTCTCTTCTGCAAATCTAATTTCAACCATGTAGGAGCACTAGGAGTCATCATCATGGAAGAGGAAACAACAACTGTAGAGGATGGCTAAATATCTACCTCAGATTGAGAATCAACCTTTGCCTTTTCTTGTTGCTCCTGCAGCACATGCATCTGCACCAACTTCTCAGCCTCTTCTCTATCTCTTTGTTCCTGCATTTTCCTGTCTTCTTCTTCTTTTCTCAATCTTTCCTCTTCCATCTGGTCCTTCTCTTTTTCTTTCTCTAAGGCCTCTCTTTTCAACCGTTCTACCTCTAAAGCTTTAAGTTTTGCAGCTTCGGCCTCTCCTTCTTTTTGCTTCCTTTCAGTTTCTTCCTTTTCTATCCTTTCTATCTCCAAGGCTATGAGTTTCTCTGCCTTTTCCCTTTCTTTCTCAACTTGTTGTTTCTTTACTAGCTCTTCAGCCTCTTTTTCTTTTCTTAGAGCTTCAACCTCTTGTTCTTTCTGTCAAGTCTCCTTTGCAAGCTTCAATCTAGCAACCAGGGCTTCCTTTTCCCTTCGGTTTCTTGCTTTCTCATCCTCGAGATCATGGATCTTCTGTATCAGTTCCAGCTTGTCATTTTCTGCTTTGACCTTGATCTCATGCTCTCGTTGCCTCATTTGCTCCTCCATTGTATCAGCTGCTGTCCTTGTTTCAACTTCTTTTACCTTTGATTGCTGTTGTTGAAGTAGAGCATCAGCTTGTAACTTTACCTCCATTTCCTTTTGTTTCTCCACAGCAGCCCTTGCATCAGATTCTCTAGTAGCGTCTTCAAACTGTTTCCATTGTTCTTCCTGTGTAAGAATCTGCTCAACAGTATAATCTAGAGGTACATTTTCTTGCAAGTTCTTCTCTAACAGAGTTTCATCCGAGTCTGTCTCAATTTCTACCAACTCTTCCTCCACTTCTTTTCCTTTAGTAGCTTCAGCCATGGCATAAAGCACTCCTTGAACTTCTTTACTTTTCTTCCTTGTGAGTGGAGCTTGTGCAGATGACTCACCCAATGCAGACGTAGGAACAACAGATTCAATTGGAACATCTCCCTCGGGTGTCTCTTCTTCTTCATCAACTACCTCCAACTCTGTTTCTTCAACATCCGGAGGAAAGAATTCCAATGGTTCCTTGGAAGGTGCCTTTCTTTTAATCCTCTTATACCCTTTACCTTTCTTGAGGATTGGTCCCTGAGGAGCTTGAGTTCTCATCATCAACCATTGCACACTTCTATCCAAGACTGTTCTTCCCAGTTTCTTAATGTCAATCGTTTCTTCTTCATTCCAGTCTATTGGATCTAAGTTTTTGGTGCCAATATTCAAAGCTTCATATGAGGGATCTAATACCACTCCATCATCCACCAAAGTGTCAGGAATATTATCTTTATACCCAGCTCTACCATAAGTGAGACTGGTAATCTCTCATAATTCTTCTTCCTTAAGTCAAATTCATCCTCTCTATCACACCAAAAATCCTCTAACAAATTAAAATGTCTAGTAAATACTGAAGGTAATAAAGCATACATCTTCTTCTTGGGATCAAAATACCTACGAGCTGTATACAATCCCAATTTTAATTGTATCAACTCATTACAAACCACCTTAGCTACCTTCAAGTGTTGACAGCCATATTCCCCCAGTGTCATAGGAAACTTATGGCATCCTGTCTTGTGCTTCATTCCAAATCTAGCATTAACTCTAATGGATTGATATACAAATTCCATAAGCACTATTCTATTGCTGCAGCATCTTGGAAGTAAATGGGGATGACCTTCAAACCCAAACAGTCTGAAGTATGTAAATTTGGGGTATTGGATATACCAACTTCCCCATTCAGAAATGAATGCCATAGCTTCTTGGCTTAACCTGTATCCTGCATCTCCACTCAACTAGTTGATAACCACATATAAAAAGGCATCATTGACTCTTGTGAAGTGAGTCTCAACCACCTAAAGAGATAATTGATCATAGTGTTCCCATACCTTCTTTTGTCCATCCAAGACCCCCATTATACCTACTTTGTTTAATCCTGGGAAAATCCCCAATCTTGCTGCAGCATAGACCACATATGAAGTCATGAAGAAAGATTTGGTCTGTCTGACCCTTGTGAGTTGATCATGTATGGCATCAGAAACAATCATTGACCAATCAAATTGATAATCACCCTCAAAGATCACTTGAATAAAATGAAACATCCATTCCTTGAAATGGAAGGCATCCCTCTTCCCAAACACTCTGGACAGCATCAATATTAAATCAGATATCTCCTTCTTGAAGTCTGCCCTCTTTGGCTGGTCTGCCAGTTTGCTCAAAGACTTCTTCTCGGTACTTAACCATCTTTTGTTTAAATGAGACTTATTGGAGTCTTTATGCTTATTGTATTTCTCCAATGCCTCAGCCTCAGTTAACTGCACTAAATTCTTGGGATCAGGAACACCAAATATGCTTTGGAACATCTATGAAGTAAGATCTATAATCACATTATTTTGTGAATCCATGCATAATCTTGTAGCTGGATTATAAGTATTGGCCACTGTACATATCAACTCTGGACACTGAACTGACAAAGGAAACACAGTGATATGTGCAAGACCGGAGTCAACAATCCTTTGAGTTCTCCCTGTTAAGTTTGTTCTTTCTGTAAAGGTTTCTTCATGTAATTCTTTGAAGCTATACTGGCCCAGATTAGTATCTGTGATATCTGACCAGTCTGATTCCACCTTGCTCGCCTTCACCACCGGATTCCTATGATCATACCTTAATGTATAAGGTAGCTATTCTGGTTTCACCTTCTTGATTTTCGGTGCTGTCCTTGACGTTCCAGCCGGTTGATTCCTTCGAGCAACCTCTCCTGACGTTCCTGACATCTCTCAAATCTCCTGCAAGCAAACCTCTAATTAGACCTTCAAATAAATCATTATAAAACATGTTTTAAAAAATACCTGTTACATATACATCGGAGTCGGAACTAGACAGAAGCTCAAAACAAGCGCTTTTACAAAACTGGCGGACTCGGAGCAAAAACCGATATAGGAACTTCAGCTAGTAACAAACGGGCTTGGAGTCGGAGTCGAGGAAGTTATCGGAACCGGGATCGGAATGAAAAAGGGATTTGGTTTTTCTTCAAATTCTCTTCATTTCATATTCTATTTCCATTCCGCCTTCGCCTCCGACTTAGTTATCGTTACTTTGACAAAAGACTTCCCACCATATGCGGAGCCGGACACGGGATGAAAATGGAACTGATAACCTTTACAAACAAAATTCTTAAGTTCAAGACCGGTTCCGATCCTGCCTCCGCTAATTATCACATACTTCAAAAAAACCTTTTTAGAACTCGGAATCGAAAACAAGATAGAAATGGAATTGATAACTTTGGTAAAAACAAACTCTTATGCCCAACCCATTCCAATCCCGCCTCCGCCTATGCTAATCATGACATCATCAAATTTATTCATTTTCATCATAACTTCATGATTAAACCTAGGTCGCCATAAAATGGCAAAGGAGCTTGAAAACTCTACCCTCATATGACCGTGGGGAACAATTGTATTTTAGAGCCATTTATTTAAATCTTATTTTTAAAGTAATTGCAGAGACCGACGAAACCCTAATCTAACAAACTTAATAAAACTAGGGCACAAGTTTTAAAACCCTGCCATTCTACCAAACGACGAAACCCTAAATTAAACAATAAATCTAATCTACCTCAACTCACTATAAAATCTCTAATATACCTCACTGTAAATTCTTAATCTAACTCACGCCATAATAAAAACCTTTAATCTAATCTAATCTACTGCAAATCGAAAACGACATGACGCGATCACGATTAAGATGTGAAAGCGACAATGCCCAAAAATAGAAAGAAACGACATGATAAAATAAAAAAACAAAGATTAAAGCAAAAACAAAACAAACCAAAACAAGAACCTACTCATTCAATCACATCGATGATCATAAAATTGCTTTAAAACACAATGATTGAACACGCGAACAGATACAAAGCAAAACATAACGAACACAACCGCAAATAAAACAACGAACAACAAAGATAAAAGACCTAACTCAAACGTAAATAAAACCACGCTAACTTTCTGAATCGATCCACACACAATCCCTTCTCTATCTCGATCAAACTCTGCTATTGCTCTTTGCGCTCTCAGTCTTGTAATAATAACAATAATAATCGGCTTTAACCCTTAATAAAGAAAAATATGTGAATTTCTACCTACATTGGCAACCACCATTAATGCATTAAAACGCAGTAAAGGCGGAGTCGGAACTGTAAGAGAACGAACACTGGTCTGCAGTGCAACTTCAGTCAAAAAGTCAATGACAAAAATTGGCGGGGTCGGAACTAAAATGGAAACAGGATCTTAAAATCATAAACTTTCCAAACCTTATCCCCATTCCGACTCCGCATCCGACAACAACAAACAAAACAAAAACAAAAACAAAAAGTTAAGTAAAAAGACCAACCTAATAAAACAAAACACAAAAACCGAGACAAACAAACATTAAAAAGGGAGCGGAGGTGGGATCGGAATTGAATTTGATTTTACAAATTTGAAAAGTACCATCCCAATTCCCACTCCTGCTCCGCTTCCGCCAAAAAGCAAAAACAAAGGCAAAAAAAAAGACTGTCAGGATAGAACCAAAAAATACACCTCAAAAGAACTTTCAAAACCCGATTTAGCTTCGGTTTCGACTCCGACAGAGAAATCAAAGAAAAACAAGGTATTCGCAAAACTAGACTCCAAACTTTGTTCCAAACACAACTAAGTAAAAAAAACACAAAAAGGGGGACCCATTTTGACCAAGGCAAAAAGATGGGGTGGTTATACAAGGCATAACATTTCACTTTACAAATGCATCTCAAAACCAGACAATTCGAACAAATATGAAAATGCGTGCAAATAACTTCAAATGTGTTGTATTTTCAATTCCTATCTAATATGCACATGTTGTTCATTTTGGAAAATGTGTTTTACTATCCTACTTGCACATAAATAACTTTCAAATGCGGTGCATTACAAAACAAATGTGTGTATTCTCTAAATGATCTAATCATGCCTATACGTGATTTCACAAATGCGGTGTATCGTGCACAGATGCATCTCATACGAACACATATGCATTGCAAAAAAAGTGATACATTTGCAAAACAAAGTTTGGATGCCTAAAACTACGTGTAAAACAAAAATTCAAAAGATCGTTTAAAGGTACATACCGGGAGTCCCGCGTCTGCTGGCCATCGGAAGGTCTAGACCCTATATCCGCAACGATGAGTGTATGGTACAAGAGACATTTCATCGCGAGCTCAGAGAAAAAATATTCTATTCTTCAAGTCTTAGGGGTGCAAATGACTTGATTTTCACCCTAATTCCTATTTATAACTAGGGTTAAAAATGGAATTTCTTCATACCTTGTCTATTGGCCGCATAAAATTCCATCTTCCATCAACCTGTACACATCCCTAACACTTCCAAATTCAATTTCGTCAACTCCATAGCATTTCTGGCCATCAAATTGACTTATCGAGAATATTTCCTGATTTTTTTGTAAATTTGTCAATTTTCCTGAGGGGGCATACCCTAACCTGTTTCATACTGGGGCACAATTGGGGCATGTTTTTTATGATTTTCTTTGATACAACGCGATAAATGACATTGTATCAAAGAGGAGAAACCTGTAGACACTGAAAATTGGTCTAGGCCTGGGAGTACCACTTTCGACATAATTTTCTAATGTCCATGGTCATGATTAAATAATATTAATTATTTAAATATTTCTTAAACACATCTTTCTTCTATTAATTAAATAGCTTTAATTATTTGATTAATTCATTATGACCCTTATTCAACTATGATTAATTAAATAAATCATATTTATTTAATTACGTCGTTAATTAATTAATTCCCTTTCTGAATTAAATAATTTATTATTTAATTTACCTCTTATCATATTTCGACTATAATTAAATATTATTTTTGAATTATTTAATTGATCAATTAACCTTTTCGAGAATCTATTAAATAAATTATTATTCGTTTAATTAAATCATTTCAATTTTTGAATGTTGAATTAAATTAACATTTAATTCATAATTAATTATTTATGTTACATTCTTCTATCGTCCAGTTAACTAATTATTCACTCACTCAAGACCTATTTAAATCTGCCAGTTATCTTTGGATTCAATATCTGATTGTCTCTGCGAAAGGACTCTTTGTCACAACCAGTCAATTAACTAGTTCTAACTCATATGCATGAATATATTTATTAATTAAATATATTTATTTAATTAATTAATTCATGTGTGCATTCAAACATATCATTCTCCAAGTTCTAACTTTATCCTTTTCATTCAAAGTCTAATTCTTCTATTCTCGAAGATTTGCAACTGAAGGTTAAATCATTTATTTAAACTTGAACTCCAATTCATCCTATTTTTGAACAGTCTTAACACCAAATTAAATTTTTATTCTAATTTAATCTTTATCTTGTGAAATTTCCCAACTCGCGTTCTAACTGATACAAATCTCAATCGCATGACATTCAACAATCTTGATCGTTGATCTCTCTTTCGAATCTGAGTCGATCGTTAAAAAACCAACCTTCTATAAATTGGTTGATCTTTGCCAGTATTCCTCTTCCCAAAATTAATACACTTTTTGGAAGAACTTAATCTTCGATATTTTTCTTAGACATACATCAAGGCTATGCTTGCATACATACTAAAAATCTGAGGGAAAGAATACCAACATGGAAAAATGGAGAAAGACATTCAAGATAATTCGAGGAAATGGATTGATATTCAGTGAGACTGTTCTATGTTTTACTTTATTTTCTTTTTAGTTCATTTGATTCATTCTTTGTTGTTTGATTTAGATTTATGCATGTTTAGATTAGATTTAACCATCTTACTATGCAACATCATTTTATCTATGTCACAACATCCACAAAAATACTTGGTCACCAATTGAGAACTGACAATCAACCCTATGAGCATCTTCATATTTATTTTGTCTGTCCTAGATTGCTACCAAACGCTCTCTAATGCAAAACGCATGCCTCTCCATCTCTCGAAACATCTCTAGACCAAGAAGAACCATGTCCTCCAAATGGTTCCAACTCAATGGGGTCTGACAAGGAAGACCATATAACGCCTGGAAGGGAGGCATGCCAATAGAACTGTGATAACTATTATTGTATGCTCCACAAATAAAGATAATCCTCCCATTGTGACTATTGATCCATAATGTACATCTGAAGCATATCCTTGAGGACCTAATTAAGCCTCTTCATTTTCCCATCAATCTCTGGGTGATAAGCTAAACTGAAGTTCAATTGAGTCCACAATGCATGTTGCAGAGACTTCCAAAGAGCTAAAGTAAACACAAGATCTATGTCGAAAATAATCTAGTGAGGAATACCATGTAGTTTGACAATGTCCTCTATGAAAAATTTGGCCATTAATGAAGCATTGTATGAGGATCAGACAGGACAGAAGTGAGCCCCCTTCGTCAACCTGTCCACAGTGACCATAATGGCATCATGTCAATGAGAAGAAACGGGAAAACCAACAATAAAATCCAATGAGTTAATGTATCATTTAGACTCCGAGACCAAATGAGGCTGCAAAAGACCTATAGGATGCTAGTGCTCTGCCTTCACTCTCTAACACTCCAAGCACCTAGACATAAAATCAGTGATATCTCTCTTCATTCCAACCCAAAAGTATAGATTTCAAAGGTCAATGTGCATCTTTTTAACACTTGGATGAGTTGAATATGGTGCCTGATGCACCTCCAACATTATCAAAGTACAGAGATCTCTTGAGGAAGGAACATAAATATGACCCAAGTACCTCAAAAGGCCATCTGACTCAAGGGAATATCCTGAAAACTTGCCCTCTAAAGCTTTGCCTAACTCCACCTCAGTCCTCACCACCTGATACCAACTATCTAAAGGAAGTAAAGAAAGGATTTGGCTCCTCAAGTCCACATCAAGAGTTACTACCAATAGCTCATGTCTCCATCTACTAAGTACATCTGCAACCACATTCTGCTTTCCCTAAATGAATTTCACTTCAAAATCATATTCACATAGGAACTCCATCCACCATCTCTGCCTAGCATTCAGATTAGGCTGCATGAAAATATACTGCAAACTAGGATTATCACTATGCAAATCAAATCGATGCCCCAAAATAAAGTGCCTCCATCTCATCAAAGCATACACCACAATGGCTAACTCTATATCATGTGTAGGATAATTCATTTCGTGATCCTTGAGTTTATGAGACTCATAGTAAATCATGTGACCATCCTACATCAACACTGCTCCTAAACCCTCCAAAGAAGCATTTATACAAACCATAAAATCCCTACTAGGATCAGGAACAACCAATATAGGTGCACGGGTCACCCTCTCCTTAAGATCTGGAAAGTTGCTTGGAACTGCTCAGACCAAATAAATTTCCTCCCTTTCCTCTGCAAAGAAGTGATGGAGTGGGCTATCTTCAAAAAACCCTATACAAAATGACATTAATAACCTACCAAACCCATGAAACTACAAACCTCTGCCACATTAGTGGGTGTAGGCCAATCCATGATAGCTTGAAATTTTGAAGGATCCACAACAATGCCCTCACAAGAGATAACATGACCCAAATATTTCACCTCCATTTGGAAGAACTCGCACTTCAAAAAAATTTGCATACAAATGGTTCTCTCTCAAACACTAAAACACTTGCCTCAAATTCTCCTCATGCTCCTCTACTATCCTCAAAGATGTGCAACTGATGGTATCCTGACTTAAGATCAATCTTTGAGAATACCCTAACACCTTTGATCTGATCAAATAGATCATCGATCCTAAAAAATGGATACCTATTTCTTATTGTCACCTTGTTCAACTATTGGTAATCAATGCACAATTGAAGGGACCCATCGTTCTTCTTCACAAAAATCATTGGTTCTCCCCAAGGAGAGATACTAGGATAAATAAATCCCTTAACCAACAACTCCTCAAGTTGTAATCGGAGCTCCTTCAATTCCTAAGTGGTCATCTAGTATGGAGCTCGTGAAATGGGCTCAACTCTAGGTATAAGATCTATCTTAAAGTTGATATCATGCTTTGGTGGCATCCATGGTATCTCGCTAGGAAATACATCAGCATATTGTCTAAGGATAGGATGACTATAAAGAGACACCTCCTCCTAGCTCTCTCCTAACTCCAATTCATTAACTGTCATAGAAAACAACTAAGAGCCCTGTCGCATACACCTCCTCAACTGCATAGCTGAGATCATCCTCAAAGAAATAGGCCTTTGAATCCAAACTACCTCAACCTCACTATCAAATTCATCTACACACTACATAGACTTATGACAACAATCTATTACTACTATGTGTGCCTCTATCCAATCCATGCCCAATACAATATCATAATACCCAAGGGGTATAACACAAAGTTCTATTGTGGTGCAAAGAGATCTAATCCTCAAATCACAACCATGAACGAGAGACTCAGCTGCAACCTTAGCATCAGAGGCCAACTCAACCTGCCACCTATCATCTTGCTTCACTTCCACCAGTCCACATCCCGCTATTATGGAAGGAGAAATAAAGGAATCTAAAGCACCTAAATCAAAGAGAATAGAAACATTGAGTCCTTGCAACGCACCCGAAGTCTCAACCATTGTACCCTCATGCTCGGCTTGGTGGTTATCAGCCACAGAAAAAACTATGTGTGATCTACCTGCATTGCCTACTATCAGCTCTGATGCCGCTAGTCTTTGACTAAATCCAGATGTTCCCTTCTGAGGACACTATCGAGCAATGTGACCCTGTTGGCCACGAGAGAATCACCTTCTACCTCTACCAAAACCTCTACTACCTGGAGGTGCACTAAATTGTTGAACACTTCCCTTGTTAGCTATAGACTACAAACTCTGGGCTAGCTAATCAAAGTGATAATGCTTGTTTCACCTCCAATTCCTATCTCTCCCAAACTGAAACCTATCACTCTATCGATACTGGGAGTTATTGTGTTTTGACAAAGAGGATTGTTGTTGCTACTGCCCACTCTTGGTGGGTATGGTGACTCTTAAAAGGACCTTCTAATAGAGTCTGAACACCATGAGGACTAAAACTTGTTGGAGGTGCACTACCCATCTAAACCCTCGTCTGACCACCTAAAGCCATAGCCAAATTATCCTCAACTATTTGTGCTTTCTCCATAGCCATCTCCATAGTTTTCGGCTTAAACACTCGAACACCCCCACTGATACGGGTATTCAAGCCCCTAATAAAATATTTTACTAACATACCCTCATCATCACCTATGTTCACATACTACTTGAGCTCATAAAATATTTCTCATATTGTTCAACTAACATCGCCACCTGCCTCAGCTCATGGAACTCGTCTGCACAACATTGTCGCAAATGATTGGAAAAGAACTGATCTCTGAAACTCTCTAAGTACATCTTCCATGAGACTAGGTCTATATCCAAATGGAGATTCTACTCCTCCAAATGCCACCACATGGAAGAAAAACCTCAGAGATGCATGATAGTGCACCTAGACTTGGTATTGCTACCAAATGGGTGTCTAGTGAAACACCTATTTAGATCAATTAACCATCTCTCAACCTCCAAACCACTACCAATCTCGTCAAATGTAGGAGGACGAGCTCTCAATAGATCTCTCATATGCCTAGCTAAAACTGCCCCTTGCTCTGCAGTAACCTCCTTACTCCTCAGAGACCTCTCCCTCTCCCTAACTATCAACTTCTCTCCCTATGGTTTCAGACCAAGATGACCAAGAATTTCCTCAAGTAAGTGACACATTTGTGCGTCATCTAATCCTGATTGTTCTAGATTTTTATCTCCACCTCCCTAATTATTTTTGGGAACTCTTTTGTTCCTCACAGTCAAACTCATGGGAACTCTGAGGGGGAGAGTCCTAGCGATTAGCCCCACAACCACCACCATGACCTCTATCATTTCCTCGACCTCAAAACCTACCTCTAGGCATAATCCTACATAGACACCACCAATAACAAGTTCAAGGTATTAGACAAGGTAAAAAGGGAAAATGTAAACTTCAAAATCTATACATCTAATACAACTTAATGGGCTCTTGTATAGGGTGGAAAATATACCTCAAACTTACTAACATGAAACTCTTGAAAGATAAAAATTGGTGAGACTCTTGGAATTTCTTTCTGACAAGAATCTTGGTACTGAAGGTTCAAAATGATCATTTGGATGTGACTAATGTTTGTTCTTACCAACGGGATCCATCGGTATGACTCGAACAGTCGGCGCAAGTTCTCTATCTCTCGACGAAGGTAGGAATCTGACCGACAGGTGATGATCAGTGAGAGTCTTCTCGACAATACTCCATTGGGGTAACTTTGGTCTTTGGTTAGACCTAGGAAGATTGAACCGACATTAAAAGTTTGGTTGATGGGGTATGGTCGGTGTGAGTCTTGTTGATGGTTCTTCATCAATGTGAAATATGAGATTAGCCCAGCCTTAAGATCTTTGTTCGATGGTTGAAGTCCGACCAATGGAATCGATCATGGTAAGTCTTCTCGATGGGAGATGAACAAACATAAATCTTTGGTATGACATGAACTATCGGAGGAGCTTTGGAGACTCTCTCTGAGGTAGGATCTCAGCCTAATGGCCTTTTGTTCAGAGAGACTTCACCAAGTTAGAGCAATAGAGCGATAGAAGACTATGTAGTGTGTGATTGTCAAATGGGTAGTTTGGCATCGGTGAGACACTAGTGTCTCACCAATACACGATGCAGTAGAAGGAAGATGAACCAAACTGTTGGCTGAGAGAAATAATCAACCATGGTTGTGGGATAAATTACAGTGTATTGCAACTGATCAAAGGTTTGAGTAGTTAGTGTTTTGAACTATATGATGTATGAGCATTGGAACAATAAGACATAATGAAGCGTGATCAAAAAAATTTCTATGCAATTTTGATCAGAGAAATGTTTCTACTATGAGATTGATTATCTGAAAGGAGAATCTGTAACTTGTATGTAATTCAATTACTGTAATACAAGTGATTTTTCTTTGGTGTGGTGGGTTTTTCTCACGTAAGGGTTTTCCCATGTAAATCTGGTGTCCAATTGTGTTTGTTAATTTCTCTATTTTTTTATTCCTTCCATATGCATCTTAATGAACTATAATTGCAAAATTTAAAGACATGTCTGGATTCTTCTCTAATTTTTGACATTAGGAGAGTTTGTTTCGTACCTTAAGCTTTACTTACAAGTGGTATCAGAGCTTGGCCAATTGTGTTATCCTTGTGGGTAGGTTTCTTTTTGTGTCAATTATGTTCAGTGGGAGTCTTGTAGAACTTTGGTAATTGAAACTACATATTGTGATGGCAATGGCAAGTACATCACGAAATATTGAAATTGAGAAATTTAATGGCAGCAATTTTGAGTTGTGGAAACTCAAAATGGAAGATTTGTTGGTTGATCATGATCTTTGGGTTGTTGTGTCTAGAATGAAACCTTCTGGAATGAAGCAAGAAGATTGGAATTTGGAAAATCAAAAATCAAAGGGGTTGATAAGGCTCTATTTGGCAGACTCTTTTCTTCTAAATGTTCATGAAGAGAAGACTCCATCTTCTTTATGGAAAAGACTGGGAAATATTTATTAGGGAAAGTCCTTGGTGAATAAGTTGTTCTTAAGGAAGAAGTTGTACTCTTTGAAAATGTAGGAAGGAGCATTTTTTTCTAATCATTTAAATACTTTTAACATGTTGATTTATCAGTTAGCATCTGTGGGTGTGAAAATTGATGGCGAAGATCATTGTATGCTTTTGTTATGCTCTTTCCTGACTCTTGGGGTCATTTAGTGATGGCGATTGGGAGCATAGAAACCACTTTCAATATGGAAGACATTGTTGCTTCTTTGTTATCAGAAGAGATGAGAAGGAAATCTTCTGAGATGGTGAAGGAGGCTCTTGTTTTTTGAGGCAAATCAAAAGAAAAGGGAAAAAAGAAGGACAAGAATTCCCAATCGAAATCAGAAGGGAGATCAAAGTCTCCTAGCAAGAAGTCCAAGGTGAAGCATTGGAACTATGGGCAACCTGGTCATGTCTGAAAGGATTGTAGATAGGAGAAAAAGAAGAAGAATAACTCTTCCAATAATTATTCTTCTTAGAGTGATGTAGATGCCTTCATTGTAGCCTTGGCAACTCGTGCATCAGATGATGTCTGGCTGATTGATTCTGGAGCATCTTTCCATGTGACATCTCATTCATATTTTTTCACAAAGTATGAAAAATATGATGGTGGAAAGGTGTATTTGGCAAGTGATTTATCTTTGGAAATAGTTGGTTGTGGAAGAGTCAGAATTCAATTCTTTGACGGAGGAATCAAAGGAATTGATGGTGTAATGCATATACCAGGTTTGGCTTGAAATTTACTTTTGTAAGTAATTTGAATGATGTTGGAGTGCAAGTCTCATTCTCTGAAAATGGCTTCAAAATGACTAGAGGCTCAATGGTGTTGGCTATGGGTGCTCGAATTGGTACTTTGTACAAGTTGGAAGCACTTGTTGTTCAATGCAACAGTGTCTCTACAAAGTCACGAAAGGTTGTTCATAAAGAGAAGAAGGAAAATGTCCCTGATAGTGCAAACTCTATGGAATTTAAACTTCCAGCATCAAAGACTATGCTCTGGTATCATAGGCTTGGCCACATTGGAGAAAAAGGTTTAAAAACTTTGAAAAATAAAAACCTGGCTGAAGGGCCTGATGACTATAACCTTGAATTCAAATTTTGTGAAAATTGTATATATGGAAAACAACACCATGTTTCATTTTATTCCAGTCCTCATAAATCTTTTGGTATACTTGATTACATTCATTCTGATGTGTGTGGTCTAGTGAATGTTCCTTTTTTATCGAAATCTAAATATTGTGTTTCTTTTATTGATGACTATTCGAGAAGGGCATTTGTGTATTTAAAAAAAAGTAAATTAGAAGTGTTCAGTCATTTTAAGGAATTTAAAAACCTTGTGGAAAGTCAGACTGGAAGAAAAATAAAGTGTTTAAGGACTGACAATGGTGGTGATTTTTGTTCTGATGAGTTTGAAAGGTACTACAAAGATCATGGAATTAAAAGACATAAAACTACACCCTACACTCCGCAGAAAATTGGAGTTGTTGAAACGTTCAACATGATGGTGATGGAAAGGGCAAGAAGTATGTTGAACAATTCTGGTTTGGAGGATAAATTCTGGGTTGAGGCAATTGCAACATCATGTTACTTAATAAATTGTTCCGCTAACTCTTCTCTTATTGATAAAACACCTTTGGAAGCATGGTCTAGAAAGAATCCCTCTCTAAGATATGTTTGTGTCTTTGGTTGTGAGGCATATGCATATGTGCCGAATGAAAAAAGATCTAAAATGGAGAACAAGGTTGTTAAATGTATTTTTATTGTCTATAGCGCTGGCATAAAAAGATGCGAGCTTTGGAATCCTAAGACTGAGAAGGTTTTGTACACCATAACTGTTATTTTTCATGAGCTAAAGCCTTATACTTTGGATCTGCAGTTAGAGACAAAATCAGAAAACAAAGAGGATGTAGTTGAAATTCCTCCCACGCCAAATAAAGAGGAATTAAAAATTCAAAACGTACCTAAATTTGAGGAGAGCTCAAGTAGCCCTAAAATTTCTGAGCAAGACGATGAACAATGTCCTCAGCCTCAACCTGTGAGCAGTTCTACACGTGAAAGGCAACAACTGAATAGGTATGGATTCTCTATGTTGGATTATATTTGTGCCTATGCTTTGATTACTGACACAGATGAGCCTGGGACTATAAAAGAGCCAACTGAAATGTCTAATTTAGATTGCTAGTTGGAAGCCATGAATTAAGAAATGGCATCATTGCAGAAAAATGATACATGGGATCTGGTTCCATTTCCTAAAGGTAGAAAGACTGTGGGCTGCAAATGGGTATTTAAAAATAAAATTGGTTTGGATGGTTGTGTTGAAAAGTATAAAGCAAGGTTGGTTGCAAAGGGGTATTCCCAAGTAGAGGGAATTGATTATGGGGAAAATTTTATCCCGGTAGCAAAGCTGACATCTATCATATTTCTTTTGTCAGTTGCAGTTGCATATGATTTAGAGATCGATCAGATGGATGTGAAGACAACATTTCTTCATGGTGATCTTGAAGAAGAAATTTATATGTCCCAGTCAGAGCACTTTGTTAAAAAAGGTAAAGAAAATCTGGTTTGCAAGTTGAAAAAATCTTTGTATGGATTAAAACAATCTCCTAGAATGTGGTACCAAAAATTTGACACTTTCAATTTTTCATTGGGATTTGTAACATCGAAATCTGATCATTGTGTGTATTACAAATCTAAGAATGATTGAATTTTAATTATTTCCCTGTATGTGGATGATATGTTATTCATTAAGAATAGTAAGTTTATGATTTTTTTAATCTAAAATCTCAGTTGTCTGCAAAATTTGAAATGAAAGATCTATGTGCAACAAGGTATATTTTGGGGATGGAAATAACCAGGGATAGAAAGAGTAGAAAACTTTGGCTCAGCCAGAGTAAGTATATTAACACTGTTCTAAAGAGGTTTGTTATGACTAATTGCAAGCAGCTAGTTGTTCCAGTTTTGTAGGGAACAAAGCTATTTGTTGAAGATTGTCCAAAATCTCCTTCTGAGATGCAGGACATGACCAGGGTGCCTTATGCAAGTGAAGTTGGCAATTTAATGTATGTAATGGTCTATACCAGGCCAGACATTTTCCAAGCAGTGGAAGTGCTCAATCATTTTGTGTAAAATCCAGGAAGGCCACATTGGGATGTTGTGAAAAGAGTGTTTAGATATCTGAAGGGCACTTTAGAGTATGCTTTGTGTTACCATGGAAGTTTGGTTAGATCACAAAGGAATCTCAACATTCATGGGTATGTGGATTCTGATTGGATAGGGGACATTGATAGTAGAATATCCACTAGTGGATATATTTTCATGGTGAATGGTGGTGCAATTAGTTGGATGAGCAAGCGGTAGGCTTTAGTCGCTTTGTCCACTACGGAGGAAAAATAAATGGCAGCTACACACGCCTGTAAAGAAGCAATTTGGTTAAAACGTTTGTGTTCTAACATTGGGTTTGATGTAGGGCATATTACAATTTACTGTGATAGTCAGAGTGCTATTTTTTTGGCAAAAAATCCTACTTTCCATGCCAAGATGAAACATATTTATGTGCAGTATCACTTTGTACGAGATATGGTGGAGGATGGAAAGTTTTGTTTAGAAAAAGTGGATACTCTGGAAAATGTTGCAGATGCATTAATGAAACCAGTGAGCACATAAAAGTACAGGTGGTGTGCTAGTTCAATGAGCCTTTGTGCCAATGAATCTCAATATTTTTTGAATGCTCTGCAGGTGTCAGTAAGATCTTGTCAAGTGGGAGATTGTTGGAAAATGTGCCTCAAACTTACTGACATGAAACTCCTAAAAGAGAAAAATCGATGAGACTCTTGTTATTTCTTGCCGACAAGCAACTTGGTTTTGAAGGTTTGAAATGATCATGTCGGTGTGACTAAATGGTCGATCTTGCTGACAAGATCCATCAATATGACCCGAATGGTCGGTGCAAGTTCTCTATCTCTCGACGAAGGTAAGAGTCTTGTCGATGGTACTCCGCTAGGGTAACTTTGGTCTTCAATTAGTTCTGGGAAGATTGGACCGACAGTAGAAGTCTGGTCGATGGGGTATGGTTGACATGAGTCTTGTCGATGGTTCTTCATCGGTGTGAAATATGACTTCGGCCCAGCCTTAAGATCTTCGTCCGCGGTTGAATTCTAGCTGATGGAATCGATCGTGGCAAGTCTTCCCGATGGGAGATGAACAAACAAAAATCTTTGATATGACATGAACTGTCAAAGGATCTTTGGAGACTCCCTTCGAGGCAGGATCTCAGCCCGATGGTCTTTTGTTTGGAGAGACTTCACCAAGTCAGAGCGATAAAGCGATAGAAGATTGTGTAGTGTGTGATTTTCTAATGGGTAGTTTGGCATCGGTGAGACATGGTCTAGTGTCTCACCGATACACAATGCAGTTGAAGGAAGATTAACCAAATTTCTAGTTGAGAGAAAGAATCGACCATGGTTGTGGGATAAGTTGCAGTGTATTGAAATTGATCAAAAGTTTGAGTAGTTAGTGTTTTGACCATGGTTGTGGGATAAGTTGTAGTGTATTGAAATTGATCAAAAGTTTGAGTAGTTAGTGTTTTGAACTGTATGTTGTATGAGCATTGGAAGAGTAAGACATAATGAAGCATGATCAAAATTTGTTATGTGCAAGGTTGATCAGAGAAATTTTGTTGTTGTGAGATTGATTATCTAAAAGGAGAGTCTGTAACTTGTATGTAATTCAATTACTATAATACAAGTGATTTTTCTTTGGTGTGGTGGGTTTTTCTCCCATAAGGGTTTTCCCACATAAATCTGGTGTCCAGTTATGTATGTGTTTATTTCTCTATTCTCTATTCTGTTATTCCTTCTATGTGCATCTTAATGAACTATAATTGTAAATTTTAAAGACATGTCTTCATTCTTCTCTGATTTTTGACATTAGGAGAGTTTTTTCTGCACCTTAAGCTTTACTTATAGTATATACTTGGACCACCTAGTTTTTGAACTTGGGCTCTGATACCACGTGTAACGCCCCGCCACAAGACCCTGGAGGATAGCACATAAGTACACATAAAAATGATACATTTTTTTTTGCAATGCATTAAACACACTATTGTAAATGGAACACTTAACAGTGATCAAATCTAAGTCCTCCAAGGTCTGTGACTACGCTACTAGGATCCCCTAAACCATATTAACAAGAGTTAAAATTCATAACTTTAAATCAAACCAATGAGCATTATGAACTATCCATATCATAACAACAATAATGAATAATAAGAACATTTATTTAGCTATCATAAGCAATAGTCAATATGAGTCTAATATTGAATTTACAAGAGTATGTAATAAGAACGATAACCATATCCAAATTTAAATAATTCCAATAATGTCATTACGAACCACCTTCAGGTATTGTAATGTATTAAGTAGTACCTCAAGATAAGATATCCTGAGTAGTGACTTCTCGAGATAACAAAACCCCTAGAAGAAGTCACTCCTCAAGATATCAAATATTGAGTACTTCTCATTATCCAAGATGCCCTAAAGGTACATTGGCCATAATACTCATTTGAATTAAAACATATATCTCAACTTGCTAATACCAAAGCAACATCATTAATCATAATGAATCCTCTATAGAAACCATTCAATTCAATATCATTAACTTGATCAAATACAATAGAAGTTCTACACGAATAGTAGTTTCTCCTTGAACACAAGAGGAGAGTCCATCTAATGTATAATACATGATACATCAAATTATGTTATAATACAAGTACAAGGGTATTGATCCACATGAGCCGATATAATGCAAAGGTCTTCAATCCAGGAGAATTCGTCACAATCTCGAACAAGAAGATGGAACCCAATGGAGAACAATGCACTTTCCACCCATCCATGTGGAACCCAAAGGTCCACCTCCCATGCTAGGAGATAGCAAAGGGTCCCACCAACACAATCAGGCAAGGACAAAAGACAACACAAGGTTGACAAGACATCAATATAAAATTAAAGATCAACATTAAACGATAGTTACATTACTTCTAGAGGTACACGACATCAAGGGAATCAAGATTCAAGGGAACACAAGCTTGTGGTAGGAGGAGTTCGATCACATAGTTTACATGGGTTACCAAAGCATATCTTCCTAGGCCTCGACCCCCATCCTAGATTACCCTGGCATCCTCTACCGATCTTCGGCCCCTCATGTAACCCTATGTGGAATCAACATACCCCTCATGAGGACAAGGAAACCGATTTCCATTCTGAGCCTTCTCGACTCATCCCAAACCTATACAAGTGCATGAATCATGAGTGAGGAATTAACTTATCTTGTTTAGTGTGAATTACTACCCAACCCCTAGTTCATTTAAGGTTTTCACTTAATTACCAAAACTCCCACATAGGTTACCCAAGTGCCCCTTTGTGCATCGGCCCCCATTGAGAACCACTCCCTTACTAACAACAAGGAGACCCCAATAAAACAAGAGGAAGGCCACTTGCACAATCACAAATCTCATTCCCATAAACACTTAAAGCAAGGCCTAACCCTTCCTTCTCAAATAAACAACATGGGAAAACATAAAGTGCAAGGCTGAAGATCATCACTTACTCTTAAAATGCAAGACAAACATCACAGAGGAATAATGAAAAATACACCATGAAGACAATTTATTTTAACCTCTAGAAGACTCATAGTATCCTCATCACAAGATGAAATAAGCATTGAACAAGTCCAATCTTTCATAACCAAACTACAACCATTCACTTTCCTTCACAAACGATGCAACCACATAAAAAAATAAGAACATTAGAGTGGCATTAAAAACATTCATTCAACATTATCACAACATTCATATTAACCAATTGATAATATGTTATTCTTATACTCTTTCTTTTACACAATACACCAATTTTTCATATTCAAATTTTACGCTAAATCAAATATTTCTCATACAGGCTCATATTATAATTAAAGTAGTAATGTTCAAGATTTAATTTTCATCAACTATATACACATATAATCATATATATATGTATATATATGTGTGTGCATATATATATGTATATATGTATGTATATATTATTACATAATTATATATCATTTCACATAAATTATGTAATATTATATGAAGTTTTATTTCCACATACAGAGAGTAAGTTTGAACCATGGAAATGTACATATATAAGTATTGATTTACACACACACACATAAATATATATATATGCATGTTGATTTCTAGATGCATTACAGTTATTGCTTACTATATGCATTTTTGAATGCAAGATAAGGACGCATGCAAGGAACTATCGAATATAGATATTCAAGAAGCACGGGTGTATATATATATTTGCAAGGGCGTGCAAATATAACAAAGTCGACGCACAAAATACATGCTTATACTGTAAATTAAGACCAAAGCATATGAGGTATACTATAACTGTAAGCTACAAGTCGACGCAGAAATGCGTACCAAATATGTAAGCTTTAGTCCGACAGATATAATGCGTGCCTATAAATACATACCTAAAATGGATTTCGAATGCATAATTAATATACTCTTTAAGGGTATAAATAAATTAAACCCAATCTATTGTATAATCCATGGGACTAAATTTACATTTAATCTCAGTTCGCATGGCTTCAGGATTGAACCAAATCTTGTACAGAGGTAATTGAAATGCAGGAAAAGATTCGAGACCACTTGTTTGAAGAAGAAATAGAATTCACCCAACTTAAAACTCAATCATAATAGGAAGAGATAACAGATTTTAATTGTCACGTCTTTAATTTTGGTGATGACTACTTTTACCTTATGTGTTTTGCTATATAAATGAATGTGTGTGTGTGTGTGATAGATTAAATGATAATTAATGTGATGTTTGGAGGAATGAAATATGAAAATGTGATTTTAATTTTATGAAAAGTTGAAATGAATGGAATATCGTTTTACTTTGGAAATGAAGCAAAATAAAAAGGTGATAATTATAAATAATGAACTATGTAGGATTTGTTTTAGAATTAATGAGTTATGTTGATTTGATTATGTTTTACTCGGATGCTAATCTCGTCTTGGTTTCCTGAGTGTACTTGAGCTACAAGTTGTCGAAGACCAAGGGTGTGGCTAAGGTAGAGGAGGTTAGCTTCTTGACAGGGTAAATCAGGAATGATTCTCTCAATCACACACAAAACACTTAGTGTCATATAGATGCATTTAGCGTTTAGCATACATGATTGTTTTATTGTTGGTATTTTAAAATGGTTAATTTAATACTTATATATATAATTAAAAGAATGAAAGAATTTAATTCTAGTTTAACCAAATATTTATAAATGCAATTAAATGTTGAGTTGTGTTATTTAAAGTAATCATTTGAATTGCAACTAATGTTAATTTCCATACTATAGTTTCAATGTTGGTTACAATTATAATAGTTATTCAATTATTTGTGTTAAGGAAAATGTTTATTCGTAATTAAAATATGATTAATTATTAAATTAAGGATAAAAGCTGAGAATGAAATAAATATTATTTATTTCTCTATTTTCAAGATAAGGTCTCGGGATATAAAAACAAATCTTTAAAATGATAAATGGAGTCACGAGAAAACACAACTATTTTTGGAAATCTTCTTAATGCTCTGCAAAAATAAAACCAAGAATGGATGCAAGAAAGGGTTTTTTTTCTGTAATATTGCAAAATAAGATTTTGGAAGGAAGGGGAAAGAGGATACAGGAAGAACCATGGAGGAAAGGAACATCTATAGTTGGGGCTCTCAGTAAAAAAAATTCAGGGGAAAGTGAATTCCAGGTTTTTAATCCTTGTCCATTGCAGTTTAAATTTAATATGTGAGTTAAATTGTTGTGTCTGGAAAGTGGAATTGTTTGTGGAATTTCTCCATTTGAATAAGTTTTTTCCAAAAATATTGAACATAATTTGTGTATGCCTGAACCATTTCAATCATTTGTGATATATTTATTGTATACGTCTAAAAATGGTCATGGTTAAGCTTGTTAATTAATTAAATATGATTTATTTAATTAATTTCCCTAAAGTCATCTACATATAAATAAATTTAATTATTTATTTATATCGTTCATCTTCTAAATTCTTCTACCTTAAATTAAATAAGTAATTTTATTTAATTACTAACATTTCCACCTTTCGCTTGATTAAATTAAATAAATTTTCATAATTTATTTATATTTGATTATCATTCTATTCTAAATTTTAAATATTTTGAATATTTGAATAATGGAATATTCTCCATCCCATAATCGATTTAAATATTAAATATTTTATTTAATATTTCCTCACCCTAATTTCATTTTCTAAAACATAATTAAATATGATTTATTTAATTATGTGGGTTTCCATTTTCATCTCCACTTCCAAATTAAATAAATTTAATTTATTTAATTTCTAACTCATGCTAACTCACCCTTCCAAATTCTTGACTCATCCTTCGAAATGGAAGTTTCCCTTCGGATCTCAATGACGAAAATTGAAAGAAAAGGGAAACCTTCCATTCTTCTCTTCCACTTTCGAAGATCTCCCGTCGTCCGTTCGAACAAGCTTAATCTGGACCATCAATCAAATCGACCAATCAAATCCATTCGAAAACTCTATAAATTCCGACACAAATCCAAACCTTAAGAGGATGATCCACATTTACGCGCATGCACTCACTTTTACACACCTACACATATCTATGTTCATACAGGCAATCAACTTATGCATTAATATCAGTTTCAATATCATAGCAATCTTCTCATCTTAGCATAGCTTTGCATTAACATAGTTTGCATTTTAAATCTCATTCTTTAGCTGTCATTTTGTTGAGCTTGATCTGCTGATCTGAGAGCTATCTGAAAACCAACAAAAGGCTGAAGTTAGAGGAAGATAAGATGGTTTCAAGAAGCTGCGATAACGGTTTGCTTATTCTATTTCATTTTTCAGCTGTTCTTGATATATTGTCTTATTAATATGTGTTTGATTTATATTTAAATTGATCCGATATTTCACACACCCATAAAATGGCGCCCACCGTGGGGCTCGAACCCACAAATTTAACATTTTCTGCAAGTTTCTGTTGACAGTTTCCGCGTTCTGGAATCAACTTTTCGGGAAAAATTTGGCGTTTAGGCGCATTCGAAATTTTCTAACACGCATACGGGGATTTTAATTTTTTTGTTTTGCAGGATTTTGGAGGCACATCCCGTAACTGTTTAGGCGCATCCCGTGACTGTTTATGTGCATGTAGAGTCCTTCTTTCGGCATACAATAACTATTTAAAACTTTCTTATGGCACATATAGAATCTGTTCCGGCGCATTTACCCTCTGTTCCAGCGCATATACAGTCGGGCACATATAGCTTCTGTTCTGGCACATATAGCTTCTATTTGGGTGCATATGGCTTCTATTCGGGCGTATATAGACTGTATCAAAAATGCAAAATTTTGAGTTTGACGCTTTCCGCAGACAAAATTCTTTTTCTTTTTCTGAATTTTAAAATAAAGCAATCCTAGGGTAGCCACATCTGAATAAAATGAAACAATCTAGGATAGTCACCAAACAATTATCTTGCAGTTAAAATTGAACAATTTGTTCTTGGTGAAGCAATACCTTCACTTAGATTAGATCATCGTGATTTGGAATTTAAAAAGAACATCTGCTTGCTTTGACTATGGCAATAGGTCTATGCTCTCCCCTTAACTGGGTGATCAGAATACCAGACTTGCCTTTTTAATTTTCATGCAATTTTACTATTTCAATTACATCCTTTAGAGAGCCTACTGTAGTGGAAAAAAGTACTCACCCTATGGGAAAGACTCAATGGGTTCAAGCCAAAGCGAGGCTATTCTGCCCCACTATAAAATTTAAAGCAATTATGGGGAAACCCTCTTTTGCCAGTAGTGTGCAAGATAACCATCCCCAAAGCCTTTGTTCTAAAGGTTGGGAGGTCTCCTGAGGGAGTTTATTATTGTCACACCGAACGAAAATCTTTACTACGAACCTAGTGTAGTGGCCAGCCGAGTCAGTTTCCAAACATTCTAATAATCACAGTGCAAGGGGAGGGAAGAATCTACCCCCAAGACACTCACCATATAACTGCCAAGGATCGTTTGCTCAGGGGATCCGATATCCACTTTCGTAACTCTGAGTACGTGCCTGGAAAAGACAAAAACACGGGCGCCCCTTCGGGGGTGACACGACTGTGTGAGTCGATGCAGTTCTAAGATGTGGGTTGTTGATTACTAGAATGACCTACTTGAGCATCTAAGAGTGAGTATGTCTGAATTATCTTTCATGTGCAAAAACCTGTGTAAACATTTGATGAAAAACATTTTCTTGATCAAACACTTCATGTTAGTATAGGGCTTTAAGAATGATTGTTTTCAAAAATGTTTGTTGTGTCTTCCATTACATTAATTCAGATAAAGAGATCATCCAAAAGGAACATGAAGAACAACAACTGAAAGCCACTTGAGAGTTTTTTATATCATTGGTTCAACAACATTCCCAATAACATTCCCATGCTTAGAGATTGGAAGTCAACAAAGTTTACCAAGAAATCATTGTCTAAAAGAATCAAAAAACCCAAGAAATCAGTAGGATACAAGAAAACACTGCAAAAGAGAAAATTCTTGTACAAAAGTTAACAAGTCTTGCTTCACTATCGAGGATTTCTTCACAAATATCAGGATTTTGTTAGAGGATTCACTAATGAATACGATGTAGATCCCTTAGATTCTTGAGCTTATTATCAGAGATTAGCTCTGTCACAACGGCATAATCATAACCAACCTCTTGAATTTGACAACATACCACAACCTTCTATAGAGTATCCTTCACATCCCAATCAAATCCTTCATTGATTTTGGAACCTTTCTTCGAAAAACAAAGATCAAAACTTTAAGAGTGCATCTCTCAAATAGCTTTCTAATTTTTGATTCAACTTCCCCAACAGGATTCTAAAATCCATCATCAATTGGAAGCCACAATCAATAAGTTAGGAGCATCCTTGATCATATCATAAGATTCCACATCTTATCGGATCAAGATATCATTACCATCGCACTGGTCAAAACTAGGGTCTAAGTTTAGTAGAATTTTCCAAAATCATATGCCTATCTCCACAAGATCTCAACACAATAAATCGAAGGGTACAATCCAAAAAGAAAGTCATATTCAAAACACTCAAGAAGATGGAGAAAGCAGTAATCCCCTTTTCAGCATAAATCAAAATCCACTTTTCAACAACAACATGGACAATAGAGAAGAAAATCCTTTTCATAATTACAGAGATAAAAACCAAATGGATAGTGATGAGGAACATCTTAGAGAGGCTGAACAAGATCCAAAATTCCATAAAGCCATTGAAAAGATCTTGCAGCGAGATAAGGAAAAGTATTTTCGCTATCTAGCCGAACAAGGGGCTAAATTACCTCACGACTATGACACTGAAAACTTGAAAAATAAACCTGAAGCGACACCCCTTTCTGATCTTAATGCTTTGACCCAACAAATCAAGGCACTTCAAGGACAAGTTAAAGAATTACAAGGGGGAACAACCACAAAGAAATACACTCTGGAGGACATCTATCCTTATCCTTTTGATAGAAGTCTTAACATGATTCCTTTTCCCAAGCACTGTGAAATGCCAAAATTTGATCGCTATAATGGGAAAACGGATCAAATCGATCACATTAGAGACTTCAGGAACATGACATTGGAATTCGCTCATGAAGATACTTATTTGATGCGACTGTTTCCCAGGAGTCTTGGAGTACACTCTATGGAATGGTTATCTAAGATCACACCTCCCGTCAGGACATTTGAAGAATTGATCAACCTATTCATATCACAATATGCTTACAACATACAACATCATATCACCATGATAGATCTTTGCAAGGTTGCACAAAAACCTGGTGAATCTTTCATTACATTTCTTCAGAGATGGAGAAGAATGTTTGCCAGATATCCATGGCTTGTTCCTGAAAAAGAAAAGATGGTTACTTTCATCAACAGTTTAAATTCATAAATGAGCTATCACTTGAACTTACATTGTCCTTCTTCTTTTGAGAAAATGATTGAAGATGCCTTAACCATTGAAAATGCTTTGGTCAAAAGAGGAATAATCAAACATGACAAAGAAAATCCTAGCTCATCTAACCATCACAATAATCAGGACAAATCCAAATTCTGGACTGGCAACAAAAATATGGTGAATGATGGTGTTGTTGATGCAAATCATGCCTCAACCAAACCATTTGTCCTTATTACTCCAAACAGTCGCAACAACAATGTCAACTCGATTGAAAATCATGGAAATAATCCTCCTCCTCAAAGGAACAATACAAATCAACACTCTACTCCCCATCAAGGGACTTCCAACAACCAAGGTTACCGAGGAAATAATAACAATCAAAATTCATTAGGGAACACCTTGAATTCAAATCCACAAAGATTTTCATTTTTCTCGAATAGAAGAACTTTTACTCCATTGGGTCAATCTGTAGAATCCGCGTTCAAAGAGTTGATGGCCAAAAATGTTATTACTTTGCCACCTCAACGAAATTATGAACCCAACGTAAAGCCTCCATCATGGAATGAGGCATACTATTGTGATTATCATCGGTGTAAAGGTCATCGCACAAACAACTGCCAAGCCTTGAAGAATGCAATTCAAGACTTAATCGACAATGACATCATCACAATAGAAGGAAATCAACAAACCAACGCAGACCACCAAGCATTTCGCAACCCTTTGCCTAATTATCAAAAGGGTGAGTCTTCTGAAGAAAATGTGAATCATATCAATGATGATTACATAATCAACCATCTCTACGCAGATGACGAGCGAGTAAATGTCATTAAAGTCAACAAGAAGGTGGAATATGGAGAAGTCAACGCAACAACAAGAGCGCAAGCTAAAGTTGTCTTAAAGGGCACCTCTTCAAAATCCACTGAATCTCCACCTCAACACCAATATGATTTGGTCAACCAACTTCGGAAAACCCCTGCTCAAATTTCCATTCTGGAACTATTGAAGATCTCCCCAGCCCATAAGGAAATTATTGAAAAAGCCCTCGTTGAAACTAATGTATCCACTGACCTGGATGTGAATCAATTTCAAGCCATGGTAGGACATTTGTCCTCACCCACTTGCCTTTCATTCTCTGACAATGATGACGTTTCCATAACTCACCCTCATAATTCATCATTATACTTAGAAGTCATTGTTCAAAAGTTCTGTATCAGACGAGTTCTAATAGATGGAGGTGCTGGTTTGAACATTTGTACCATGAAGTTGGTTAAGTCCTTAGGATTTTCTAAGGACTCCATTGATTTCAAAAGAAAGATTACCATAAAAGCTTATGATGATGAAGAAAGAGCATCCAAGGGTCTAATCATGCTGCCAATCAGAGTGGGCCCTGTTATAAAGAATACTTTCTGTCAAGTACTGGACCGTGATCTCGCATATAACATCTTATTGGGTCTTCCTTGGATCCACGAAATGCAAGTTGTCCCATCAACATATCATCAATGTCTTAAGTTTCCTTATGATGGACAAGAAATCACGATGCCTGCTAATAATTCCAATATTCAAACTTGTGCCAACATAAAAGCCAGTCAAGATACGTTGGTCCCTAACAATCGAGAAGCTCATGCTAGGACTTCTTTAAAGATTGACACACAAATCGGTCAATTGACCAATAGTTTTGATAAAAAGATGAAATTCAAGGATCATGGAGTTGGAGAATACTCTCTTTGTCTTGCCAATTTACCTACCTCACCTCGATCACATGGACAACCGTCTATCAGGGAATATCAAATATCAGCAACATCAACACCAAAAGAGCCAATCACAAAATTTAATGGACAATTCATCAAAGAAAAATTCCCCATGGAAAATCCTGAGGATACAGAAATTCTAAACTGGCTCTATAAGGATGAAGAAGAAGCAGTCCTTAATGTAAAATTACCCATAGAAAAATATGGAAAAGGGTATTCAATCATGCAGAAGATGGGCTATGATAAAGGTCCTGTCAAAAAAAGGAAAGGAGTAGTTGAACCTATTCACCTTCGCGGACTAGCTGCAAAAGAGAGAACTGGATTAGGTTATGACACTCACTCCAAAGAAAGCACATCCAAACAACAACATGGCATTGTTTTCGCATTGCAAGAAGGCTCAGATTTACAAGAAGCACGTTTGACAACAATTCAGAACTTCTTGGAAAATAATTCTGACACAGACTCTGCTGAATATGTTTGGGACACCATTTGCAATGATGAGTTTTGGAGGGACAAAGAGGTTGATGTAATACACCGATATGCCCCAACTCAAATTGAAGGACAAGGTTCAGGGTCCCAACCACAAGAATCTGAACCACAAGTCGACTATGATTCTAGTGATATGGAGTCAAATCTAATTGAATAAGACTATCATGAGGACAGTATCATCATTGACCCACCTCATACCTCAGATCCTACAGACCACTCCATTATGACCATAACCATAGCTGACTTCACACAACCTGACGATTCTCTACCTTTAGTTCATCCTGATCTCATTGATTGGGATTCAACCAAACCTATTGATATACCTATGTTTCCAAATGATGAAGCTATCGTAAATCTCCTTTCCGCAAAAGATACAAATGATTGTTCCACTAGCGATTTTCGACATAGAGTTTTTGATCAGGAGAGTGTCAAGTCTCCCAGCTGCAAAATCAAAAACAAAAAAGAAAGATCTAATGGTGAAAACCAAAATCTGGCAGTATTAGATCAAACAAAAGATAAAATAAAGAGCATATCAGATGGTGAAAACCTCCTTGAGGCACCAGACGATGGGAATCTTGACACTCTCCCGGAGCACTATCATGAGCGGTCGCCTATTCTGATTGAGCCTACAAATGTTGTCGATCTCAAGACTTCTGACAAACCAAGAATTTTACAATTAGCTGCATCAATGACAGAGAAAGAAATACCAGAATTCATGGAATTCCTGAAAGCAAATCAAGTCAATTTTGTGTGGTCTTACGCCGACATGCCTAGTCTTGATCCTGATCTTATCATGCATCACTTGTCTATCAAACCAGGGGCCAAGCCGATAAAACATAAACTTAGAAAGATGCACCCTCATGTTGCATTATTGGTTAAGGAAGAACTAAAAAAACTCCTTGATGTGGGCTTCATAAGACCAATCGACTATGCAGAATTGATTTCCAACATTGTTCCTGTATCCAAGCCAGATAAAACAGTGAGAATATGCACAGATTTCAAAGATCTTAATAAAGCATGTCCTAAGGATGACTTCCCACTGCCAAACATCGACACCATAGTTGATCTGACAGTTGGCCATGCCATGTACTCATTAATGGATGGTTTTTCGGGCTACAACCAAATCAAGATTGCACCTGACGACCAGGAGAAAACAGCTTTCACATGTCCGTGGGGAACTTATTGTTGGAACGTCATGCCTTTCGGTCTGAAGAATGTTGGGGCTACCTACCAAAGAGCCATGACTACAATCTTTCATGACATGATGCATGTCTTCATGGAAGATTATGTGGATGACATATTGGCAAAATCATACACCAAAGAAGGACATCTTGAAATATTATCCAAAATATTTGCAAGACTAGAGAAATTCAAAATTCGCCTCAACCCCAAGAAATGTGTTTTTGGGGTCAAATCTGGAAAACTCTTGGGGTGCATTGTTTCAGAAAAAGGAATTGAAGTAGATCCTGCAAAAGTACAGGCAATCATGGAAATGCCTCCACCAAAGAACATCAGTCAATTAAGATCACTACAAGGACGATTACAGTCTATACGGAGGTTCATTGCACAATTGGCCGACAAAAGTTTACCTTTCACACATCTATTGCATAGGAATGTTCCTTTCAAGTGGGATGACAAATGTAAATTGGCTTTTCAGCAAATCAAACAATATTTAATAACTCCACCAATTCTCATACCACCAAACCCAGATAAACCTCTAATCTTATACATTGCCGCAACAGAGATATCTCTAGGGGCATTGCTAGCGCAAGAAGACTCTACAGGAAAGGAACGTGCAATCTACTACATCAGTAGAACATTGACAAGTCAGGAGCTCAACTACACTTCTATTGAGAAGGCTTGTCTGGCAGTAGTCTTTGCTTCACAAAAGTTCCAGCATTACATGCTAATCCATACAATCAATCTGGTTTCAAAGATTGATCCACTCAAGTATTTATTAAGCAAAGCATCATTAACAGGAAGGTTAGCAAAGTGGGTAATGATTCTGAGTGAATTTGACATTCATTATGTCGACCGCAAGGCCATCAAAGGACAAGTTATTGCCGATCAATTAGCTGAAGCACCATTACCAACAGATCATCCCCTACACATTGAATTTCCAGACGCTGATGTCTTTACTGCAGAATATAAACAACCATGGTCCTTATATTTTGATGGTTCTTTCACTCAACATGGATCGGGGGCAGGCATACTTTTTGTCACCCCTCAAGGACACACCATTCCCCGATCATATAGGCTGATGTTTCCATGCACCAACAACATAGCCGAATATGAAGCATTGATCACCGGACTCAAAATAGCACTGGAATGGAGAATTGTAGAATTACAGGTGTATGGCGACTCACAGCTGGTCATTTATCAGATCAATAATGACTATCAAACCAAAGATGAGAAACTATTACCATATAAAAAGATGGTTGATGACTTCAAGAAATATTTTGTGGATATTAAATTCACACAAATTCCAAGGCTTGATAACAAAGCAGTTGACGCCATGGCTACGATCGCATCATTGTTACAACTCCCAGAAACTCAGAATTGTTATGAATTTCTGGTGGAACAATCATTTACACCTGCCTATGATACACCTGAAAGTCAAATCATTTGTCACTTGGTAGGATCCGATTCACCTTGGTACGAAAAAATTTATGCCTATCTCAAAGATGATATCTTACCACCCGATTTATCCCATAACCAAAAATGCAATTTTATCTGCCAATCCGCTCGATACACTCTTATCACTGACACCCTTTATCGCCGTGGTCTTGATGGTACTTTACTTCGATGTCTTGAACGTGAAGAATCTGACAAAGCTTTACAAGAAGTTCATGGTGGCATCTGTGGTACTCATTCGAGTGGACTGACCTTATCCAAAAAATTGATTAGAATGGGTTACTACTGGCCTACAATGGAGAGGGAATCATTCACTTTTGTGAAAACATGTTCAAAATGTCAGATTCATGGGAATCTCATTCATGCTCCTGCACAGGAACTTCAACCATTCACGCCAACCTGGCCATTTTCCCAATGGGGGTTAGATCTAGTGGGCAAGATTCATCCTTCTTCATCAAATGGACATAAGTTCATCATCACAGCAACAGAGTATTTTACCAAGTGGATTGAGGCAGTCCCTCTTACTAAAGTCACGGCAAACAAATATCAGCATTCATACTCAACTATATTATTTGTCGGTATGGCATTCCCAACTCCATTATTACAGATAATGGACGTCCATTCAAAAATCAGGATGTTGATGAACTTTGTGAGAGATTTCACATACAACATAGATATTCAACACCTTACTATCCACAAGGGAATGGCCAAGCAGAGGCCTCAAATAAAACAATATTGAAAATCTTGAAGAAGGCTGTGAATGCTTCAGGGAAGGATTGGCACGTTCAACTCAATCCCGCCTTATTGGCTTATAGAACCAGTATCCGCACGCCAATAGGAGCAACACCATTCACTCTTGTCTATGGAGCAGAGGCCATACTACCTTTAGAAGTTGAGATTCCCTCACTCAAAGTATTATTGAAAGGCCTTACAACAGATGATGAATACAGAGTCTCTCGACTCCAAGAATTGGAACTCCTAGATGAAAAGAGACAAAGAGCAGCTGATCATTTGAAAGCATATCAACAAATGATGTCTCATAGCTATAACCACAAAGTAAAGCCATGTACCTTTTAGGTGGGTGATCTTGTTCTGAAAGAAAACCCACGCAATCAGCAAGACAAAGAGAAGAAAGGAAAGTTCGAACCAAATTGGCTAGGTCCTTATGTGGTTATCACAGTCTATGGTTCAGGAGCTTACAAGTTATCAACACCAGAAGGGGACCTGTTTGATGAACCTATCAATAGTATGCACCTGAAAAAGTATTATGTCTAAGGTGGTTACAAAAGAAATACAAAAAAATCAAAAAAAGTCCTGGAAAAAAAAAAAACCGTCATAAGGTGAAAACCTGGCAAACAGGTAGTCTATCGACAAGAAAAATGCAATAAAAACAAATAGTGAAAATCTGGAAAACAGACGCTATTTGTAGCTCTCCATCTATTAGTCCATGTTCTGCACTTAACTTTTTAGCCTTCCTTTTTCATGCATCTTTTCCATCATCTTAGGGTCACACCAACACCATGCTATCATCATTTGCCTCGAGCGATAACATCTTACCATGGCTTGAATATTGTTCATATTTATTTCAGCAAGTTGTGTTGATACCAAGGACAAACATGGGCATACTGGGGGCAATCAACTTTCATGTTTTACCTAAACAGCTAGACAATGACATCAAAACTAATCAGGCAAAACAACCAAATCAAACCATATGGATAATCATCCAATCATTGATCCATATCACAGTAAATTTCAGTTGCATACCTTACCATGACTCATATCTGGATGATCTCTAATCTGAATAATGTTTGGAATCATAGTATTTCATTTATTTTTAACAATGGTTGTTTAATTTTCAATATTATTTCTCTAGAACACACTCGATGATGTACTGAACTAGAGTGACAAGGAAAGAGGATGATTTTTCTTTGTCTGCTGTCTAGAGATTAATCATTTAATCTATTGCAAGTATGTCACGAGACATGATTTTCCAAAGTCTATCATTGATGACAGTTCCAAAATTACATCAAATGGTGGTTAGTCTTTGTCTATTCATGCAAGAAATGCTCAGGTCATCTCGGTTCAATTATACCTAGATGCTTGTGTTCGCTTGCTATATCAACAATCATGAAATTTGTACTCAGGTCATCATTGGTGCTAATTTCCCCTCTGATGCTTGTACACACTTCCAACATTTTCAAACGCTCTATGATGATTTAAGCAGTTTATTAAAAGGCTCAACAAAATGGTCGGTTTCATTTAGTTGCATTTCATTTTAGGTCATTGTACATAATTGTATATTGGATTTGCATTAGAGTTTTTAAAAGGGCCTATGGATGTCATTCTTTCTTGGGACTATTTGTGGAGGACAATGCAAACATTTGTATCATCATCATTACATTTCATATTAGTTTCATATCATTACATTATTGCATCCATTATCATTTCATCATTTCATTCATTATTATTTCATATTAGTTTCATTGGCATTTCATCATTTCCTTATCATTTACATTATATTATTATAATCTCATCATCACATTACCATTATAGTCATTTCATTCATTATCATTATTACCATTTAAATCATCGCATTACCATTATCACTCCTATTAATTTCATATACATTTCCATCATCTCATTCCTTATTATTTCAGATTAGTTTCATTACCATTGATATCATTTCATTCATTTTATTTATTCTCATTATCATTATTATTATTTATATCCATTGTCATTCCCTTTCCATTTCATTTTCATTTAACATTTCATATCCATCATCATTACATTATCATTTATCATTTAACATCTCATCAACATTTGTCATTTCATCTCAACAACATTTATCATTTAACATTTAATTTCATATCATTTAACATTCCATTCCATACCATTTCATTTATCATTCTATTATTTCATATAATTTCATTCCATTATAATATCATTTATCATTTCATTTATCCATTCATTTTAATTACCAATCATTATATTTCATCACATATCATTTTATCATACACTATCTACTCATATCATTTTACATCACTTCATATCATAATGCATATCATGAACACAACATTCATTTTTCATCTTTTACCTACATTGAAAAATCAAAAAAAAAATAAAAAAATATACATTTCCATATACACATCATAAGTTATCCACTTGCATGACATCATTAGTACACATCATCAAATCATCATCATCATAATAAAACATCATAATCAAATCATCCTGCAAATCATTCAAATGCATATCAAACTCTATAAACACATAGAAATAAATGCATATCACATCATCACATAAATCACATCATAAATACACATCAAATCATCATCAAAATAATCACCGCCGTTGCATATCATCACTCATCAAAAATGATACAACTGTCCAAATGTCCAATGAAACTAAAATGTCCAAAGCAAAATACATCAGATATGATAAAAAATGATATGCATAACGAGACTAGCTGGTCCATGCCCCTGACGGTGCTGGTCTGGGAGGAGGTGGTCTGCCACTAGTGCCTGCATCTGGATCTTGTCGAGGCCCCGTCACTCCCCTGCTCTGGGTATGTGTCCGTGATCTGCTCCTCGTCCTGCTATGGGACCGCAGGTAGGGCTCTTTGCGCTCTGGAGGACACAACTCCTCATATCTCACTCTATAATACTCAGCCTCTCGTGCCATCTCCATTCCCTCTGCAATGGCATCTCGTAGTGACGCACTCTCTACGGTGCCCATCAGCCTCTGAGCCACACCCTCAGCCTCTACTGCCCTCCATCTGAATGCATCTCTCTCTGCTATCACCTGGGCTAACTGTGGGCCAAGGGCAGGTGCCTGTGCCTGTGCCTGTGCTAGCTGCGCCTGAATCTGTACAATGAAAGCCTGTGCCTACACCAACTGACTCTCTAACTACCCCTGCTGTCCTTGCAGCATCTGCACCTGGGCCTGAAGTGTGGCTATTTGTCCTAGCTGAGAGGAGGATGCTATCTGGATCACTATCTGTCGTCCTATCCCTGTCCTCGACCGCCGCATGATCTGAATACCCCTCAAGATATCTAGCCTCGATCTTCCTAGCACCTGTCCCTCCTCCCCACCATCATCTCCATCATCATCATCATCATAACTCCCCTCATCCTCGCTCTCCACCTCCTCTCCTCCAACTGCCCCCTGCTCGCCGCCAACCACATCCTCCTGTCTTGGCACCCTTGGCTGTGGTACTACCAAAATCGGTGCTGGCTCATCAAGACTGGTGAACCGAGGAAAGGAATGCATGTGAAAATATGCAGAATACTCATCAGACATACCAGCATCCACAATGTCTCGCCTTTTAGCCCATACCTTAGGTACTAATGCAATAAACTCTGTATATGCAGCCTGATAAGAAATACATGGCCCCCATCCGACCTCATCTCTGCTCCGGGCGTAATGTGCAACCCCCTCCGGCATCCCCTGCGTGAATCCGAACTGTCTCTGCACCCACAATGCCAGAAACCTCTCCAGAATAAAGGGAGTCCTCCCTATCAGGAACTGAGGGATGCATACATACGACATCTCCATATCATCTGTCGCCCATGTCTCGCAATCCAGATATGGTCGCCATACGACTGTGTCTGTGTCATCCAACAGTCGTCTCCAGTAATCTACCTTGCCCAGCTTGGGCTGGGTAAGGAACATCGCATACATATATATATAAGGCCTACTTGGTGGCCTAACTCTGGGGCATACCGGTCTCGTCACAGCAAAACGCTCCCATGCCCAGATCTGCAGCAGTGTCACCCCGCAAGACAAACTGGACGAACCTCTGTACTCCACCTGGTGCAAATCGTGATAAAGATGTGCTAGCATACAACTTGCCCATGCATATCGACGCGGCTATAGCAACATCTGCTCCAAAATCCTACCCCAACCCACTGATAATCCCTTTGCCCGGCGATCCGGACAAAGGAGACCTCCAATGAATGCACCCAAAACTACCGGCAAGGCGGGAAATCCGTGAAAGTCTGCCCATGGTACCCAGTACCCAGTGATCTCTGCATCTCCGTACACTCTCCTCAAAGAATCCGTACCCCCAAGCTCCTTGTGATCATAATACACAAGGGCACCAACAACGGGCATACCTAATATCCTGTACACGTCCTCAAGAGTCACTGTCACCTCACTGGTCAGCATGTGAAAGGTGTTGTGCTCCGAATGCCATCGCTCTGCAAGTGCCGTCAACAATCCTTTGTTGACCCAAATTGGCGGCATCGCCAACAAGGATCTCAAACCATAGGTATCAATCAACGCTACATCAGCAGGTGTCAACTCAGGGATCCTATCCCATCCTGCTAAATGTCGCTCTCCAATTTGGAGGTTTTTGAAAACCTTCTATTTTCATCACAATGATAATTCATCAAAATCATATCAGTCATTTAAACAACATCAATCAGACTCATATCTATCAATGACTTCTATCAATGAACTATATCAGACCCATATCAATGACTCATATCAATACATGAAATCAAAGACCCATATCACACAATCAAATCAAATCTGCTCTACCATCACTTACTATTTGTTTTCTATAGCAGAAAGCAAATTTATCAGAAGTGATATCAATCATTTACTCTTTGTTTTTCATTCAGGGGAAGCAAAGTTATCAGTTCATTTACTCTTTGTCTTCTCATCTACGAAGCAAAGTTATCAATCAATCATCAGATTATTCTATCATTTTCTATCCATATCAACATGATGACATGACAATTTACCTATCTATTGACCAAGGAAGCAATACAAATAATCTTTTTCACACTCCTATCATCAAAACATCAATTCTGCCTATTTTACTATATGCGCCGTTCTTTTCACGGGATGCGCTAAATCCCATATGCGTCGTTCTTTTTTCCCTATGCGCTCAAACAGACCACCAATGCGCGTTTTCCTATTTACGCCACTTTACTCATCCTAAGCGCCACTGTTTTTGCTGGATGCGCTTTTTTTCTCTATGCGCGCCTGTTTTTCCTGTATGTGCTTTACTTCTAAAATTTCCTATCCTGCCCTATATGTGCGCTAGTTTTCACGAGGTGCGCTAAAATGGTTTTTCCTAGCAATCTCAACTCTATCCCGTATGCACATTTGTTTTTACCCTACACGCGTCTAAATTTTTTGAAAGCGCCTAAACTATCCTAGATGCGCGCAAACGTCATTTTCAAAATGCAAATCCGTGGAAAAATGAGAAATTACGATTCAAACATAATTTTTTTTTTTGAAAGCGTAGGAGGTTAGATCCACTCACCGGTGGTCCATATGCTGCTGGCCGCTGGTATCGGCGAGATCTCTTGAATCGGTGGCGATGATAGGGAATCTCCATGTCGTGATGTTACTCTCAGAGCTACAGTTTTCACCAAAGTCAAAAGTGCAAATGCCTTGTCTTTTTCAACCTTTTTACCTTTTAAAGGTCAATCGAGAGTAAAATTAACTCTATTTTCAAAATGAGACATTTCTTTTTCTTTATCTGTCGCGAGCTAAACCACTCTCTCTCTCATCTGTGATTTACCTCTCGAGGGGGCATCATCAGCAGAAATATCGAAAGCATATCAGGGGCAAAACTCTTATTTTTTTTTTCTTTTTTCTTTGAAGCAATGTGTTTTACACATCACTTCAAAGAGGGGCAAAATGTATACGTCTAAAAATGGTCATGATTAAGCTTGTTAATTAATTAAATATGATTTATTTAATTAATTCCCCTAAAGGCATCTACATATAAATAAATTCAATTATTTATTTATATCGTTCATCTTCTAAATTCTTCTACCTTAAATTAAATAAGTAATTTTATTTAATTACTAACATTTCCACCTTTCGGTTGATTAAATTAAATAAATTTTCATAATTTATTTATATTTGATTATCATTCTATTCTAAAGTTTAAATATTTTGAATATTTGAATAATGGAATATTCTCCATCCCATAATCGATTTAAATATTAAATATTTTATTTAATATTTCCTCACCCTAATTTCATTTTCTAAAATATAATTAAATATGATTTATTTAATTATGTGGGTTTCCATTTTCATCTCCACTTCCAAATTAAATAAATTTAATTTATTTAATTTCTAACTCATGCTAACTCACCCTTCCAAATTCTTGACTCATCCTTCGAAATGGAAGTTTCCCTTCGGATCTCAATGACGAAAATTGAAAGAAAAGGGAAACCTTCCATTCTTCTCTTCCACTTTCGAAGATCTCCCGCCTTCTGTTTGAACAAGCTTAATCCGGACCGTCAATCAAATCGCCCAATCGAATCCGTTTGAAAACTCTATAAATTTCGACGCAAATCCAAACCTTAAGAGGATGATCCACATTTACGCGCACGCACTCACTTTTACACACCTACGCATATCTATGTCCATACAGGCAATCAACTTATGCATTAATATCAGTTTCAATATCATAGCAATCTTCTCATCTTAGCATAGCTTTGCATTAGCATAGTTTGCATTTTAAATCTCATTCTTTAGCTGTCATTTTGTTGAGCTTGATCTGCTGATCTGAGAGCTATCTGAAAACCAACAAAAGGTTGAAGTTAGAGGAAGATAAGACGGTTTCAGGAAGCTGCGATAACGGTTTGCTTATTCTGTTTCATTTTTCAGCTGTTCTTGATATAATGTCTTATTAATATGTGTTTGATTTTTATTTAAATTGATCTGATATTTCACACACACATATATATACATATATATGTATATGTATATATACCTATTGAATTTGTGTAACTAATGTATACTTTTCCACAAATTGAATTTTGTGGATAGAATCCAGAACTATTTCCCTATAGAATTGATGAAAAATTATTCCTCTATTGTAAACTAAAAACTATTTTTTCTTTTATACATATATATACATACATACATACATATATATATACATACATACATACATGTATATATATATATACATATATATGTATGTATATATATTCAAAACTAGGTAACTCCATTTATATCTTGTTTCTGGTAACCACACGTACCCATGCTTATACGTTGTAGCATATAGGTTGGGTTGCTTGCACAGTCGAGTGCCCTTAAGGGGAGGTTGTGATGTAGAGCAGTGTACCCTCCACAGGCCATGGCCTATGGAGGGGGCGTTGCCCAATAGGAAGCGCACCCCAATAAGGGAGGTTGTGGCCAAGCCCAACCCTTATGCTTTGGAGCCAACAAAAATGTGGGCAATAAATAGAGCCCTTGGATTCGATTCCACTCAAAAAAAATTCAATGCTAAGCTATATTATGGCAAATACGCATGAATAAATGTATATTTATATATATATATATATATATATATATATATATGTATATATACTTTTACCTGTAGGCGTATATCCTTCTAAATTTAAAATAGGATATGTTGTCAATATATGTGTATATTATTTGGTTGTATATGGTCATTATTTTACTCTTATTTATCAAAAAATGGTTGTTTAAATATTTGAATATAAAATTTATAGATATATATGTGTAAATATATATACACATAAGTAATCTATAAACATATATTTATTATAATGTTGCTGTAATGCAACTAGAAA
>CM021100.1:833251065-833275614 GCA_007115665.2 Sequoiadendron giganteum | reverse complement strand
AAACAATCTAGGATAGTCACCAAACAATTATCTTGCAGTTAAAATTGAACAATTTGTTCTTGGTGAAGCAATACCTTCACTTAGATTAGATCATCGTGATTTGGAATTTAAAAAGAACATCTGCTTGCTTTGACTATGGCAATAGGTCTATGCTCTCCCCTTAACTGGGTGATCAGAATACCAGACTTGCCTTTTTAATTTTCATGCAATTTTACTATTTCAATTACATCCTTTAGAGAGCCTACTGTAGTGGAAAAAAGTACTCACCCTATGGGAAAGACTCAATGGGTTCAAGCCAAAGCGAGGCTATTCTGCCCCACTATAAAATTTAAAGCAATTATGGGGAAACCCTCTTTTGCCAGTAGTGTGCAAGATAACCATCCCCAAAGCCTTTGTTCTAAAGGTTGGGAGGTCTCCTGAGGGAGTTTATTATTGTCACACCGAACGAAAATCTTTACTACGAACCTAGTGTAGTGGCCAGCCGAGTCAGTTTCCAAACATTCTAATAATCACAGTGCAAGGGGAGGGAAGAATCTACCCCCAAGACACTCACCATATAACTGCCAAGGATCGTTTGCTCAGGGGATCCGATATCCACTTTCGTAACTCTGAGTACGTGCCTGGAAAAGACAAAAACACGGGCGCCCCTTCGGGGGTGACACGACTGTGTGAGTCGATGCAGTTCTAAGATGTGGGTTGTTGATTACTAGAATGACCTACTTGAGCATCTAAGAGTGAGTATGTCTGAATTATCTTTCATGTGCAAAAACCTGTGTAAACATTTGATGAAAAACATTTTCTTGATCAAACACTTCATGTTAGTATAGGGCTTTAAGAATGATTGTTTTCAAAAATGTTTGTTGTGTCTTCCATTACATTAATTCAGATAAAGAGATCATCCAAAAGGAACATGAAGAACAACAACTGAAAGCCACTTGAGAGTTTTTTATATCATTGGTTCAACAACATTCCCAATAACATTCCCATGCTTAGAGATTGGAAGTCAACAAAGTTTACCAAGAAATCATTGTCTAAAAGAATCAAAAAACCCAAGAAATCAGTAGGATACAAGAAAACACTGCAAAAGAGAAAATTCTTGTACAAAAGTTAACAAGTCTTGCTTCACTATCGAGGATTTCTTCACAAATATCAGGATTTTGTTAGAGGATTCACTAATGAATACGATGTAGATCCCTTAGATTCTTGAGCTTATTATCAGAGATTAGCTCTGTCACAACGGCATAATCATAACCAACCTCTTGAATTTGACAACATACCACAACCTTCTATAGAGTATCCTTCACATCCCAATCAAATCCTTCATTGATTTTGGAACCTTTCTTCGAAAAACAAAGATCAAAACTTTAAGAGTGCATCTCTCAAATAGCTTTCTAATTTTTGATTCAACTTCCCCAACAGGATTCTAAAATCCATCATCAATTGGAAGCCACAATCAATAAGTTAGGAGCATCCTTGATCATATCATAAGATTCCACATCTTATCGGATCAAGATATCATTACCATCGCACTGGTCAAAACTAGGGTCTAAGTTTAGTAGAATTTTCCAAAATCATATGCCTATCTCCACAAGATCTCAACACAATAAATCGAAGGGTACAATCCAAAAAGAAAGTCATATTCAAAACACTCAAGAAGATGGAGAAAGCAGTAATCCCCTTTTCAGCATAAATCAAAATCCACTTTTCAACAACAACATGGACAATAGAGAAGAAAATCCTTTTCATAATTACAGAGATAAAAACCAAATGGATAGTGATGAGGAACATCTTAGAGAGGCTGAACAAGATCCAAAATTCCATAAAGCCATTGAAAAGATCTTGCAGCGAGATAAGGAAAAGTATTTTCGCTATCTAGCCGAACAAGGGGCTAAATTACCTCACGACTATGACACTGAAAACTTGAAAAATAAACCTGAAGCGACACCCCTTTCTGATCTTAATGCTTTGACCCAACAAATCAAGGCACTTCAAGGACAAGTTAAAGAATTACAAGGGGGAACAACCACAAAGAAATACACTCTGGAGGACATCTATCCTTATCCTTTTGATAGAAGTCTTAACATGATTCCTTTTCCCAAGCACTGTGAAATGCCAAAATTTGATCGCTATAATGGGAAAACGGATCAAATCGATCACATTAGAGACTTCAGGAACATGACATTGGAATTCGCTCATGAAGATACTTATTTGATGCGACTGTTTCCCAGGAGTCTTGGAGTACACTCTATGGAATGGTTATCTAAGATCACACCTCCCGTCAGGACATTTGAAGAATTGATCAACCTATTCATATCACAATATGCTTACAACATACAACATCATATCACCATGATAGATCTTTGCAAGGTTGCACAAAAACCTGGTGAATCTTTCATTACATTTCTTCAGAGATGGAGAAGAATGTTTGCCAGATATCCATGGCTTGTTCCTGAAAAAGAAAAGATGGTTACTTTCATCAACAGTTTAAATTCATAAATGAGCTATCACTTGAACTTACATTGTCCTTCTTCTTTTGAGAAAATGATTGAAGATGCCTTAACCATTGAAAATGCTTTGGTCAAAAGAGGAATAATCAAACATGACAAAGAAAATCCTAGCTCATCTAACCATCACAATAATCAGGACAAATCCAAATTCTGGACTGGCAACAAAAATATGGTGAATGATGGTGTTGTTGATGCAAATCATGCCTCAACCAAACCATTTGTCCTTATTACTCCAAACAGTCGCAACAACAATGTCAACTCGATTGAAAATCATGGAAATAATCCTCCTCCTCAAAGGAACAATACAAATCAACACTCTACTCCCCATCAAGGGACTTCCAACAACCAAGGTTACCGAGGAAATAATAACAATCAAAATTCATTAGGGAACACCTTGAATTCAAATCCACAAAGATTTTCATTTTTCTCGAATAGAAGAACTTTTACTCCATTGGGTCAATCTGTAGAATCCGCGTTCAAAGAGTTGATGGCCAAAAATGTTATTACTTTGCCACCTCAACGAAATTATGAACCCAACGTAAAGCCTCCATCATGGAATGAGGCATACTATTGTGATTATCATCGGTGTAAAGGTCATCGCACAAACAACTGCCAAGCCTTGAAGAATGCAATTCAAGACTTAATCGACAATGACATCATCACAATAGAAGGAAATCAACAAACCAACGCAGACCACCAAGCATTTCGCAACCCTTTGCCTAATTATCAAAAGGGTGAGTCTTCTGAAGAAAATGTGAATCATATCAATGATGATTACATAATCAACCATCTCTACGCAGATGACGAGCGAGTAAATGTCATTAAAGTCAACAAGAAGGTGGAATATGGAGAAGTCAACGCAACAACAAGAGCGCAAGCTAAAGTTGTCTTAAAGGGCACCTCTTCAAAATCCACTGAATCTCCACCTCAACACCAATATGATTTGGTCAACCAACTTCGGAAAACCCCTGCTCAAATTTCCATTCTGGAACTATTGAAGATCTCCCCAGCCCATAAGGAAATTATTGAAAAAGCCCTCGTTGAAACTAATGTATCCACTGACCTGGATGTGAATCAATTTCAAGCCATGGTAGGACATTTGTCCTCACCCACTTGCCTTTCATTCTCTGACAATGATGACGTTTCCATAACTCACCCTCATAATTCATCATTATACTTAGAAGTCATTGTTCAAAAGTTCTGTATCAGACGAGTTCTAATAGATGGAGGTGCTGGTTTGAACATTTGTACCATGAAGTTGGTTAAGTCCTTAGGATTTTCTAAGGACTCCATTGATTTCAAAAGAAAGATTACCATAAAAGCTTATGATGATGAAGAAAGAGCATCCAAGGGTCTAATCATGCTGCCAATCAGAGTGGGCCCTGTTATAAAGAATACTTTCTGTCAAGTACTGGACCGTGATCTCGCATATAACATCTTATTGGGTCTTCCTTGGATCCACGAAATGCAAGTTGTCCCATCAACATATCATCAATGTCTTAAGTTTCCTTATGATGGACAAGAAATCACGATGCCTGCTAATAATTCCAATATTCAAACTTGTGCCAACATAAAAGCCAGTCAAGATACGTTGGTCCCTAACAATCGAGAAGCTCATGCTAGGACTTCTTTAAAGATTGACACACAAATCGGTCAATTGACCAATAGTTTTGATAAAAAGATGAAATTCAAGGATCATGGAGTTGGAGAATACTCTCTTTGTCTTGCCAATTTACCTACCTCACCTCGATCACATGGACAACCGTCTATCAGGGAATATCAAATATCAGCAACATCAACACCAAAAGAGCCAATCACAAAATTTAATGGACAATTCATCAAAGAAAAATTCCCCATGGAAAATCCTGAGGATACAGAAATTCTAAACTGGCTCTATAAGGATGAAGAAGAAGCAGTCCTTAATGTAAAATTACCCATAGAAAAATATGGAAAAGGGTATTCAATCATGCAGAAGATGGGCTATGATAAAGGTCCTGTCAAAAAAAGGAAAGGAGTAGTTGAACCTATTCACCTTCGCGGACTAGCTGCAAAAGAGAGAACTGGATTAGGTTATGACACTCACTCCAAAGAAAGCACATCCAAACAACAACATGGCATTGTTTTCGCATTGCAAGAAGGCTCAGATTTACAAGAAGCACGTTTGACAACAATTCAGAACTTCTTGGAAAATAATTCTGACACAGACTCTGCTGAATATGTTTGGGACACCATTTGCAATGATGAGTTTTGGAGGGACAAAGAGGTTGATGTAATACACCGATATGCCCCAACTCAAATTGAAGGACAAGGTTCAGGGTCCCAACCACAAGAATCTGAACCACAAGTCGACTATGATTCTAGTGATATGGAGTCAAATCTAATTGAATAAGACTATCATGAGGACAGTATCATCATTGACCCACCTCATACCTCAGATCCTACAGACCACTCCATTATGACCATAACCATAGCTGACTTCACACAACCTGACGATTCTCTACCTTTAGTTCATCCTGATCTCATTGATTGGGATTCAACCAAACCTATTGATATACCTATGTTTCCAAATGATGAAGCTATCGTAAATCTCCTTTCCGCAAAAGATACAAATGATTGTTCCACTAGCGATTTTCGACATAGAGTTTTTGATCAGGAGAGTGTCAAGTCTCCCAGCTGCAAAATCAAAAACAAAAAAGAAAGATCTAATGGTGAAAACCAAAATCTGGCAGTATTAGATCAAACAAAAGATAAAATAAAGAGCATATCAGATGGTGAAAACCTCCTTGAGGCACCAGACGATGGGAATCTTGACACTCTCCCGGAGCACTATCATGAGCGGTCGCCTATTCTGATTGAGCCTACAAATGTTGTCGATCTCAAGACTTCTGACAAACCAAGAATTTTACAATTAGCTGCATCAATGACAGAGAAAGAAATACCAGAATTCATGGAATTCCTGAAAGCAAATCAAGTCAATTTTGTGTGGTCTTACGCCGACATGCCTAGTCTTGATCCTGATCTTATCATGCATCACTTGTCTATCAAACCAGGGGCCAAGCCGATAAAACATAAACTTAGAAAGATGCACCCTCATGTTGCATTATTGGTTAAGGAAGAACTAAAAAAACTCCTTGATGTGGGCTTCATAAGACCAATCGACTATGCAGAATTGATTTCCAACATTGTTCCTGTATCCAAGCCAGATAAAACAGTGAGAATATGCACAGATTTCAAAGATCTTAATAAAGCATGTCCTAAGGATGACTTCCCACTGCCAAACATCGACACCATAGTTGATCTGACAGTTGGCCATGCCATGTACTCATTAATGGATGGTTTTTCGGGCTACAACCAAATCAAGATTGCACCTGACGACCAGGAGAAAACAGCTTTCACATGTCCGTGGGGAACTTATTGTTGGAACGTCATGCCTTTCGGTCTGAAGAATGTTGGGGCTACCTACCAAAGAGCCATGACTACAATCTTTCATGACATGATGCATGTCTTCATGGAAGATTATGTGGATGACATATTGGCAAAATCATACACCAAAGAAGGACATCTTGAAATATTATCCAAAATATTTGCAAGACTAGAGAAATTCAAAATTCGCCTCAACCCCAAGAAATGTGTTTTTGGGGTCAAATCTGGAAAACTCTTGGGGTGCATTGTTTCAGAAAAAGGAATTGAAGTAGATCCTGCAAAAGTACAGGCAATCATGGAAATGCCTCCACCAAAGAACATCAGTCAATTAAGATCACTACAAGGACGATTACAGTCTATACGGAGGTTCATTGCACAATTGGCCGACAAAAGTTTACCTTTCACACATCTATTGCATAGGAATGTTCCTTTCAAGTGGGATGACAAATGTAAATTGGCTTTTCAGCAAATCAAACAATATTTAATAACTCCACCAATTCTCATACCACCAAACCCAGATAAACCTCTAATCTTATACATTGCCGCAACAGAGATATCTCTAGGGGCATTGCTAGCGCAAGAAGACTCTACAGGAAAGGAACGTGCAATCTACTACATCAGTAGAACATTGACAAGTCGTGAGCTCAACTACACTTCTATTGAGAAGGCTTGTCTGGTAGTAGTCTTTGCTTCACAAAAGTTTTGGCATTACATGCTAATCCATACAATCAATTTAGTTTCAAAGATTGATCCACTCAAGTATTTATTAAGCAAAGCATCATTAACAGGAAGGTTAGCAAAGTGGGTAATGATTCTGAGTGAATTTGAAATTCATTATGTCGACCACAAGGCCATCCAAGGACAAGTTATTGCCGATCAATTAGCTGAAGCACCATTACCAACAGATCATCCCCTACACATTGAATTTCCAGATGCTGATGTCTTTACTGCAGAATATAAACAACCATGGTCCTTATATTTTGATGGTTCTTTCACTCAACATGGATCGGGGGCAGGCATACTTTTTGTCACCCCTCAAGGACACACCATTCCCTGATCATATAGGCTGATGTTTCCATGCACCAACAACATAGCCGAATATGAAGCATTGATCACCGGACTCAAAATAGCACTAGAATGGAGAATTGTAGAATTACAGGTGTATGGCGATTCACAGTTGGTCATTTATCAGATCAATAATGACTATCAAACCAAAGATGAGAAACTATTACCATATAAAAAGATGGTTGATGACTTCAAGAAATATTTTGTGGACATTAAATTCACACAAATTCCAAGGCTTGATAACAAAGCAGCTGACGCCATGGCTATGATCGCATCATTGTTACAACTCCCAGAAACTCAGAATTGTTATGAATTTCTGGTGGAACAATCATTTACACCTGCCTATGATACACCTGAAAGTCAAATCATTTGTCACTTGGTAGGATCCGATTCACCTTGGTACGAAAAAATTTATGCCTATCTCAAAGATGATATCTTACCACCCGATTTATCTCGTAACCAAAAATGCAATTTTATCTGCCAATCCGCTCGATACACTCTTATCACTGACACCCTTTATCGCCGTGGTCTTGATGGTACTTTACTTCGATGTCTTGAACGTGAAGAATCTGACAAAGCTTTACAAGAAGTTCATGGTGGCATCTGTGGTACTCATTCGAGTGGACTGACCTTATCCAAAAAATTGATTAGAATGGGTTACTACTGGCCTACAATGGAGAGGGAATCATTCACTTTTGTGAAAACATGTTCAAAATGTTAGATTCATGGGAATCACATTCATGCTCCTACACAAGAACTTCAACCATTCACGCCGACCTGGCCATTTTCGCAATGGGGGTTAGATCTAGTGGGCAAGATTCATCCTTCTTCATCAAATGGACATAAGTTCATCATCACAGCAACAGAGTATTTTACCAAGTGGATTGAGGCAGTCCCTCTCACTAAAGTCACGGGTAAACAAATATCAGCATTCATACTCAACTATATTATTTGTCGGTATGGCATTCCCAACTCCATTATTACAAATAATGGACGTCCATTCAAAAATCAGGATGTTGATGAACTTTGTGAGAGATTTCACATACACCATAGATATTCAACACCTTACTATCCACAAGGGAATGGCCAAGCAAAGGCCTCAAATAAAACAATATTAAAAATCTTGAAGAAGACTGTGAATGTTTTAGGGAAGGATTGGCACGTTCAACTCAATCCCACTGTATGGGCTTACAGAACCAGTATCTGCACACCAACAGGAGCGACACCATTTGCTCTTGTCTATGGAGCAAAGGTCATACTACCTTTAGAAGTTGAGATTCCCTCACTCAGAGTATCATTAAAAGGCCTTACAACAGATGATGAATACAGAGTCTCCCGACTCCAAGAATTGGAACTCCTAGATGAAAAGAGACAAAGAGCAACTAATGATTTGAAAGTATATCAACAAATGATGTCTCGTAGCTATAACCACAAAGTAAAACCACGTACCTTTCAGGTGGGTGATCTTGTTCTGAAAGAAAACCCACGCAATCAACAAGACAGAGAGAAGAAAGGAAAGTTCGAACCAAATTGGCTAGGTCCTTATGTGGTTATCGCAGTATATGGTTCAAGAGCTTACAAGTTATCAACGCCAGAAGGGGACCTGTTTGATGAACCTATCAACAGTATGCACCTGAAAAAGTATTATGTCTAAGGCGGTTACAGAAGAAATACAAAAAAAAAAAAGAGAAATAAAAAAAAATTAAAAAAAAATCAGAAAAAATCCTGAAGAAATACAAAAAAAAATCGTCATAGGGTGAAAACCTGGCAAACAGGCAGTCTATTGACAAGAAAAATGCAATAAAAACAAATTGTGAAAATCTGGCAAATAGACGCTATTTGTAGCTCTCCATCTATTAGTTCATGTTCTACACTTAACTTTTCAGCCTTCCTTTTTCATGCCTCTTTTCCATCATCTTAGGATCACACCAGCACCATGCTATCATTACTTGCCTCGAGCGATAACATCTTACCATGCCTTGACTATTGTACATATTTATTTCAGCAAGTTGTGTTGATACCAAGGACAAACATGGCCATACTGGGGGCAATCAACTTTCACGTTTTACCAAAACAGTTGGACAATGACATCAAAACTAATCGGGCAAAATAACCAAATCAAACCATATGGATACTCATCCAATCATTGATCCACATCATAGTAACTTTCAGTTGCGTACCTTACCATGACTCATATCTGGATGATCTCTAATCTGAAAAATGTTTGGAATCACAGTATTTCATTTTTTTGAACAATGGTTGTTTAATTTTCGATATCATTTCTCTAGAACACACTCGATGATGTACTGAACTAGAGTGACAAGGAAAGAGGATGATTTTTCTTTTGTCTACTGTCTGGAGATTAATCATTTAATCTGTTGCAAGTATGTCACGAGACATGATTTTCCAAAGTCTATCATTGATGACAGTTCCAAACTTACATCAGATGGTGGTTAGTCTTTGTTTGTTCATGCAAGAAATGCTCAGGTCATCTCGGTTCAATCATACCTAGATGCTTGTGTTCGCTTGCTATATCAACAATCATGAAAGTTGTACTCAGGTCATCATTGGTGCTAATTTCCCCTCTGATGCTTGTACACACTTCCAACATTTTCAAACGCTCTATGATGATTTAAGCAGGTTCATTAAAAGGCTCAACAAAATGGTCAGTTTCATTTAGTTGCATTTCATTTTAGGTCATTGTACATAACTACATTTTGGATTTGCATCATTTAAAGGGGCCAATGGATGTCATTCTCTCTTGGGACTATTTTTGGAGGACAATGCATACATTTGTATCATCATCATTACATTTCATATTAGTTTCATATCATTACATTATTGCATCCATTATCATTTCATCATTTCATTCATTATTATTTCATATTAGTTTCATTGGCATTTCATCATTTCATTATCATTTACATTATATTATTATAATCTCATCATCACATTACCATTATAGCCATTTCATTCATTATCATTCTTACCATTTAAATCATCGCATTACCATTATCACTCATATTAGTTTCATATGCATTTCCATCATCTCATTCCTTATTATTTCAGATTTAGTTTATTTACCATTGATATCATTTCATTCATTTTATTTATTCTCGTTATCATTTTTATTTATATTATTATCCATTATCATTCCATTTCCATTTCATTTTCATTTAACATTTCATATCCATCATCATTACATTATCATTTATCATTTAACATCTCATCAACATTTGTCATTTCATCTCAACAACATTTATCATTTAACATTTCATTTCATATCATTTAACATTCCACTCCATACCATTTCATTTATCATTCTATCATTTCATATCATTTCAATTCATTATAATACCATTTATCATTTTATTTATCCATTCATTTTAATTACTAATCATTATATTTCATCACATATCATTTTATCATACACTATCTACTCATATCATTTTACATCACTACATATCATAATGCATATCATGAACACAATATTCATTTTTCCTCTTTTACCTGCATTGGAAAATCAATAAAAAATAAAAAATAAAAAAATCACATTTCCATATACACATCATCAGTTATCCACCTGCATGACATCATTAGTACACATCATCAAATCATCATCATCATAATAAAACATCATAATCAAATCATCCTGCAAATCATTCAAATGCATATCAAAACTCCATAAACACATAGAAATAACTGCATATCACATCATCACATAAATCACATCATAAATGCACATCAAATCATCATCAAAATAATCACTGCCCCTGCATATCATCACTCATCAAAAAATGATACAACTGTCCAAAATGTCCAATGAAACTAAAATGTCCAAAGCAAAATACATCAGATATGATCAAAAATGGTATAGCTGGTCGATGCCCCTGACGGTGCTAGTCTGGAAGGAGGTGGTCTGCCACTAGTGTCTGCATCTGGATCCTGTCGAGGCCCCGTCACTCCCCTGCTCTGGGTATGTGTCCGTGATCTGCTCCTCGTCCTTCTATGGGACCGCGAGTAGGGCTCTCTATGCTCGGGAGGACACAATTCCTCATATCTCACTCTGTAATACTCAGCCTCTCGCGCCATCTCCATGCCCTCTGCAATGGCATCTCGCAGTGACACACTCTCTACGGTGCCCATCAACCTCTGAACCACACCCTCAGCCTCTACTGCCCTCCGTCTGAATGCATCTCTCTTTGCTATCACCTGGGCTAACTATGGGCCTAGGATAGGTGCCTATGCCTGTGCCTGTGCCAGGTGCGCTTGAAGCTATATAATGAAAGCATGTGCCTGTGCCAATTGACTTTGTAACTGCCCCTGTTGTCCCTACAGCATCTACACCTAGGCCTGAAGTGGGGCTATCTGTCCTGGCTGAGAGGAGGATGCTATCCGGATCACTGTCCGTCGTCCTATCCCTGTCCTCGACTGCTACATGATCTGAACACCCCTCAAGATATCCAGCCTCAATATTCCTGGCACCTGTCCCTCCTTCCCACCATCATCTCCATCATCATCATCATCTGAACTCCCCTCATCCCCACTCTCTGCCTCCTCTCCTCCAACCGCCTCCTGCTTGCTGCCAGCCACATCCTCCTGTCTCACTGCCCCGGGCTGTGGTATTACCAAAATCGGTGTTGGCTCATCAAGACTGGTGAACCAAGGAAAGGAATGCATGTGAAAATATGTAAAATACTCATCAGACATACCAGCATCCACAATGTCTTGCCTGTCATCCCATACCTCAGGTACTAATGCAATATACTTTGTATATGCAGCCTGATAAGAAATACATGGCCCCCATCCGGCCTCATCTCTGCTCCGAGCGTAATGTGCAACCCCCTGCGGCATCCCCTGCGTCAATCCAAACTGTCTCTGCACCTGCAATGCCAGAAACCTCTCCAGAATAAAGGGAGTCCTCCCTATCAGGAACCAAGGGGTGCATACATACGACATCTCTATGTCATCTGTCGCCCATGGCTCGCAATCCAGATATGGTCGCCATACGACTGTGTCTATGTCATCCAGCAGTCATCTCCAGTAATCTACCTTACCCAGCTTGGGCTGGGTAAGGAACATCGCATACATATATATATATATAAGGCCTTCCTAGTGGCCTAACTCTGGGGCACACCAGTCTCGTCACAGCAAAATGCTCCCATGCCTAGATCTGCAGCAGTGTCACCCCGCAAGACAAACTGGATGAACCTCTGTACACCACCTGATGCAAATCGTGATAAAGATGTGCTAGCATACAACTCCCCCATGCATATCGACGCGGCTGTAGCAACATCTGCTCCAAAATCCTGCCCCAACCCACTGATAATCCCTTTGCCCGGCGATCCAGACAAAGGAGACCTCCAATGAATGCACCCAGAACTGCCGGCAAGGTGGGAAATCCACGAAAGTCTGCCCATGGTACCCAGTACCCAGCGATCTCTGCATCTCCGTACACTCTCCTCAAAGCATCCGTACCCCCAAGCTCCTTGTAATCATAATACACAAGGGCACCAACAACAGGGATACCTAATATCCTGTACACGTCCTCAAGAGTCACTGTCACCTCACCAGTCGGCATGTGAAAGGTGTTGTGCTCCGAATGCCATCGCTCTGCAAGTGCCGTCAAAAATCCTCTGTTGACCCGAATTGGCGGCATCGCCAACAAGGATCTCAAACCACAGGTATCAATCAACGCTATGTTAGCAGGCATCAACTCAGGGATCCTATCCCATCCTGCTGAATTGCACTCTCTAATCTAGAGGTTTTTGAAAACCTCCTATTTTCATCACAATGATAATTCATCAAAATCATATCAGTCATTTAAACAACATTAATCAAACTCATATCTATCAGTGACCTATTTCAGTAATCTATCAGTAAATTCTATCAGTGACCCATATCAATGACTCATATCAATACAACAAATCGACGACCCATATCACACAATCAAATCAAATCTCCTCTACCATCACTTACTATTTGTTTTCTATTGCAAAAAGCAAATTTATCAGAAGTCATATCAATCATTTACTCTTTGTTTTTCATTCAAGGGAAGCAAAGTTATCAGTTCATTTACTCTTCGTCTTCTCATCTACGAAGCAAAGTTATCAATCAATCATCAGATTATTCTACCATTTTCTATCCATATCAACATGATGACATGACAATTTACTTATCTATTGACCAAGGAAGCAATACCAATCATCTTTTTCACACTCCTATCATCAAAACATCAATTCTGCCTACTTTACTATATGCGTCGTTCTTTTCACGGGATGCGCTAAATCCCGTATGTGCCGTTCTTTTTGCCCTATGCGCTTAAATAGATCACCAAAGCGCGTTTTCCTATTTGCGCCATTTTACTCATCCTAAGCACCACTATTTTTCTTGTATGCGCTTTTCTTCTAAAATTTCCTATCCTGCCCTATATGTGCACTAGTTTTCACGGGATGTGCTAAAATGGTTTTTCCTAGCATTCTTAACTCTATCCCGTATGCGCGTCTGTTTTTACCCTAAGCGCGTCTAAATTTTTTGAAAGCGCCTAAACTATCTTGGATGTGCGCAAACATCATTTTCAACATACAAATCCGCAAAAAAAAATGAAAAATTACGATTCAAACGTAAATTTTTTTGAAAGCGCAGGAGGTTAGATCCACTCACCGGTGGTCCGTATGCTGCTGGTCGTTGGTATCGGTGAGATCTCTCGAATCGGTGGCGATGATAGGGAATCTCCGTGTCGCGATGTCACTCTCAAAGCTACAGTTTTCACCAAAGTCAAAAGTGCAAATGACTTGTCTTTTTCAACCTTTTTACCTTTTAAAGGTCAACCAAGAGTCAAATTGACTTTATTTTCAAAATGAGACATTTCTTTTTCTTTATCTATCGTGAGCTAAACCACTCTCTTTCTCATTTGTGATTTACCTCTCGAGGGGGCATCATCAGCGGAAATATCGAAAGCATATCGGGGGCAAAACTCTTTTCTTTCTTCTTCTTTTTTCTTTGAAGCAATGTGTTTTACACATCACTTCAAAGAGGGGCAAAATGTATGCGTCTAAAAATGGTCATGATTAAGCTTGTTAATTAATTAAATATGATTTATTTAATTAATTTCCCTAAAATCATCTACATATAAATAAATTTAATTATTTATTTATATCGTTCATCTTCTAAATTCTTCTACCTTAAATTAAATAAGTAATTTTATTTAATTACTAACATTTCCACCTTTCGCTTGATTAAATTAAATAAATTTTCATAATTTATTTATATTTGATTATCATTCTATTCTAAAGTTTAAATATTTTGAATATTTGAATAATGGAATATTCTCCATCCCATAATCGATTTAAATATTAAATATTTTATTTAATATTTCCTCACCCTAATTTCATTTTCTAAAATATAATTAAATATGATTTATTTAATTATGTGGGTTTCCATTTTCATCTCCACTTCCAAATTAAATAAATTTAATTTATTTAATTTCTAACTCATGCTAACTCACCCTTCCAAATTCTTGACTCATCCTTCGAAATGGAAGTTTCCCTTCGGATCTCAATGACGAAAATTGAAAGAAAAGGGAAACCTTCCATTCTTCTCTTCCACTTTCGAAGATCTCCCGCCTTCTGTTTGAACAAGCTTAATCCGGACCGTCAATCAAATCGCCCAATCGAATCCGTTTGAAAACTCTATAAATTTCGACGCAAATCCAAACCTTAAGAGGATGATCCACATTTACGCGCACGCACTCACTTTTACACACCTACGCATATCTATGTCCATACAGGCAATCAACTTATGCATTAATATCAGTTTCAATATCATAGCAATCTTCTCATCTTAGCATAGCTTTGCATTAGCATAGTTTGCATTTTAAATCTCATTCTTTAGCTGTCATTTTGTTGAGCTTGATCTGCTGATCTGAGAGCTATCTGAAAACCAACAAAAGGTTGAAGTTAGAGGAAGATAAGACGGTTTCAGGAAGCTGCGATAACGGTTTGCTTATTCTGTTTCATTTTTCAGCTGTTCTTGATATAATGTCTTATTAATATGTGTTTGATTTTTATTTAAATTGATCTGATATTTCACACACACATATATATACATATATATGTATATGTATATATACCTATTGAATTTGTGTAACTAATGTATACTTTTCCACAAATTGAATTTTGTGGATAGAATCCAGAACTATTTCCCTATAGAATTGATGAAAAATTATTCCTCTATTGTAAACTAAAAACTATTTTTTCTTTTATACATATATATACATACATACATACATATATATATACATACATACATACATGTATATATATATATACATATATATGTATGTATATATATTCAAAACTAGGTAACTCCATTTATATCTTGTTTCTGGTAACCACACGTACCCATGCTTATACGTTGTAGCATATAGGTTGGGTTGCTTGCACAGTCGAGTGCCCTTAAGGGGAGGTTGTGATGTAGAGCAGTGTACCCTCCACAGGCCATGGCCTATGGAGGGGGCGTTGCCCAATAGGAAGCGCACCCCAATAAGGGAGGTTGTGGCCAAGCCCAACCCTTATGCTTTGGAGCCAACAAAAATGTGGGCAATAAATAGAGCCCTTGGATTCGATTCCACTCAAAAAAAATTCAATGCTAAGCTATATTATGGCAAATACGCATGAATAAATGTATATTTATATATATATATATATATATATATATATATATGTATATATACTTTTACCTGTAGGCGTATATCCTTCTAAATTTAAAATAGGATATGTTGTCAATATATGTGTATATTATTTGGTTGTATATGGTCATTATTTTACTCTTATTTATCAAAAAATGGTTGTTTAAATATTTGAATATAAAATTTATAGATATATATGTGTAAATATATATACACATAAGTAATCTATAAACATATATTTATTATAATGTTGCTGTAATGCAACTAGAAAACATTTAAATTTTGGATTCATCTTTTATAAAATTAAACATCTTTCATTTATTGACTTATATTCATTGATAACATATAGATGCATATATAATATGTACATATATACAAATATACAAATATATATATATATATATATATATATATATATATATATATATATATATATATATATATATATATATATATATATATATATATACATATATAAAATATATATATACATATATACAAATATATATATATATATATACATACATATATACAAATATATATATATATATATATATATATATATATATATATATATATATATATATATATACTTATATACATATATATAGAATCCATGTATAAAAGAATTGCAGTTACAATATGTGGAAGCAAGTATTATTACAAAATGATAGGTATTGAAAATTGATTTTTCATGAATATATTTACTTACTATTTAGAAGATATTTGTTTGGTTGCAAATTGAATTCTCCATATTGATACGAAAAATTGTACAAGAGATTTTTTTTTATACAAAACTATATATACCTGTTCACTAACTCACTATCTTGCTTGAAACCAACTTTCCTATTAAAATGACTATACTTTTAACTTGTAAATAATTCTCTCAATTTTACAGGTTTGTCATTTGGATCTACTTAAATTTAACTAGAGATGAAGTATTGAATGATTGGAATGTTGATAAATGTGCACATATGCTAGCAATTGCTTTATCCTTGATGTTTAGTGAAATGACCCAAACAAAATGGAGGTGGAACTAGATGTTAAATTCATATCTTGTGTTTTAATCTATTGGAGAAAACTTGGAAATATAATTTATTTTTCTTTTCCAAAAACATTGTTGAGTTGATATATATATATATATATACTAGAAATTCTTTGCATTCTCAATGAATTCATGAGATATTTACTAGAACTTCTTTGCATTCTCAATGAATTCATGAGATATTTTCTATTCTATAAGAAATTTTGAAAAAAGATGTCAAATGTCGGAATACAGATATGGTAGTTTATCCTTTTCATAAACTACCATTTATGTTTATTTAATGCTTGGCCAAGCAATGTACCATTGAAATAGATGGATTAAAAGCCTAGAGTTTTTTTTATTTATGTCTCTACCACATCCTTCTTGCAAGAAATATTTTTTCTAGTATAGGAATGCATATAGGCAAACAAACATGGATTGAGAGTTCCCTTCCTACTTTATTGTTCCAGGTTGCTAGGCTCCTCGTGCAGGGTCGGGGATTTCTTCGAGTTAGGAAGAAACCTAGGGAAAAAGTGTCTTAACCGCACTCTTCGCCTCAGTGCAAGAAGACCGGTGGTGTCAAGTCGGATGAGGTTCAGAGGTTCTAATGCTACGGATGTGTTTCATATATTATTTTGTATGGCTTGTTAGCCAATTTATAAATTGTAACTCTATTTCCAAGAATGTATTTATCGATGTGCACTTAATGATGTATCATTGAAACAGATGATTTGTAACACCCTTTGTGGTGTATTTAATTTAAAATTAACAATTCATTTAATTTAATTTTCTTTGAGCACTTATGGATATTACTTTTACTCATTTTATCTCTTTTACCTTACTTGTGGTGTTCAACGAACATGGGAATACTTGATTTGGAATGTGCAAAATTTGTGAGCTTTACATTAATAGCAAAGAGGTTACAATCAGGCAATTTATTTGCAACAAGGGTTTCCAATCCTCAACAATAATAATCATTCAACTAGAATGCACCAATGAATAGATATTTTTTTATTATTCTTTATCGTAAGTTTCTTTTCAATAGCAATGTATGAAGATTGAATAAGAAAGGAACCTGATTTTGGTTGCTAAACTGAGCTGAGATCTTGATGTTGAGCTCTGTTGTTTCTAGTTTCCAACTCAAATTTTCTAGCAATACCTCAAGAGTCCAACACAAGAAACCCCTCAATTCTTCAAAGCTTCGAAAAACCAGATCCACTTTTTAAGAACCAGAGAATTCCAAGATTAGGGAAAATTATTCATGGTAGCATTCCCGATTAGTTTTTCCCCCAAAAAGAAATAAAAAATTTCCCCTCTCTAAATAAATACCACTCATTTAATTATTATCCTCCACTCTCCATAACTGCATCCTCTCTTTTTATATAGTTTATTTATTTTTCTTTTATTTCACCACTAGTCACAACTTCCATTTCACTATTATTTTTATAATTTCATCTTACCATATAGTTCCCATCCATCATTAATTCCACTATTAAATATTTAATTTATTAATTTAATCCCTTCATTATAATCCTTGTATCATAATATAATTAATATATTATTTAATTAGTTCTATATTAAACTATAGGTTTTAATTTATTTAATTTAACCAAAAAAAAAAATAGTATTTATTAAAATTACAATTTTTATTATTATTATAATAATCATTTATTTAAAATAAACTCCATCAAGCATCAATCAAGAAAATAACTCAAATGAACTGAATACTCAAGGAACCAAACCACAAAACGAAATGGAAGGCAAAATGACAATAACAACGACAAACCAACTCAGACAAACCACATGAATAGGGAATGACAAACATAGACTCACCCTTGTCAAGGATGATGGCTCAACATGAGGAACCTGATGCTATCTCTATATCAAAAACCTACATTGGGTATTTGGCAAGCTCAAACCTGGCAATTCAAGCAGATTCGATTCCTAGTACCTGCAGCTTGTAGTGAATCACATAGTCGAACATGTACATAAGGAAAACAATCAATCACACCATGAAGGGAAAGTCGCAATATCAGAGGGCACTTGCAAGCGAGTGATGCGACCCTATTCCCCTTCATCATAACAAAGCATCAAAGAGTCATAATCATCTAAGTATCATCAAATAGTATCATAATGTCCAAATGCATCCAAGTAGTTGTCCAAAAAAAAAAAAACGGAGGGGCACTACAAATGAAATGTACAATGGGACTTTTTGAAGTACAAAATGACCATCAAAATTATGTTTAAAATTTGTTTCATTGTTCACATATGATAAGTCCAAAAAAAATCATGGCCAATGCTAAATATAGATTCTTAGTCTATGTCCTAGAAACAATTCCTTTGAGTCAAAGTTGCATGGCTACTGATCCAGTATTAGATAAGGTACAGTATAAGATTCAAATATGATAAATTCCCAAGATCCCATACAGTTGGATATGATAATTATAGACATACACATATTTAATATATATTTTATTATTTATATATCAAAGGTTATATAACACATCTTTTAAAAAAATTAATTATATATTTTAATTATTTTTACTTTTTAGTTTATAATAATTATTTTCCTACATTATGTTTGTGTCTTCAGTGATCTAAAAACATATATGTGTGTTTACAATTTTTTGTTTTTTTAAAACCCTAAACCACATACATTAATTTGAACTTATAAGAAGTTACATACAGTAGGTTGGTGAATTTTAATGAGTTAAGTGAAGCTATTGTTCAAAAATTGTGCAACCAATTGAAACGATCTACAGGAACCATCATAGACCGCAACTTCACAATAGAAAAAAAAAATTTGAAGCTAGATAATAGCTCAAGAGACCTCAAAGAGAGGTGAACCTAAAGTAGAAAAAGTAAAAGAATACAACAATAAGATCACACACCTATATTGCTCTCTATTGGAGAAAACAATGTTAGTCTCTACAATTTCTCTTGTAAACAAGAAATGTGATAAGACATTTGTCAATGTGAAACCCCATTTTATGAAACAAACCTACAATTGCTATATTCTCAATTCATAAATCTTTTTGGGCTGATTTTCCTGATTGTTATATTGGTAAACTTATCTTAAACTGGATATTTGTATATAGTTTCTTATTTTATATCCATATATAGTTTCTTATTTTATATCCATACACTAGATTATTTTGTTCAAATTTCAACAGTAAAGGAGTCATAATCAAAATAGCTCTTTCGTTGTAATTCATAGAATAAATATTGTAATAGATTTGTCAACATTGTTCTTTTTGTAATTTTTATATTAGGCACATTTACTTTTTACATAATAAGGTACATAGTAATTACCTTCAAGTGGCTTTATTTTTCATTCATAAATTTCTACTTATATATTTTTTTACCTAACTCTTCCCAGGAGATGGCTAATACACCTCCCTATGTCCCTATAGTTTCCCAACCCATAGTGGCAGAGTCATGTGCATCTGTTGATAGTCCAGACAATGTTGGAATTGATGTCGCACACCTCGCTACTATCATATCAAATAGCTACCAAAATATTGTCCACAAATTCAAGGACGTTTTTCAAACATCACCCTCAATTCAGAATGTGGACATAGAACAATTGCAGGAAACATTTGCCTCGTTTCAAAAGAATTGCACAAAATTGGAGGGGCTTTGCACTTTCCTAAGGGAAATATTTTTTGACCTCCAATACCAAAAAGATGGAACCGCCGCTTTGGTACATGCATATGAGGTGTACCTCTACAATATGTGATCATTTAGTTTAACTTGATGCTATGTAACCTTTGTGCAAATCCATAATTTTTTGATATTGGTCCAATAAAAATGTGTATACTTTGATACTATGTAGCTAACAAATACATATCCATGTACAAAATATGTGCCCTTTATGAACAATATGTGCACTTTTCCCCTATACTACTCAATATGTAAGTGTCCTTCAAAATACTATGCTCATTATCTATTGTGAATACCAAGATCTCTACTCTTAATCTACATAATATATTACTTGGTATGTTCAAATTACTTTCTCTCTTAGAACTAAATTATAATTGCATATCTTTTTAAGTTAATGTTATGATAGTATAATTCCGTATTTTTTTGATCTTAGGCCAATCAAAATGCCTATATTACTATGCTATGTAGCTAGCAAATACATTTCCATGTACATAATATGTGCCCTTTTCCCTATACTGCTCGATATGTTCATGTCCTTCAAAATACTATGATCATTATTTATCGTGACTAGTATGGTTTATACTTTTATCCTACGCAAATATTTTATGCCTTCTAAATTATAATTGCATCTCCTTTTAATTTATTGTTATGATGTTGGAGTTATCCCATACTTTTATGGTCTTCAACTATACAATTACATCTTAGTTTTCTTTTTTTCCGTAAATACAAACAGTTCAACAAATGAAAGTTATTTACGCTACCATAATACCAAACAGCAGATTTCCACAGACCCTTGAAATTATAAATAATGGCATACAATGGTTTCTTACATTCTCCATGTTATTTTTAGGCATTTCCTATCTCTTCTACACATAGTAAACCACAACTTACTAAAAATTTGTAGGTATTATTGATCACATAACCTATAAACAAAATACGACCCAAAACTTCCACCTTGCACTTTCCCCAATCCCCAAGTAATCCAAAAACTATCATACCTAAATAAGATATTTCAATTCCATTTATACCAAAGGTTGTACTGACCAATTTGCATTTCTTAATTACTACTATAACATTTATTGGATGTCTAAATTCCCTACTCTCACTTTGCTTGCAGGCTAACCACTTCCATTGTCTTCCATCGTTGTCATGTCTACATTAACTATAAATTCCATTGCCAATATCCTTTCAGGCATGCCTGATGTTGATCCTTTTCTACAAGTTGCATCTATCGACCCCATTCAACAACCAAAAACTACGCTTCCCAAGTATCATATTCAATCGTCAGATGGGATGCACACACATCCTGCATTGCTACCCATGCAATTCAACGAGCTTGTCTTGGAGGAGGCTTTAGTCAAAGGCTCTATTGTCCACCTCCAAGAATACATTTTTTAAAAATCACAAATTCACGTACATTCACAATTACCTTATTTATTTTAGTTCTTGTTGTTTATGAGTGTACATTGCATTCACTTTCAGCTTGTCCTTTTAATTGTAGGGTTATTGTAATTCATAGCTTGGAAGTAATTACAAACAATGTCTCAATGATTGGAGCTCCAACTGCTATTAATCAAGCTACAACCTGTATTCCCTCTAGCAGCTCTCAAGGGCCATTGGCCACCAATCAAACTCCCAACACCTCACTTGATGCACCTACATTATCAAGTGATAAGCACACTCTCACCCCACCTGAACCACATCCCATTGCAACCTTAACCCCAAACCATAAAATTTGGTCCATATAGGGTTGTGCCTTGAATAAAATCCCAATTCATGAGTACAAAAATGCAAGTAATGATAGGAAAGTCTTCAGGTTCAATTTTGTAGATAGAGCAGGGTCTAAGATACATGTAACCTGCTTTAATGAACTTGTAGATAGGTCCTACCATGTGATCGAGTCTAATAGCACTTATGTCATCTCAAATGACCACATTAGAGTAAGGAGCACAAAATACAATAGTGGCATCAACCCATATGAAATATTCCTCCACAAATACTCAACCATTAGTCCATCCACCTGCATAGACTCCACAATACCCACACACAACCACCATATCAAAAGTATTGAATCATTAATTTCATTACCTATTAACTCCCTTGTAGATTTCATTAGTGTTCTTCTATCTATCTCTTCTGCATCAACCATTCGTAAAAGGGATGGCATTGAAACAATGAATTTTACAACCACAATCATGGACATATTAGGTTGTACCATTGATATCACACTTTGAGGTATCCATTTCCAAATCACTAGGAAGCAACTAGCTGACCTCTCCTTACAACCCAACCCACCAAAATTTTATTTTGATCAAAATTGGTTGGATAACCTCATGGTTTGGAAAATCTATTGATACCATCTTTCCTACAACCATTGTAATCAATCCCAACTTGGTTGAAGCCTCAACATTGCAGACATGGTATTCCACTACAAGGATTGCCCTCACTTGCCTTTCCCTATCAAAGAGCCATATATCAACCCAAAAATTTGAAAATCTGGTTCCTATTTCAAGTATTGTCAATCCAAGCTCTCTTGACAAATAAAATCTTTGCGTTAAGCCTCGTATCACAAAGCTCCACTTAGACAACTTCTACTACTTGTCTTGCCCTCACATGGTGGAAAGCAAAAAGTGTAAGAAAAAGGTTCTCCAGATTAGCCCCAAGTGTTCTGCAGAGATTGCTACATGTGATTTTAGCTACATGCTCAAGATGGACTTGCAAGACGAGATAGGTCATCTTTTTAATGTCACCGCTTTTGAAGAACCAGCGATAATGTTGTTTGGAGTTTGCGCAAAATATCTTCAACTCCTACTAGCGGAATCTAATGGTGCTAGCCAAATTTTACACATAGTTGTCAACAACAAGTTCCTACTAGCATTTTCCATCCAATCTAATTATTTTGATGGTCATGAATCAGAAAGTATTGTTATTACAACTATTAAGCGAGCTTAGATTTTCTATTGAACTCTTTTTAAGTATGCTTGTTGCATCATGTGCAATTGTCCAATTTTTGTAAGCACAACAAATAGTTACTCAAAACTTTTATACATTTTTGGCATTGTTGAATTTGGAAAAACATATATACATCTTTCCATTTTATACATGTTTTGTGCTTAATTTGCACGTACAACTATTCTATACGCTTTTCCATTCTTGAATTGCAAACCAATAAATTACATATTCATCTTAAGCATTTACTTTACTATATTGCCATCAATACTTAGTAGTTAGCGTACTTCCAATAGCTTTGAATATGTTCAATTTTTTATCCCTTTCAAGTTTGAAACATATAATACCGAATAAAAACACAAACAAACATTTATTTGTTCCCAGATCTTGTTGTTTCCTAAGATTTGAAATGGTTTTGTTCCAATCAATGTTTAAGCCCATTGCTCAAAGTGCTTGGTATTCAATTTAGTTTAAATTATATTGCTTTTCCCTTTTAGAGAAGTTACATCTCCAAGATTTTATCCTATCATTCCCAATAATTTTGCAAGTTTTATGGAAGTACTTGGTTTCCTAAGACTGCCAATGGTTTTCTTCCAGTTGATATTATTGCATGCATCTCAATGTATTTAGCCTTCAATATTTTAGTCTTACCTATTACAAAAGTTACTTCTAATTTTGAGCCTTTTATATAAACTTACTAAAAATATTGAATGGAATTGGAAAACTCAATATTGCAACAAAAAAGGGCATGTTGTAACCAGCAAGAACGCTGCCGCTACCATGCAAAGAAATACCTCATCAATACAAGAAGACGAGAAAGAACACAAAGCATGGTTGATGGCACTTCCACTTCCACACTCCCATCCTCCACTACACCCTCCCATATCCATCTGACTCCAAACTTTACTTAAACCTTCCTTGCTACTAGAAATTCCTTTCATTTTATGCTTGACAGAATTGCAAACATGTCAACTTGTGTTGTTTGCATGGAACAATATCTAGGTATAAAGACAAAACTATTACTTGGACTATCTACTTGTTACAGATGTGCAGCTAAAAAAATGGCAATCAATTCTCCAAATGGAATAACATGGACCCTGGTGATCAACCTCCATGTTTACAAAGATTAACTCAATTCGAAGAGATGCTAATAGCTCTGGTCAACCCAATCCTTCAAATTACCTATGCAAAGGGAGGACAACTAAAATATAGTGAGCACAATATTAGCT
>CM021100.1:832894751-833250965 GCA_007115665.2 Sequoiadendron giganteum | reverse complement strand
CTAACATTCCCAACCTCCTATCTGCAACAACCACAATTACTAGCACCACACCTACAATCTCTACACATACAGATGTTACAACTGTCGACCCTACTGAAGAAGACATTCAACCCTCTACTTCCTTTGTAGCTAACCTTCCCCCAACACATAGATAAGTCAAAGAATTACGCTCTATATTGCAATTAGGTCAAGGTTGGCCAACCTTTTCTATGGATTGGCCACTCCTTTCACCATCTCTTGTCAATGAGTACACCACTGAAGGATTGTTTGTTATGGCTTTCCCAACTTTTTTTCCAAAAGGCGTCGCCGCTTTCGAGCAACAACGCATGAAAGAAGTTAAGTTACATGAATATGCTCTCCACATGCTCGGGTACTTTAACAATTGGTTTGGCCAACATCCTCACTTTAGGTACTTCATTCTAAATATTCTAATGTGGCATCGTATCCAGACCACAACATCAATGTTTGTCCATTTAAGCACATTGATACATGTCTTCCTGCAACAATATCTGATCTTCGTCAATATTTAAAGGACCTTCCAGATGACAAACTTTTTGAAAAACTCATGCACTTTGGATCGTCAATTTGTGGAACATGACCTTTTTGGAACCATTGCAAAGGGTTCTCTGATATGGTTATCCAAGTTGGTTTCCCATCACTTTTCTTTACACTAAGTGTAGCAGATACAAAATAGCCAGACCTACATAGTATTATGCCATCATTTGTGCCTTCAAATTTGTAAGCCTCTTATAAATGGAGGATACAAAACATTGTTCAAAACCCACACCTTTCTTCCCACTATATGTATCATAGATTTATTGTATTTCATGTAGAGGTTGGAAAATCTACTTGGCACAACCAACTACTAGTATAGGTATACTGTACCTACCCTTGTCCATTTACATTTTTTATGATTTGAATACCTTCTAACCAAAACAAACCACTAGTTACGAATGGCAACATAAACACATATCCATGGTTTTCTTTGGCTACAAGCAACACCTAATATTGGGAAACTACAATGGAATAACCTTCAAGCTGTCCAAAATGCCCTTAGCTACATTGACAAGCATGTATGTGCATGGAACCCTTGATTTCTACTCCCAAGGAACCAATCAATTCATCGATCTCTTGGTGACGACCCTTGTTTAATGGACATCACAATGATATTGCAATCCGACCCTATCATTGACTACACTAAATTTGTCAATTGTGTTCAACATCATACAAAGTGTACCTTACAAACTTTCCTTAGGATGAAGGACCAAACCCTACAATGTCACTATAAAGCCCCTTGGGCCATGCAAGAAATTTCTACCCTTTTCAATGATGAGTCTGGCCTACCTAAATTCACCACTGCTCGATATAACGACTGCTTAAATATACACAACCCTTTTATCCTCTCTATTTGGAGAGCTAATATCAATTGTTAGCCTGTTGCCTCTATCCATGCAATCCTCAAGTATATTACAAAATATGCAACAAAAGCAAAGAACGAGTCAGAAATATACCACACAATGCTTTCCTATATTTCAACTTGCCCCAAGAGCTTTCAAAAAAATGCTTGCTAACACTTTGGTTGACCATGATATTAGAGCCCAAGAAACTTGCCACCTCTTTCTTAAACTTCCACTCTTCCTATGTAGCAGGACTTTTGTCTCTATAAATGTGGACCAAAAAAAAATTCAACAAGTATGGCTCTATCATCTGAATCAACCACCACCTCCCCAAGTAACATTGATGCTTACATGATTCGTCCAATTTATTTAGAGGCTATGTCACTTCTTGAGGTCACCCAAAAGTGGACCTATAAGGCATCCCTTGAAAAGTAAAGCCAATGGAAAGAGCGGCCCATTAAAGTCATTGTTTGTTTCTCACCACACTTCACCTCCATCCCTGCAAGAGACGACATTTGCTTCAAAGCATTATGCTGGAGTGAACTATTGCTATAAAAACCATTTTGTAGCATTCACATTGAGTTCACATTTCCCACTAGTCATATTATACAACAATGGGAGAGTTTTGCAGGTAGTTACCATCCTTGGCATGTGCTCCACACACCATCAAATCCTTCTAAAGTTATAGATTCTAGCTGATCTTCCAGTGAAGAAGAAATAGTGCATGAGAACAACCCATCTGAATGGAAAGTATTATCAAGCCTATACCCAAGCATTCCTTTAAAATTTGATGAACTAGATATGCTTGGTCGGTGTGACATTGACTTGCACCATGATTGGGGTTCCTCCCAACTAAATCCCCAAGAACAAGTCTATGCTACTACCTACATAGAATCCAACCACCCAACATTTCTACTCCCCCATCTTCCCACTATCCCTCCCAACTTGAGCTCTTTGTCCAACAAAAGAAAGCATTTGATATAGTTTTATCTCATCTAAAAGCAGGTACTTTGCAAACTCCTTTAAAAATGATTGTTCAAGGAACTGCTAGAACTGGTAAATAACACCTAATAAAATCCATCCAATCTACCCTCAACAATTCATCCCAAAATTTCCCATCACCATTACTACTTCTAGCACCTACAGGTGTAGCAACATTTAACATCCAAGCATCAACAATCCACTCAACCTTACGAATACCTATCAAAGATATTTCCCCCCTATAAGGATAAACACTAGTGGACTTCCAAGAAAAAATGTACTTCATTTGTTACATATTAATAGATGAAATGAGCTTCATTGGTCCCAAGTTACTTCAAAGCATTGATAGGAGGCTACGTGAAGCATTCCCCAGCCATAACCAATTCCCATTTGGAGGTCGCTCAATCATGCTCTTTGGTGACCTTGGCCAACTACCACCAATTAAGGACATTCCTATGAATGCCTCTACCTCATAGGGGTGCTCTATGGTGAAGCTTCACAATAGTAGTAACACTAAGCAAAATATTTCATCAAATCGGAGAGGAACCGACACAAATTACCTTTCGTACCCTCCTCTCCAATTTGTGAAATGTAGTACCTATAGTTGAAGATTGAGAAGTTCTTATGTTGTGATCTACTGCATCTTTACCCTCTCCAAATCAAGTTGAGTTCATGTCCTCAATATATCTTTTCGCAACCAATGAAATGGTCTCACAACATAATTTGTGAATGTTATTATCTTTGGCAACACTAATTGCCTTGTCAACTACAAAGCAACTAAGGGGGTCACCATGCTCCAATCCAGACGAAGAACAACTACAATCTAAGGTCCTTTTATGTGTTCATCAAAAGGTAATGCTATGTTTTATGGGTGGAAATAGGCCTTATCAATGGTGCACTTGGGCAAGTCCAAGCTATCCTCTACAAGGATGGTGAACATCCCTTCCCTTCCCCTGTTTTTTGTAGTTCAATTTAAAATTTATATAAGCCCTACTTGGGAGCTCAATAACCCAAAAAATGTCCCTATTTCCCCTGTCAGTCATGGTCTCTGTCATCAAATTCCCCTAAAAATGGCATGGTCCTTAACAATACACAAATCATAAGGTCTTACACTTGAAAAGGCAACTGTGGACATCGATAACGTCGACCGACAAGACCTTACATTATAATTATTTCTAGAGTCTGTTCACTGGCAGGGTTGTGTATCAATCAAGCCTTCTCATTTCAAATATATGCACGCATGAATCAAACCCCATGTGTAGCTCATCATAAACAAGAGGAGGATCGCTTAGTGGGGCTATCCAATGGAAACTCTTGAACAAACAGTGATACTGCACATACCTACAGATTAGTTGCCCTAACTATGTCATCTAACATCCTTTACAATTTATTATGTGTAATATCCTTTCTTATATGGTTATGCTTTGCCTATGTCAGCTCAAAAACCTTTTTTTCGTTGTCATAAACTTCAATATATATCAACTGATATCATTCAATTCAGGAATTTATTGTACACAAATTTAGTAAAAAGAACATAGATTGGATAATACAACATACAATTAAGTATCCTTGATAAAAAAATCTACTCCATTTGCACAAATATTCTTACAATTACATCCTCATTACACACTAAATTTTAAACAATATTATATAAGGCATGCTACCAATACCCCTCTCAAATTAACAAACCGTTTTATTTTCCCTTCAACAACATTTTCAATTTCAAATTTTCCACTGCATTAGTCATTACTTGCCAAGTGTTTGATTCTCTAATTCAAATCAATATAATATTTCAACAAGTGTTTCTATTTAATTACTCATTGCTCAACCATTGTTTGTTTCTCAAATTCAAATCAATATAATTTTTCAACAAGTGTTTCTATTTAACTACAAATTATTACTTTGTTACATATTACTTTTCTTTTTCAACTCAATAATTTATACATCTATTTTATTGTGAACCTATATTTTTCTACAATTTGTCTACTGAATTATGAACTTTATTGTATGCAAATTTTATAAAATAATACATAGATTGGATATCAAATACAAGCATTTTGGCTGCAAGTTCATCACAAGCAATTGCATTCAAAAAAGGCTTGCATTTTTTTGGTAATTTTTGTATCGCTACCAACTTGTGCTCAACCAAATATGAGGGGCCTTGCTACAGATGTTCCTACATTGTTCAAAAGTTTGATACAAAATATGTAAAATATGAGGGTTGCTACCAACCTGTCCCCAACAAAATACTTTAGTTCCTTTATCATTGCTCAACAATTGTTTCTCACTCTATTTCATATCAAAATATTTTCACTTGTAAAAAACATGGCATCTTATGGTATATCATTTGAAAGTTCTTTTGTAAAAATTCATGTGCCCGATACCTACTGGTAATGTATCGATTTACTAATGTCAGGAATCCTCAACCTTTGAAAACCATTGTATTATAAACAACTTAATGTCAATTCTTATGTAAACTCAGCCACTCATGGATGTGAGATATTGAGATTATTTTTAATATATATGTATACACTACGTTTATGGGGTTCACATTGATTTAAGTAATTATACTTTACAAGCTTAAGAAAAATAACAAATGTACTCAGAATAACTCAAACTTTTAGCAAAATATTATGGCAAATACGAATAACACATATTCCACTTTCATACTTTAACAAAAACATCTTTCAAGTTACTTTATTCAAGTATATGTTGCATTTATGGACTCCACTACCCAAATTTTACTTCCAAAAGAACATTAACTTGCAGTTCAAGTTACTTTATTCAAGGCTCTCACCAATTATGTCCATAGTAAAGGACTGAAACTTGGCATATATTTAGATGCAGGGTATGTATACATTGTCTTTGTTCCCAAATGGGATTTTCCTCGCTCTTTTTAATAGGGTACGGTATGTGTTGTTGGAGATAATGATGCCTATGAATGGACTTCTCTTTTTGGTGATGATGTTGTAATTGTTGTGTATATTTGTGCCTTTTTGTGCTTATTTTGATGCTTTGTTTTTGAGATCCTTTTGGAAGCTTTGATTGCTCACATTTCTTCACTTGTCCCTTTTTGTGCTTATTTTGATGCTTTGTTTTTTAGATCCTTTTGGAAGCTTTGATCGTTCACAGATATTTTGTTCATTCGTGTAATTTTTCACCATGCTTTAATTGTATTCATCTTCTTTGTCCAACTCTTGTTGATTTTCTGATAACCACCTGATCTTTGTGGTAATGGTGATTATTTTTGCAACACGTATTACACCCCTATATGTAAGGTTAAGCTTGGATTTATCTTGCTTGCCCTTGTTTTAAAGGTTTGGAATAAGAGTTATCTTAATATTTGGCTTCATACCCTCCTTTTACTCCACATAGCATATGAAAACATGGATGGTTCAAAAACTCAAATTTAATAATTATCGTTTTCCTAAATCATGAAGATTTTCAAAAATAAAAAACCATAACCTATCACTAATTGACCTTCCACAACTCTTCGGCGTATCCATTGCACATGAAGGTGCCATTGCTAGTAATAATTAGTTGAATCATTCATGGTAGGCTCTAAAGCTCTAAAGTAGAAGTTAATTCATGATATCATATCATATTCACATAGATGGATAGGACACCCCCGCTGAGGGGTTGGGTCATGAGCTCCACATCTACTTCCCTGCTTGATTCACAAGCACTTGGGTTTGGTATTTCCTTCTATGAGGATTTTGATGCTGAAAAACATGGATTAGAAATCTGATGATTGAAGATTCAAATGAAAATAAGAAGTTGAAATAACTCGTATTAATAAGTAGATGAAATCCCCTTTTCTAACCTCAACTAACTCAAACCAATTTAAAAATTCTCAAAATTAATCAATAAATAATAATAGTACACAAAATTCTAATCTAAAAACAAAGAAATCCACAACCAAACTATCTATAACTTAAAAAGTTCTCCCTCCTCTCCACCTTCAATAGAGTTACGAGCACAAAATTAGGGCAAAAGTAAACGCCTTTATCTAAAGGGAATCATTATTATTATGCGTGTACAACAATAGTACGAGATGAAACTAGTCACCATTTGCATTTGAGGGAACAAAGGTGACATTTTCAATAATTGCCCACTTTTTCAAATAAATGCGTGTCAAATCCTCACCTGAGCTTACTGTTTTGCCTCAGAAGAAGCTTAGAACCCCCGCTTCATTCTTTAAACTTTCTTCTCAGGTCAGACGTTATAAAAATAAATTCCAGAGAAGGTGCAGAGCACCTCAGACGTTATGGGACATGAGTTCTGACATCTGCACATTCTAAACGAAGCTTCTAAATATGGAAACACAGCACCTAATGGAAGCCATGTGAGATTCACATTCCTGCACCAACAATTAGCGCATTATGATGTAAGCAATCATATCAACTCTTGATGCTGTGTGTTTGGGTGGCTAATATATTAATAAGTTGTTACAGTTTGGGTTATTTATGGTGTTTTGTTTAAGTTTTTTGGAACAGAAATTAGGTTTTCTGTTTATAGTTTTATTGGTTTGGGTCAGTTAATTTCAATTGATCGAGTTTTGATGGATAAAGTGGAGTGATCTGAAATATTGATGCAAAAAATTCTTACATAATTTTAATCTAAAATTTTTAGAATTCGCTTCAATGGATTGTGGAAATATCGCATCTTTAATTTTGAATTCACTACAATGGACTGTGGAAATACCATATATTTGACTTAAGAATCTACAATCTGTGGATTAATAATTGAAGTCAAATTAAAGTGATGGATTGGCATATTAAGACACAGAATTCACATTTATACACAATGGATACAATAGAAACTTGAAAAAAACCCATATATATGGACTAATAATTAACATCTTGAAAAACGTACTCGTTACAATGCATCAATATTCAGCAAAATCTAAACAAAGTGATCGAATTTAGGTATTAAAACAATTGATGTCAAATTGAAGTAATGGTTTGACATAGTAGAACACAAACAATCCACATTTGTACAACAATTGATGCCATAGAAACTTAGAACAACCCGTATTCATGGATCAATAGTTAGCACCTTGAAACCATGACTCATATGAATGCATCAATATTCAATTAAATAGAAACCAAGCTACAAATCTATGTATTAGTAATTGACATATAATTGAAGTGATGGATTGACACATTAGAACACCAACAATCCACAATTAATACAATAGAAACTTAGAACTCTCATCCCTGGACTAGTAATTAGCACCCTAAAAAACATTTTGACCTAGATCAATGTATTGATATTGAAACAAATAAAAATAAAGAATCAATTTATACATTGAAAACTAAGTGATCCATGTCCACAAACAAACATTTAATACATTGAAAACTGATCTATCCATATTAGTAAACCAAACAATCTATACCTATGCTACAATAGTGAAACATTCAAATAATCCATATCTTCATGTCAATGGCTTCATGTACAAGTATCTCAAACAACAAGAAATCAAATCTTGATGGGTAACCTAACATGACACTACACAAATTTATAAGTAATATGTAATCACTTAAACTAAATTATTTGTAAAACAAATATGTACAATAAATTTTAATTTCTTATATTATTGATTTAATAGAAAACAAACCTAAATGTCATATATATCCAATAAATTTTAATGAGTTTTAAATCTATAATCTGTCATCTAAATTCTTTATCTATAATAAATTTATATATTAAACATACATTACATTAATAATTCATATTCTCTGATATCAAAGATTTATAATAATTCATATAAAACTACTTATTTAAATAGATGAAAAATATACTTATTGAAACAAAGCCTCATACCACCATGTATAAACATCATTCACTGCCAATATACGACCTTTTAAAAAATAAATGTAAATACAACATTATAAAGGCAAACACATAAAAAACATGAAATTTTTTCCTAAAAATTCTTAATAAATAGCATGCTTTACTCACTAATGGCAAGGAAGAATTATTGAATTAAGGAAGATATCTTACAGCTCTAAATTGGAGAAAGTGATGTAACTTTTTCATTTATGTTCTCTATTAATGTTTTTATCTTCCTCGTGACTATCCTCCATAGAATAAATGTGTTGCTAACACTTCTTGTCTTGCTCAAAGTTCCAATCCTCTATTACCTAATATTTCTTATGTTTCCAAAGTTATGAATAAGGTTAGATGGCTTTTTGAGGTTTTGGGACATTGAAAAGACAAACTATGACAAAATACATTTGACACATAGGAAAATATGTGCAAAGATATTCTAATTCAAATTTCTATTCGTTTGAATTTCATGTGGATTAATTTTTATTATTAAATTGTGTTTTGATTATTTAAAGGTCTATAATTTGAATTTCATATAGATTAATTTTTATTAAAATATATTAAATCATGTTATTATTTCAAAAGGTTTAGGTTGTTTAAGAGGTTGGTTTTTATTGGTTAAAATATTAGGTTTTCAATGTGGAGATTCAAGTTTAAATTTCAATGGAAACATGTAATGAAGAATAATAAGTTGTAATATTTGGTCTTCAATAATTGACTTCTAATATTGAGTTGGTTTCTTAATAAGTGGATTTCTAAGGTATGATGATGATCTTTAAGAAGTGGTTTCTAGTGTGCTTGCTCAAAAACCTGAAATTAGTCAAATGATTATACTCACAAAAATTTATATTGATCTCATATTAATGTTCGTATAAATAAAATATTTATAAAAAATCATGATACAGAATTAGAAATTCATAGATTATAATTTTACATGAATAAGTTATAATCAATGTAAATATTATTGATTGGTATAATTTATTAAATTAGAAAGATTAAATAATAAAATATATAATATAAAATACCTCTTATCAAATTTTATCATAAAGATTTTATGGTCATTCTTAATTATGTTAATATAAGTATCAAATAATAATATGGTTTTTCCTTAAAAAATCGAGAAGAGATATCACATAAAATAGTAGTTGTTCTCTATTAGTAAGGCTTCTTTGTTGTTTTAATAACAACTCTAAGCATCATATTTTCATGAGTTCATAAAAATTATTTCCAAGTATGATGGGTTCTTCTTAGGTAAACTTTGATATATTTGTTTATAATAAAGTCTTTATCATTTCTTTTATAATTTTGGGGATCTTATAATTTCTATTAAAAAGATCTATAGAATATTTAAAATAAAATAATAGTTCTTTTAATCATTCAATAACTTTTAATAATAATTTTTATTTATAATAATACAATTTAAAAGATATTTAAATATTATTATTACTTTTAAGTTATAATATATAAGATTTAGGAGGGAGGTTTAGCTTGATCACGAGGTCTAGACTCCTCCTATCCCTGTGCTACCCAAATATAAGATAGTAAGAATGATTTTTTCACAGTCTATGAGAATTAGATCTTTTAAAGAAAATTGCATCTAATATATAAGATCTTTTACAGAAGGAAGAAAGGTTTTTCTAAATCAGTTTTGAATTCCCATCTTAAGATTAAGGGGGTGAGGATTGATAAGAAAAATGTCAGAGATTGTTTAGCTTCTCTTTTGTTGTTTCAGTTGTTCTATGATTTGTGGACTTGAGGTCTCTTGATTTTAGTTTGTCGCAGCATTGTTGTAGTTTGGCTGTGTAAAATATTTCAAAATCTGTCTTCCCTCAATCAAAAACAATACATACAAATAAATTTTTAAAAATGATTGCTTAAAATTATTACTTACAAATAAAATACTTGAATATTAAAATCACTCTCAAATAATAATACATGCAAATATAATTTAAAAATTGATCAATTAATTTTAATACATAGTTTTTTTTTTTAAATCTTGTCATCTCTCTATAAATTTCTTACATGAAGACAGTGAATAGTAAATTCCAAAATTCAATATCTCAATTTGATTTAGCATATATATAATTATAGATTATCTAAACTCAAAACTAGCAAAAATAATCCAGTTACATCTTCTAAGAAAGATTTTAAGCTTACATGCCATCTCTATGAAAGAATTTAAGCTTATGCCATTCCCTATAGTCATATGCAATTTAGTATTTCATGGGTCATCCTTCCAACTTCCCTTTTCTATTTTTCTTATTGGATGAAGAAGAATTACAAGAACAGTTCATATGAACAGCAGAGTGGAGGATATGATCTGCGACGGTTACGGATGGCACATTCCCACCGCTGTGGACCAGGCGCTGCTAGCTTCTTCGGTTAAGGACAGTACAACCAATGTAAGCCTGTTAGATCCACCAGATTCTTCTATTGCTGTTGAGGCAGATATAGGGGTGGGTTCTTCTATTGCTGTTGAGGCAGATATAGGGGTGGGTTCTTCTATTGCTGTTGAGGCAGATATAGGGGTGGGTGCAAAGTAAAAATTCTGGATCGTCTCCTTAGCCTGGAAATTCTGCCTAATGATACTTCTAAACTAGTGATTGGCCTACCAGTTCACTCCTCTTCATGCTGTTAATACTCAGTCTTTCTTCTAACAGTGACTCTGAAAACTTAATTCTCCACTGTAAATTCTCATGACCAGATTTTGTTCTTTTCCTGCTTGTCCTATATGACGTACATGTTGGCTTGTGATACATTCTGCTTGGTTTTATCTTTGATGACCAGAGATATTTTTGCTGCTCTAGACTATAATTATTGTTTTTTCTGTCCAGTTTGTGCTGGATGTAGCATTTCTCTTTTATATGATTTTTTTGTTTTTTAACGACTCCTCCTGGGGACATTCTAACACTCTTCTTATCTACTTTTATTAAGAAGGAATAAAAGTTAAAACACATAATTCTCTGAAATCAAAAAAATAAAGAGGGTCACGTGTAAACAATTACTTTTATTAAATGGACATTTCGAATTTGGAATTCCCATTCAAATTTGGTGTTTCACTCAACTTTGATTACAACTTTTCAATTGTCCCATACTGAACTTTCATTCTTCCCTGATCTTTGTGCTGGCCATCACTCTATACTTTAGGACAAAAAGCCAAGCACATACTCACACCCCTTAACAAACTTCAGTTATTAAGTAAATTGTGAGAACATTATTTACAGGACAGAACAAGGGGGTCATTGAATGAGTACAGATATCTTAAAGTTGAGTGATACTACCACAGGTTGTCTGACTCCTCTTTCCACTATCTATTGGTAATTAAAGTTAGCAAGACAAATTTGACCATCACCATAAACTTAATGTTATGAATGAAATTGCCCAATCTTCCCTGATGTGAGTGCTGACTATCACTATACTTTACAAAGTGGCAAGCACATACTCACACCCCTGCCCCACTGAGGTTACTGTTACTTCTCTAGCATCCATTTTCCCATCACTCCCATATTATATCAGCAAACCAACTTTAGCTAAGGAACCTGGATTTAAATGGAAAATGCATAATGATGGATTTCCTTGTAGATCGTCTTAAACACTCCATTTCCCGCGCTGTCAAGGTAAATTTAGTAATAAGTTGAACATATTATAGCAGTATCCATGGTAAAGAATACACAACTCTGAATTTCAAAAGCATTCCTATGGAAAGAAAAGGATGACAAGGTTACATGGGGCCATATCCCCTGGCATCCCCAGTACACCGGGACAGCAGGGGACCTGTCACCGAGAAAATCAGGGACAAATCCCTGGGATTTTCTGCAGTCCCTAGGACAGATGGGGATGTCTAAGATATCCCTCAACCATTGAATGACGACACTGCATACAACTGTAGAATGAAAGTGTGATGACGACAAACATTTCTTGCTCCTTTCATCAATGGGAAGTTGTATGACCGCATACAACTATGGAAAGAAAAAAATTAGTTGTTGAATGACTGCAAACAACTATGGCTTCAAGAAATAAAAATGAACCCCAGTTGAATGGCAACAAACAGCTGTAGTTTCCATCAATGAGCAATTCTATGACTGCATACAACTATAGGACAGACAGCTACAACATGAGATCAGACTGATGTAGAAAGAGTAAATGCATGGCTGCATACAGTTGTAAAGTGGAACCATTCATGTGTCAAACGAGAGAAGACAATTGTAAGAAATGTAATGGTTATACCTTCATTTATGATTTTGTATCCTTGGCCTCTTGGCCTTTTGATGCAATGAAAACAATGAATAATGAATAGAGAAATTTCTCTTTTTTATATTATTTGAAGGTTTGGCTATTTACACTATGTCATCCAACATGCCACTGTTTATATTCAACCTTTTGTTAAAAAACAATGAGTTACAAATACATTCTATAACTCAATTCATTTCATCACATTTTGGGTCCAATATACAAGTTTTTTAATAATGAAATTTTATTGAAAGAAATAACATTCGACACATATACTTGACTAATACAATGTACAACTCGAAGAGTTGGGCACAGTATGCCTCAAATCATCTTCGACCAATAACAGCCCTCACCAAATACTAGGTTCCCCTATATCTATTCCAACGGAGGAAAGATGCTCCCTCACTGAAGCAATATTTTTTTTGATCTTTTTGTATATAAATATAACATATCGACTGAAAGGTGATTATGGACATACAACAAAAAAGCCAGGTAAAAATTAAAAATAGACTTCATACCTCACTCCACAAACTTGGAAATACCCTCATAGTGTGGCATCACCTTAAGGAGTGAGGCAGAGTAAACTGCTAGTATATTTTATCTCTACTAAGTTATACCCATGATGATGGGTACTTAAGGAAGGTTTTACAGAAGCTCAGCCCTGACCCAGGCTTTGTGGGGCACCAGATCCATGCAAGTCTACCCGTCACCTGGGATGAGCTGCCCATATGCAAATTTTCCATGTAGATCGCTGTCTCTTGGGAGAAGAAGTAGTCTCAGAATTTTGTAGCATTTCCCACATTACTTGCACGTCTTGATATCCACATGACTGCACATCATTGTATAGCTTCAAGAGACCACGCCCTGTCCATTCAATATTTAATTCCATCAATAATTGCATTGTATCAAAGGAGAATAGTAAAAGAGACAATTACAAAGAAATATGAAAGATTTTAAGCGCACTAACATATTCCTGCAAGATGTATCATCAAATGTTGCAGGAACTTCAACTTAAGAGATCAAAGTGCATGGTGGTTGAGTTAGATCCATGGATGTGAATTACAAGATTCACATCAACAAAAATTTAACATATCAGAGGATTTCTCACACTAACATGGCCAATGGTTCCATTAGAGAGATCAAAGAGGAAATGGCCTCTCTGTTTATTCAGATCCAGATCATCACCTGCCTTTACAAGGCTTGTGGCAATTAAAAATCAGGTGCCGGATCAGCAGGACCATGATTCACTGGAAAGTCTAAAGGAGTTTCCCTACTTATTGAGGTCTACTCATCTCAAATGACTGGAAACAAACAGGCCAAGTGCAACATATCCTCCTGAACGAGCATCTAAGTCAAAGAGCGATTCCCCTGAGGTGAATTAATCCGAGCATCCAACAATAAAAGGAAAAAAAACAAACCACATACATAAGACAGACCTTTAATATAAATGGTTCATCAAACAAGAAAAGGAGAAAAAAGAACAAATCTCCAGATACATATGGCAGATTCTGAACAGAGATGATTCCTATTAGAACATCCATGCTGTGCTTTCCTGAAGTCCAGGAGTAAGTTCCAGGCAACCTTGGAATAATAGATACTTTCTTAGTTCTAACTCTAAGTTCAAACCTGGCAAATAAATATGTTGACAGTTATCGTGTTATGTTATGAAGACCCTGTGGGTGCGATTCTTGAAGAATCTTACAACAAAAAGTAACAAAGAAAAAAATTTCCCAAAATATGACATATGACTGATCCTTAACATTCATGATCCATACCAGATTTTAGAATTTGACAATCAACTGGTCACATGGCTTCCTCTTAAAAGTACCCAGCGATAACTGAATGTGATCACCCAGAAAGAAATGTGACAGTAACATATATGGCACATCCAACAAGAAAAGAACAAATTTCTAGACACATGTCACAGATCCCAAACATAGATCGATCATGACCATAGTAGAACTTCATAACGCCCATCTGGGTTCCAGTCATGATGTCGTCTCCTTAGATAAAACGATATGTGATACAAACATAAGACCAGATGCAAGCTTAGGCAATTTCCAGCATAGATACCCTTCAGACATGACACCAAACTTAAGGGCTACCTATCCCATACTTGGGATGTGGGTGTGTTTTTTGCAACATCCAGCAATAAAAGGAATTAAAGAAGCAAAGATTCGCACTATCCATATAGCAGATCCTAAACATGCATGTTCCATGCTTCAGTCTAGAATCATAGTTGCAGCCCTCAAGATCTTAGGGACTGACTGCTAAGACCTAGCCACCATCTGATCAAGCAACATCCTGTAACATACAGCCAAACCGATTACAGAGATCACCTGAGAAGTAGCTTACTCAATACTAGCCAGAGCACCACAACAGCATCAACATATGGATCTAATTGATAAGATTTGGTATATGTATATTCACAGAACCAGCAAGAGCCCATTTCATCACTATTTAGATAAAACCCTATCCACCCTGCCCATTTCAGAAAAATAACAAGTGCATCCTACCCATATCAGAAGGCTTGCTTCAATTCCATCTACAAGGTAAAACACTTGAACAAGACCAGATTTTCTAAAACCTAAACCCACTACAATCCACACCCACATCTCAAATTTACAAAATTCCTACATCCAACCACAGTTAACCTAAAAAGGAGGACATTTTTTCACAAACATCAACTAATCAGTACGTCTGTACCAACCAAAAAGAATCACACCGCCTTCCAATTTCAGTGTCATTAGCCTAATCTAAAGCAAACAAACAGACTGTACATATGTTGAGAGTAAACTAAGCAGTACTCACCACGCCTGCGCGCTCTGACCTTTCCTGCAATTCCCAGCATAACTCTCCTCATGGGAAACAACATCTTTCTCAACCACTCCATCTTTTTCTTCTTCTTCTTCTCCTCTTTTGGCTTGGTCTCCTCAGACTGCCTGAAAGAGATGAAACTCCTTGCCCACCTCCTCCTGATACGAATTAAGCGCTCCACAATGACTGATGAGTGTGTTCTCTGGGGCAGTAAAATACAGAGGCCCTCAGACCCACAACAGAAATACTCCTTCCAAGAGAAAATCTGAATTGCAGGCGGATTGCAGACGGCATGAATGAAACAGCTTGAGAAGCTTACAAAGAAAAAAATGGATGTTATGGATGGATGCTTATCACTGTCTTATTCACGCTTCCTTCTATACTTTGCTTTGGATGCTCGCCGGTGACGAGTGGTGACTGTTTGGCCACCCGTTTGTAATTTTAAAGTCTGATTAAAAGAATGTCACCCATGCTTTGACCTTCTATACTCCCCCAACCCTCTTAAACTAATACCCCTTTACCAAGGGTATTTCACAAGTTGTCACGAGTTTATAGGTAGCTGGAATGTAGTGTTCAATTTATTACGTCATAATTTTTTAAAATTAATTATTATATGGAAAGCAATATTATTATTTTTTTAAGGCCACGTGTTTCTGCTGTTTCCTAGTTTTAGGGTTTGACTTTCAAACACCGTCATATATATACCACCTATTTTTTTCAAAATCATAACTATACGTTTTAATATAAAATCGTTTTATTAAAAAAAAAATATCATTATCATTATATGTAAGTCACTTAATAATTATATGAATTAAGTTTTAAATTTAAAAAAAAAACAAGGGACCATATCCCCTCACTCTATATTTATAATTAATGCTTTTAAAAAATAATAATAATATAATTTATAAAAAAAAAAAAATTAAAATATGTTTTATTTTATTTCATAATATTGTTTAAGTATAATTTTTTTTATATTTTAATAGTCTCTTGATTAAAGTTGGAGAGGCCATTTTCAAGTGTCCAAACTTTAATGACTTCCCATCTTTCACTTGCTCACTTACTCACTTGTTCACTTGCTCAATGTGGAGCCATGTTAAAAATAATAATTTAATAATTCAAATATTTTGAATTATGTAGATATATTAAATGATTAGTATATATTATTAAATATTAATTAAATGAATTTAGTTAAAAGTATGAAATGATTAAATTGACAATTAGTGTAATAGAGTAATCAATATGTCTATGAAACAAATTTCCATAAAAAAATAATTTATAGAATAATACATTGATCTATCTACTATCTTAATGGTTTTATTGGATGACATATTCACCAATCTGCAATCTATATGTACCAAGAATTTAACAAATTGATGAGGTTAATTAAATTATTATTTATGTTATACTAATATTATTACATATATCTATTATCAAGATCTCATAGGCTATAAAGAATAACCAAATTTAATATTAGATTATCGTTTCAAACTAGCATTTGCATCACTCAAAGGTGTAATGATTGCACTAATAGGTAAACTCACATCAGTTTATTTTATTTAGAAGGTTCATTGGTATGTTGTTCAATAATGTGTGCATATTATTTTTACAAAAGAATTGTATCAAGAAGCTCAATTTTCCTAAGAATTGTATCAAGAGGCTCAATTTTCCTATCATTTCATTTGTACATAACAATGTACATACACTCCAAGCTCTTTGTGATACACTCCAAAGTCTATGGAATGAACTTTCACCTTACACATCTAGTAATTTGAGCTCCTTCAATGAGTTCCATTAAATTGTGTAGAAGTAATATTTACTCAAGTGAATAGTAAATTTCTAATAGTTGTACTCTCCAAACATGTGAAATACAACCATGTTCATAGTTTACAAAGGTTGCAAGGCTAAACATTTGATTCTACTATTTTGTTGTTTATGTGCATGAAATATAACAAGTTTAGAACTTTTTGGGATCGTAAACAAGTATAGATGTGTGGAATGTATCACTCATTTCAAGGTCTTTATGGATGAAATGTTGAAACACCTTCAAATTGAAGTTCAAGAGTTAGAATAAACTTGTTATGTTTGTCATGCAAGAAATTGTGTGGCTTTGCAAGATATTTTCCCATATCATTTCAAGTTGAGAGCCTTGGTATTTTATGAGACCTATTCAAGTGGTATTCTAAATATAGATATTATTGTTATTTTTAAGTTAATGCAACTCATCTATATGGTGAAAATACTTATTTATGATAGATGGCATCTTACAACAGGACGTATTAAAGTGAGAAAACTAAATTTACACCTATTTCCTCGTTACCATTGCTATCAAATTTTGTATTTTTTTAGTTGCCATGTAATTCTCCTCTATGTTGTGTGTTTTTTACCTGTGGACATTTCTGTATTTGGGGAGAGCAAAATGGCATTTGAAAAGAATGCAAAAAAATAAATAATATTAAGCAACCTAAGATCCAACCCAAGAAGCTTCATAATTTGTAAGGTGGGCCATCTTCTATATAATTGATGAGGGTGCAACCCGAGACATAGAAAATCACACAGAAAAACTAACAAATCTTATTATATTCAAAGTATGAAATTCCTACATGCAGAGGATCTCAAATCCTCGAGTTTTGCAATACATGCAAATTACAGAAAGAAACTACAAAAATTCCCCTATTCGCAGCATGCGATCTTCTTTCCCCAAAAACTGCCTAAAAGAAACAGTAACTCGCCCATAAATAGCCCGTTTCTTTGTTTGGAGCCAAAAACGGGATTCAAATTATGCACCAACTTTCGGAAGCCCTAACTCAAGATCTAACCGTCAGATCTTCAATGATAATACCTTTTCGGAAAGCTCTCGCGAAGATCTCTTGCCGGAAAGTGGGGCCTAAAGGCTAACCACTTTCGTATTCCGCCAATTTTTCAGGCCCATCCGGAGCCTCTAAGTACCTCAAAATTAGCTCCGAAGATTTCATAAGGCAAAAAGTAGAAATTGAAACTTGAATAACTTTTGAACCGGAAATGCTCTTGATCTGATTCTTTCACCAAAGTGTTTATTATTATGTCCTGAAGCTTCCCTTAAATTTTTGTCTCCTCACGCCTTCAAATTCATACCTGCTAAAAATAGCAGTTGAGCAGAAAAAGCAGAAAAGCAGTTCTGAAAGTTGGGAATTCTTCTTCGACGAAAAGGGTATCCAGAAATGCAAAAACATCTACAAAAAAATCTAAATGAAAGTAAATATATTTTTGGGTGATGTAGGATTGCCCTTACACCACTGGATGCTCCTGCATCAGACACCCAGGGTAATTTGAAAAGTGACTCCGTCACTTCTCAGATGGTTGAGGAAAACCCAAACGGTCAACCTCTGCCTTGGACAACCAGGATGAATCTTCCACAGGCCTTCCTTTCCACTTCACCAGATATTCTTCATATTGCCTATTTCTGGTACTCCTTCCTACACGGCTATCCAAGATTTCTTCAATCTCCTCCTTTTCTGAAGTAGGTGCTGGAATACCGCACTGTTCCATTGCTGGTACTTCCTCTGCGCCACCCTCATGATATTCTATCAAATCTGCAATGTTGAACACAGGGGAAATGTTGAATCCATCTGGCAACTCTACCTCATATGCGTTCCCTGAATCATGCCTCTTCAAAATTTTACAAGGACCGAACTTCTTCATCTTCAATTTGTTATAGGTTCCTACTGGAAACCTTTCTTTCCTCAAGTGGACCATCACTTCATCACCAATCTGAAACTCCTTATACCTCCTCTTTTGATCTGCCTTAGCCTTATACTGCATATTCATCTTGTTAATGTGTTCTTTTACCTTCTCATGCATATTCTTGATGTGTTCTGCAAAGTCTTCAGCTTCAGCACTTGTCTTCTTCTCTTGGTCCATCTTCCTCAATTCTGGAGCAGTCCTAGGACTACTTCCATACACAATCTGGAACGGTGATCTACCAGTGCTTCTATTGACAGAATTGTTGTAAGCGAATTCTGCCTGGGGTAAGATCAAATCCCATCCCTTTGGTTTATCTCCTACCAAGCATCTCAGTAGGTTACCCAAACTCCTGTTCACAACTTCAGTCTGCCCATCAGTCTGGGGATGGTGTGCAGAACTAAACTTCAACTCTGTTTTCAACTTCTTCCACAAGGTCCTCCAAAAGTATCCAACAAATTTTGTGTCACGATCTGAGACTATACTCTTTGGCAAACCATGTAGCCTCACCACCTCTTTGAAGAACAAGTCAGCAATGTGGACTGCATCATGGGTCTTCTGGCATGGGATGAAATGTGCCATCTTCGAAAACCTATCAACCACCACAAATACTGAATCATTCCCTCTCTGTGTCCTTGGCAAACCAAGAACAAAGTCCATACTTATATCCTCCCACGACCTCTCTGGTACAGGTAAGGGCTGATACAACCCTGTATTCTGACTCACTCCTTTAGCCATTTGACATACCCTACAACTCTGCACAAACTTCTTCACATCTTGTGATAACTGAGGCCAATAATAATGCTCACTGATAATGGAAATGGTCTTATCCCGACCAAAATGTCCTGCCATTCCTCCACTGTGCTTCTCCTTTATCAGATTCTCCCTCATGGAACTCCTCGGAATACATAATTGACTTCCCTTAAACAACATGCCTTCTTGAATTAGGAAATCCAACCACTTTGTCCTGTCAACTGTAACAGGTTCCTTGCAAGCTTTCCAAGCCTCTGCAAAATCAGGATCATTCGGGTACAATGTCTTGAGTTCACTGAACCCAACCACCTCAATCTACATTTCTATCAACAATGTATGCCTCCTACTTAAGGCATCTACAACCCTATTTGACTTCCCAATCCTATGCTTTAAAACAAATGTATAACTCTGCAAAAATTCTACCCATTTCATATGCCTCTGATTTAATTTTCCCTGACTACTCAGGTACTGCAATGCTTGATGATCAGTATACATAACAAATTCCTTCGGCAACAAATAATGCCTCCATTTCTTTAATGCTTGAACTATTGCATAAAATTCTTGGTCATATACAGAGTACTTTCTCTTTGCATCATTTAACTTTTCACTGAAATAGGCAATGGGCTTACCTTCCTGGCTTAACACTGCTCCAATGGCACAACCACTGGCATCACAATCCACTTGAAATACCTTATTGAAATCCGGGAGAGCCAAAACAGGTTGTTCTGTCACCTTCTGCTTCAATAGATCAAAACTCCTTGCTGCTCTAGTGCTCCACTTGAACTCTTTTCTATCCCCTCTCATTGTTTCAGTTAGGGGTGCACAAATACTACTGAAGTTTCTAATAAACTTTCTGTAAAAACTGGCCAAACCATGGAAAGACCTCACCTCAGTAGTAGTTCTTGGGGTAGGCCATTCCAGAATAGCCTTCACCTTCTCTGGGTCCATCTTGAGACCTTCTGTCGAGACAACAAACCCCAAGTACACTAACTCCTTCTTCACAAAACTACACTTCTTCAGATTAATCAGCAATTTCTCTTCTCTTAACTTCTCAAAGACTCTACCAATATGCATTATATGCTCATCCAGTGACTTACTGAATATCAAAATATCATCTAAATACACAATAACAAAGCTTCCTAGGAACTCTTTCAGTACCTCGTTCATGAGCCGCATGAATGTGCTCGGTGCATTGGTTAGCCCAAAAGGCATGACTAACCACTCGTACAGGCCCTCTTTGGTCTTGAAGGCGGTCTTCCATTCATCTCCCTCTCGAATCCGAATCTGGTGATATCCACTCTTCAAATCAATCTTTGTGAAGTACTGAGCTCCACTCAAACAGTCCATCAGGTCATCCATCCTTGGCAGGGGAAATCTATACTTGATTGTTATCTTGTTTATGGCCCGAGAGTCTGTACACATCCTCCACTCCCCATCCTTCTTTGGTGCTAGTACTGCAGGTACTGCACATGGACTCAAACTCTCTCGAATCAAACCCTTTCTCAACAACTCCTCAACTTGTCTATTTAACTCCTCATTTTCTGCAGGAGTCATTCTATGAGCTGCCTTATTCGGCAAACTGGCTCCTGGGATCAAGTCAATCTGATGACTGATCTTCCTCATTGGTGGTAAACCCTCAGGTACATTATCAGAAACAATATCCTGAAACTCATTCAATAACCCAGAAACTTCTACTGGAACCTTCTCACTACCCTCCTTATCCATTTTAGGAATCAATGCATAACACACACGCTCATGTTTTATGCCTTCTAAAAATTTCCTTCCATCGACATAACAAATTCTAGCACTACTGCATACCTTTTCTTCGGCCTTCTTCAGGGGTTTCAACTTATGGCGGACTCCACCCTTCATCAGGGAATAAGTGTTTGCATGGCCATCATGTACAGCTCGCCTGTCAAACTGCCACGGCCTCCCCAACAACATGTGACATGCATCCATGGGGATGATATCACAGAGTACCTCATCACGATAGCTTCCGATCTTGAACTTCACCAGGCACTGCTCATTGACTAGAACTTTGTGGTCTTTCTGCAACCAGGCAATCCGATATGGATGTGGATGCCTTTCCCTCTTCAGCTTCAACTTTGTAACCATTTCTTCTGACACTAGATTATCAGTGCTCCCACCATCAATAATGACATCACAACATTTATCCTCACACTTGCACCTTGTGCGAAACAAATTCTTCCTTTGTTCTGGCTCCTTCTCTTCAGTCACCAAGGCTCTTCTAACCACTAGGGCTTCTCCCCTTTCAGCATCATCTGAATGCTCAGATTGAGCCTCCTCATCTACATGCGCAACTCTTGCACGACCTTCTGGCCTTTTGTCTGTCCTTCCTTGGTATTGTGGACATTCATAGGCTTGATGCCCTTCTTCACCACATCGGAAACAAGTTCCTCTGAAACCACCTCTTCCAAATCCTTGCCCAAATCTTCCTCGTCCTCTACCTCTTTGATCACCACCATTCTGATCACGTGGGCGGTAGAAGTTATCATTCCTCTGGCTTCGACTGGTACCCACATCTTCATTTTTCTTCTCATCCTCATTTCGGCTTCCAAAAGATCTTCCGCTACCCCTTCCGCTTTGACCTCCTCGTCCTTTTTGCTTGCTATCAAATCTCTTGTTCAGCTTCTCTTCAACTCTCAGCGAAAATTGGTAAGCATCCTCAATGGTGGCCATTCTGACCAGGCTTAACTCCTCTTGAATGCTCGGCCGTAACCCATTAAGATAACGGGCTACCTTCTCCTTGTTGGCCTCTGCATGTCCCGTTCTGATGATCATCTTGTGAAAATCTTCTGTGTATTCTTTCACAGATCTACTTCCTTGCTTCAACCCTTGCAATTTCTTCAATAGATCTAACTCATAGTCCATTGGCATGAACTGCTTCTTCAGTTTCTCCACCATGCGATCCCATCTGGTGATCTTTCCCTTTTCTCTCTTATTTCTTTCTAGTTGGACCTCTTTCCACCAGATACTGGCGTGGCCCTTTAGCTTCGTTTTTGCAAACTTAACCCGATCTGGGTCCTCTACTTCTTCATACTCGAAATACTCTTCCAACTCATTGATCCAATCAATCAACTCTTCCGGGTCTAGACTTCCGGAAAAACTGGGAACTTCTACTCTAGGTCTTTTTCCGATCTTCGAAATGGCCCTTATCAGCCGCATTTGATCTTGATCAATAGCTTCTTCTTCCTCTTCTACATCTGAATCTTCCACCTCTTCTTCATCCTCACTTTCTTCTCCCCTTCTCGAGTTTACCCCTCTTCTTAACTCTCTTTGTAATGCATTTATTTGTCTCTGGAGGGCTCTGAAACCCTCAGCCGCTAATGGATCTCTTCCACCAGCATTTCTGGCACCACCTCGCCTACCACGTGCCACTCTTGGAGGCATCTTGAATATCTTGAACCCACAACCACAGTCCTGGTGCGAACTGCCTCACGATCGGCGATCTGTCCACACGCTCAAGAAAACCCGCTCTGATACCACTTGATGAGGGTGCAACCCGAGACACAGAAAATCACACAGAAAAACTAACAAATCTTATTATATTCAAAGTATGAAATTCCTACGTGCAGAGGATCTCAAATCCTCGATTTTTGCAATACATGCAAATTACAGAAAGAAACTACAAAAATTCCCCTATTCGCAGCATGCGATCTTCTTTCCCCAAAAACTGCCTAAAAGAAACAGTAACTCGCCCATAAATAGCCCGTTTCTTTGTTTGGAGCCAAAAACGGGATTCAAATTATGTACCAACTTTCAGAAGCCCTAACTCAAGATCTAACCGTCAGATCTTCAATGATAATACCTTTTCGGAAAGCTCTCGCGAAGATCTCTTGCCGAAAAGTGGGGCCTAAAGGCTTACCACTTTCGTATTCCGCCAATTTTTCAGGCCCATCCGGAGCCTCTAAGTACCTCAAAATTAGCTCCGAAGATTTCATAAGGCAAAAAGCAGAAATTGAAACTTGAATAACTTTTGAACCGGAAATGCTCTTGATCTGATTCTTTCACCAAAGTGTTTATTATTATGTCCTGAAGCTTCCCTTAAATTTTTGTCTCCTCACGCCTTCAAATTCATACCTGCTAAAAATAGCAGTTGAGCAGAAAAAGCAGAAAAGCAGTTCTGAAAGTTGGGAATTCTTCTTCGACGAAAAGGGTATCCAGAAATGCAAAAACATCTACAAAAAAAATCTAAATGAAAGTAAATATATTTTTGGGTGATGTAGGATTGCCCTTACACCACTGGATGCTCCTGCATCAATAATGTCTAATAGTGAATCTATGAATAATTGTATTTAGAAAAAAAATTAAGGGTAATCTAAGAAAGGATTGGTTATAAAATCATTTGAGTCTATTAGGTGCAAACCATGCAAATAAAGGAGTAGGATGTCAAAGAGATTAGATCTGGAGATAACAAGTTGATTCTCGACATAGTATTCTTCATTGGAGGAAGGATAGGGCTGTCATTTTCAAAATAATTCTACAAGGGTATCAAGCTATCCAAAAAAGAGATTCTTACATATCTAAGCTTCTCATGATAATTTCTTATTTTTCCTCCTTATCCAAAGCATATTTTGCAAACACTTTCTACTCTTAAAAATAATATTCTAATAATAGAAAGGACAAAATTTTGTGTTATAAGGAATAAGATCTATCAACTAATTATTTTCCTCCTTGTCCAAAGCATTTTTTAATTTTTTTTTACTCTTGGAAAATGGTATTCCAATATTAGAAAGGACAAAAAATCATGTTATAAAGAAACAAGATATATCAACTTATGAGAGTTAATAGTAATGAAACTCCCTTTGACACTTTTACGAAAGGTTTGAAGATCATAATTGTCCTAATTTTGTTCAAAGGGTGTTTTCTTATAATCTCGCATCCAATTTGTGAAATTTTGGCTCTATACACAATCTAGCAAGTTGTAAAGAAGGGTAAATCATAGATGCATGATTTGATTTGTAGTAAAGAAGATTTAGTTAAGTAGGTTAGAATTTGTCCTATCTAGCTATCAAATCCCCACGACATATGATGTGTGCAACAATATAAATTTGCAGGAAATTTTGCTTTCATGTTAATATATGCTTTATCTCTTTTCTTGTCTTTTCATAATTAGGATTAAAAATTTCAAACTTGCACTATGTTGAATACTAATTTGTGTACATTCATGCATGCAATTATGCATGTGTATACACATGTTTTAGGTGCTTGAACAATCTGTGGTACAATTCTCTAGAAGAGTATAACCATAAACATTTGGTTTAATGGAATATTGTATAAACTAAACCATATTTTGCAAAGTATTTGAATTATGTGGAGACAAAAGCTTCTTAGGTGTTGGAAACATAGAAATCAAGAATAACTTCTTCCAAATTTAGTAGAATTTGAATCCATGGAGTTTACATAAACATGACAATATAAAAACGGGCTATTTTTTTTAATATATGTAAGAAGACCAAATTGTAGAGAAGAGGTGACAAATAGGTGATTTTTTTTATTAGGTTGTCTCATGTAAAGTATTATAGATGGATTATGATACATATCATTTGCTAGTGTGAATTTGAGGAGAAAGAAAAAGGCAAGGTGTTGCCTACTTGCAACCATATTTTTTATTTAAACTATATTTACATGTTTTTTTCTCATTCAACATGCCCTAATTGTAGAGCCAACATTGAAAAGCAATGGTGAGCTCCTCTACAATCCCAAATAGTTGTCTTAGTTATAAAATAAGAAGCATATCATAAGGAGGTCAGGAAGTGGTGGCAAGTGGGTTAGAGATACATGTGTTTTGCTTATAGATTTATTGTACAAGTGTCAATTTAGAATATTATCCCATATGGAGTCATTCTTTAATAAAAATCCAATAATATGTAGTTAGAATTTTATTACCTACGCATGATTATGCAAAATTTATTAGCGTTTCCACGTTCTTAGGGAAAGATTACTTGATATATGCTAATTTTTTGATATGAGAAAAATTTCTAATGTCTAACAAATATTTGTAATCAAAATTGCACTAAGAAACAAATATTCACAAAATATTACACTAATAAATTCTATCAACTAATTATAATTCGATTCATTTTAGCCATGATTACTTGTATTGATCAAGGAAAGAATTTTCAACAAGGAGGGTCTAGCTAGGAAAAGCACACTTCTACTTGTGTATAGACCATTCTTTGAACATTGAAATTTGAACATGTGTATGCTTTTACATGGAAATATACCTCTATAGAAAAAACATTATACTCAAAAACAAATATTTTCATTCAAATAAAAATGATTAGAAAACAACTTCCTTTTTATATTTTATAAACCAAACTTAGATATAAAAATATTATTAACAAAGATACCATCTAAAATTTTGAACCTAATTTAAAAAATATATAAATCTAAAAATAAATATCAAATTCTTAAATTATAAAATTATATATTAAAATGATACATAATATATAAACTAATAAATTATAAATTATATAAAAAACCCAACATTATATTACTGCTTAAAAACCTCTATATATATATATATATATATTCACTTATTTTTTATTATCAAAAATCCCATATTAAAAAGAGTTTCAAATTTAACAATGGCTAACTTTAATAAACCCATGTTGAGTTTGGTTTGCGTGTATAATAAGTAGCATCCAAGCAAAAGTTAAAATGAGAGCAGAAAAAGGTTCCAATTTCTCGAAGAAAGGGAAGGAGACAAGGAAAAAGGAAGGGGCAGCTAAAGCATAGATTAAAGGAAAAGGCAAAGGGAGCGAAGACACAATGGGGCTAGGTACCGTCCATAACTTTTTAAATGTGTGGTGATGAGCCATGCTTTGTGACATTTCATGGTACACGTGTTAGGTAGATGGTTGGTAAGTAGAACAATCTTGACCCAAATCTTCCGTGGACCCAAACCTCCTCTTTCTTTCTTTTAGATCAAGTAGATACCCATATGGGTAGATGCCTCAACTTGACCTTTTTTTTAAAATGTCCTATGAATCATGCTCAAAATAGGAGATGTTTCCAGCTTCTCCCATGAAAATCAATGGAGAGAGGAGGGACAATTGTTTCTTGTTTTCCATACTTTGTTTCTTGCTTTTCATTGTGTCTTTTTGACAATGTGTTTTAAGAAGTATCTTTTGTAGTTTTGTGTTTTGTGTTTTGTGATTTGTTTCATCTAATGTAAGTATGTATATATGTATCTTAAGTTTATCATAACGTAAATGCAAATAGTTCTAGATTAATGTCATGGGAATATGATTCTTGGATCAATAATGTGCTTGACCACATTGTATTTGGTTCGTACAAGTGATTTGATAGTTGAAGTTGTAGTAGGAATAAATGTTAGTGGCTATTAGATTGCATAAATAGTGCACTAGCATAGTAACTACAACATAGATGACTTAAATTCTTGGTAGCCATTTTTTGTATCAAAGCAATAATGTAATATTATAAAATAGCGAACTATTTCAATAAGTGTAAATCGTTTTTTGTAAATATATAATTAAATATATTTAGTGCATAAATATATTTAGTATAAGTATTTTTTTAAATCACTAATGTAAAAATCAACAATGCAATTTTATAAAAGATAATTTTATTGAAGGAATAATTAGTTTTCATATTAATTTACCTTGCCACCTCATTATAATAAATGACTATTATGATAACTTTAATAGTGTTCAATGTCATTCAAGCAACAACAAAATAAAAAATAGAATAGAAATTTGAGCCTTGAATTAATGTTACAATAAGTATCACAAAAATTTAATGTATTGAAAATGTAATAAAATTTAACTAATAAATTTATTTATGCACTGACTATTCCCATCATGAACCAAATGATAATTTTTTAATTATTAAACAAGAAAATTGATTATAGACTAGAGGATTTGTTGTTTAATTTTTATTATGATCATTGGCTAAATAACCAAAAGAAATTGCATCTAACCAACGTATACATATTCCTACCCTTTGATAGGAATTAATAATAAATTTTGAATACCCATGTTAATATATGTTTAATTTTGTAATTATGTTGATAAATGTTTAATATAATTATATATTGATCAATAACACAATCTTATGTGAAGTTGGGTTCATTCCTCAACTCTTTGTCTAACTTTATTTACTTGCATTCCCACATATCTAGCATTACCTTATCTACTCTTGATAGAATATTTTTAATATAATTACATATTCATCAAAAAAAAACAAATCATGTGAAATTGAGTTCATTCCTTGATTCTTCATTTAACTATATTTATACATATTCCTACATATCTAACATCACCTTATCTACTTTTGCACACTTCCCCATACATTTTGTTTTATTGCACCATTCACATCTAGATATTCTTTCCTTGAATGAACACTATTATTTATTGTCCCAAATTAATCTTATGGACAAAAAAGCAATCCTACGCTTCCAATCTAATTCCTTAAATTTCAAATATGATTGGCTCATATCCATTTCACTAACTATTATGAAGGCTAAACACACATTTATATGATTTATGGCTACATCCTTATATTTAAAAACAATCAATTATATTTATGTATTATTCACAATTATAATTCGAACATGATTTATCTTTAAAAAAAAAACATACTTAAAAAATGAAATAAGTAAAAAAATACATTATTCTAAATCACATCATATTAAAAACATAGACATAATTTACATATTATCCACTATTCTTTAACACTTATATAAAGTCAAAAAATTATATGTTTATTATCTTTACAAATTCCAACTCTCTCTAGAGAATAAATGTTGAGGAAGGAACATCAATTCCCTCCCATTCAAAAATGGCATAAACTTCTCAAGTGCATGGCTCATTGGCTAAGACAAAAGTGAAAATTCCATCATTAGAAAAATATAATTTTATTTCAAATGCTTTTGTTCCATGACTAGGATTCAACCACATATGCTAGATGGGCATATGCTTATGGCCTCATTATTTGTCTTATACATGTACCATTCAAATATGTAACACATTTTATAAACATGAATCATTATGTTACCACCGCATAATAATAATGGTAAGGGGCATAAAATCTTTTTCTGTAATAAAATATATATGGAATGATGGTCAAGAGAGTCTTAAAAGCAACAAGTGTTGATTGACGTGAGACTAAGGGCCCACCTACTAGGAAAGCATGGCCGCCCAATTTTTATAAGACAAAATATCTTCTTTTTGGTGATGTCATTCCAAGGTTTCAATATAATATAAGAAAATAATAAAGTAAAGGTGAGTTCATCAATTTAAAGTTGAAGGGTTAATAAGGTCATTTTTGACTTAAATATAGGTCAAGAATAATAAAGTTTTAAGCAATGTATTCTTACCATTTGACTATTAAATAAAAATATATTTAAATAAAGCATATTTAGCATATTAAATATACATTTAAGTTAAGTAATAATAATTAATTATGACAAAACAATAATATCTTGTGGAAAAGAATATTTGCTTAATGTAATTATATCTCCCCAAATTACTTTTGAAATTTTGTAAGACTTTTAGACAATACCTAGAATATCTAGAATAGATTTTGATGAATATTAGGTTTCGCGTGGAGTGAAACAAGTGAATGCATAAACTAGGTGGACTTCACAACGAAGACAAGCATCCAAATCTACAAGGGGAAAATTTAAACCTATCACACTTTTCAAGAGAAAAGAAAGATATTTATATTAGTGGAAATGGGCCCCTCTAGCCTAATGGGTGATCTTTAAAATTTTGTAAGGAAGATATTCTTCAAGCACGAGTGCTCCATGTAAGTGCTTGCTCAAGAGTTATCTAACCAAGGGTTAATGGCATAGTTAAGGAGATGATTTTGACCTGATTTAACAGTTTAGTATTGTCCTTTTATGTGTTGGAAAGGTTTATGGATAAAGTAAGAAATATTGAAAGATAAACATTTATAATGGTGAAAATTATATGTTTGTTTTTTTCATTTATTTAAGGAGAGTGTTTTAATAATAAATAGTATAATTTTATATAAAATCGGGTTTTTTGTTTAATGTTAGTTATCTATTCACTGCAAATATTTTTGTAGGTTCATCATTTACATCTACTCATATGTTCACACACACACACACACACACACACACACACACACACACACATATATATATATATATATATTTGTTAATTTGTTGCATCTATGCATGTTTACACTTTCATACACACGATACCCACTTTGATTAGGTCATTTTATGTTCATATTTTATACTTATACACGTCCTTTGTGTTCCGACCTATATTAAAGTTTCTCAAACTCTAAAATTCATCAAAATTAATCTATATGTGAGTAATCCAAACTAGCTTTTTGACCAAACTAATCATAACTTAGATATATTTTTGAATCATACCTCTTATTTGAGAGTATTTTGGTCCTCAAAATGTCATGGACTCATTAGGTGTGGAATTTTCTTCCCCACATCCTCCTTGAAATACCATTTTGTCTTGATTAGAACCTGGCCCTTCAATCAAACCAACCATGTACAACTAGATACTTATCCTTCTTTTTGAGAACCACATCATATTCTAGTTATTTCAAAACACTGAGAGTGGGATAATTAACTGATGATAAAACCATTTTCCTCTGCATCCAACATGGACAACTCAAAAAAATAATTATTGACATTGACTATTGAGTAGATCTCCATATACGTAAGTAAATCAAGTTAAGAATAATTCTTACCTACTTTCTTGGAATAACAAAGGGCACATCTCTTAGAGGTTTCAACTTGAGTACATGACCTTGGAGTCTATCCTTTCCAAAGTAAACCAAAATTTCTCACCCACTTGAACTTGTGATCAATGTGGTTTTAATCCTAGCTTTGTTGTTATTTTCTCTAACTCCCTTTTATATTCTCTTTCATGTATATGCAAACTTTTCATATATACTCAACAAAATTCCTAGCCTTTTAAACCTTTAAATAAACATTTTCTTCATTCTCTTTTGATCTCCTTTTAACAATATCAAGAGGGCTTGGATGTAGGTACCAAAATATGCCTCAAAAGGATATGTATTTGTCAAATAGTATATAACCAATTATAGGAGTAATGGATATATATGGCACTTTCATCCCATGTATTTATATGCTTATGATTGTACCCATATAGTAACTAAATAAATTTATTAAATTAACCACCTTAAATTTACCATCCATTTATAGACTAAAATTGGTGGACCTTCGTAATTGGGTATCCATTTTCTCCCATAAGGTGCATTGGAATTACTCACACGAGAAAAAAATCATTTGCATCCTTACCCATAAGTATTTTATTGTATGATATTAGCACATATATCTTGTTAGATCTATCAACAACTACAAATAGATAATCATGCTCTTTTCTAACATGGGAAAAATGCCTCTAATGTCCATTAAGATTATTTCCCATGGGCAAGATGAAACTAGTAGTAATTGATACAATCCTTAATTTTTTTACTTAGTTTGCTTACACTAGACAATTTGTATCTTTAGAACAATCTTGAGACAAAAGTATTGTATATAAGGTCAATGAACATAAATTTGCAATTTGGAGATGGTCTTTGTGACCATAAAATTCCCAACCACCTTGGAGATTTCGGTCTCCCTAAAAAATCAATCTTTTCGTCTTTGAAACATAAAACTTGCCTAACTTGAAGATCAAACCATATTTCAAATAGAAAATTGTCTAAGGATAAATTTAATCAATATTTCCTTATTTAATCTTGTGACATAACCACCAAAATTCCTTGCAACATGCTCATAATTATTTCCATAAAAATCCCCTATAAATGGTTCAAGAAGAGAAATTATACTTGTTGTTGGCAACAAAGGTGGTATAGAGAAAACGTTACTAAGTTTATTAGTTAAATATCCCTTATAATTAATGGATGAGTGTAATTATTTAAAAAACTCATTCACTTGTAATATCATACTTGATGGACTGAGTTTTCAAATATTACAATATTTGGTGATTTAGGTTAATGATTGTCTCTTTACCCAAGAAATAGTGTTTCTTTTCTTATCACTTGCACTAACTCATATAATTATCTACCAAAAGTATAATTCCTGAGGATATATCTATGGAAAAAAATCCAAATTACATCACAAGATCACCTTCTTGCATTGGGACAACTCATACTTAGCATAATGACTAATATCCATTTCCATCTCAAATGGTTTATATTGCACATTTGGAAGATCCAACATAGGTGCATTGCTTATTATCTTCTTTAAATCCTCAAAATGTGTGTGTTGCATATTAACCTATTTTAATTCCTTACCATTAATTTTTATGGCATGTGATTTTTTGTATGGAAGAGAAAGTTTTGACACTTTCTTAAATATTAAACTACCCCTATAAAGCTCCTTGTTTTAGTAATAGTTTTAGGTTTGGTTCCATTCACCATGCTTTCCTTTGAAGACCTCATACCAATTAATGTGACCAAGGTATACCAATTATTGATATGGAAACATGTTATCTTTTGCAAGAAGCTTGTTAAGTCTTGAAAGCTTGTAATACCTTTTCTAAGTGTTCTACATGTTCATCATATACCCTATTGAAAATTGGTATATCATCCATGTAGACAATCACATATTTGTATACAAGAGGGTCTAGTAACTTTTTTATGAGTCTCAAAAAGGTTTTCAATGGATCGCATAAATCAAATGGAAGTGACTAAAACGAGCCATGTCTTTTTCTTACTATCATTTTCTAAATTTCATGTTCTTGGTGATACTTAAACTTTAAATCCAAATTTGTAAAATATATTTCATGCTGCAAATGATCAATCAAATAATCTATATGAGATAATGGATTTCATTCTTTATTGTTATCTTATTTAGCACTTATTTAGGTGAAACTCTGGTTTATTTTATGAAGGGAATCTAAACCTTTGTATTTTTATCCAAATATTGATCTTGTTCATTATATATAAGAAGACGATCCATGATTTGTTTATCTCCTAGGGGTGTCTTGTTCAATTTTATCATATCATTCTATAGAGAAATTATTCCTTTATATATTCTCTTATGAATATGGTAATTATGAATAAGTTTAGAAATGATCATATCATTTTATAGAGTATACACTAATATGTTTTGACATCATCTACTAAATTAAAACTAACAATTATACTTAATTCATATATTTGTTCAATGATAACATGCAACAAATTTGTTACATAGGGATATTCAACAATTTGTTACTAATTGGAGGTGCCCTTCAAACCATCCTCTTATCAAACAACTTTGTCAGCAAATTCCACCTCATATTTGTTGGTGTCTGTGGAAAGAAAGGAATAATAGGATCTTCAGGGATAAGGAAAATAGTGTTGATAGTGTGTTGATAACTTTTAATAAACTCCTATTGGACAACATCTTTGTTTGTAGATGGAAGACTCCTAGCAGTCCCCCAACCGGGTGGGACAGTGCAATTGCTAGAGTTTGGAAACTTCCTAGGGACTTCCACAAGTTTGAAAATTCTAAGAAGATAACCAGACACAACACAAGATGGGAAGCTCCTAGACCACTCTAGTTCAAGCTAAATTTTGATGGGGTGGCCAAAGATGGGAAAGCGGCTTGGGGTGGTGTCATTAGGGACCATAATGGCAGTCTGATTGTTTCCTACACAGGGAATTTAAAAGAACACACAAGTAATTAGGCGGAAGGTATGGCGCTTCTATGGGGGCTTAAGTTTGTGTTGTCGATCGATGTCTGAACCTTGGAAATTTAGGGAGACTCTTGTTTGATAATTGAAGGCATGAAAGGCACAATGTCAGCTGGATGGTTAATTCAAGGGATGATTGAGGACATTAGATCCCTCCTTACTGGATTGGAGGAGTTTACCCTACAACATGTTTTTAGGGAAGGAAATGCAGTTGCTGAAAATTTGGCTGCTTTGGTGATTGATCTTGAGGGGCTACGTTGTTGGAGGAAGGAATGCTCTTTGCCTCTTCTTAAGTTGTCCCTCCTGAGGAATGATTCTCACCTAGTTCACCATGAAAGATAATAAAATTTATTTTGTTGCCCTTGTCTAGAGTTGGACAACCTTTGATTGTGGTCTAGGTGGGATTTTAAATTTCAAAAATTGGTCATTGTGGTACGGGAAGGCCTATGAGATGGGTTGGCCACGTGGAATGTACTTTATTTTCCTCAATGCTGCCATGTCTTTTCTTGATGTTTCATGTGGCCGGAAGGCTCATTATTTTTTGAACCCCTTCGATTTTTGTGTCACCTCCATCGGCCTCGTAGATTTTCTTAGACTTTTTGTGATGTCCAGATTTATTAACGTCCTCATGCTTTATTATGCGATGGACTCCTTACACAAGGGAACTGCTAGTTTCGAGCTAGTTATGTGGGAAGGCACTACTCGCAATAATTTTGTGGATTGCCAGTTATTATCTTGTTATTATTTTATGGTGGCGGGTTCTAAATTGGGGTTTTATTGCTCTACAACTCTCATTCTCACTTATCTTTTGCCTTGCGTTTGCTCTGTTACTACTTTTTCTTATCACCATTTGCTTACTGGTGTCATGGGGGGAGACCATGTTCGTGTAGAGCCTGATAAATGCGACAAATAGAAGAAGATGGCACTTTCTGACATATTTGTAAGGAGGGAGGAATTACCCAATTCATGGAATGTATGTCGAGGTTCGACAAAAGTATTTCCAAACATTTTGTCAACTCTTGGGCTGATAGGAGGATGACTGTGGGGAGTATTTCCTTTGAAGTGGACGAGGAGGTTATTGTTAAGGCCACTAGTCTTTCTATGGATGGGCGAAAATGGAAGAAAATAAGCAAGGTTTCGGATTAGGCCAGCCTCAACCAATTCTTTTGTGGGGATGAAAATCCTGTTAAAATTTGAGGTAGCTACGATCACGAGCAACTTCCTGAACCCTGGGATAGAGTGTGCTTGGTCGTGATGAAATATTTCACTCTTGAAGGGAGAATCAATGTGTATTATTATTACCACTTTCCTTTTCTCAATCACCTCAGGAATCACAACAATATTTCAATTTTGTTTTTTCTTTTGCATTCTATGGAAAATATTGTGAATGATGTGGTCGAAGCTATGAATTTGGGTAAGAATTTTACCATTCTGCACTAGGGGCTTATGCTTAGACTTTACCATTTTCACCTAGCCCTATGCCCTCCTCGGCCCATTATTTTTGATGAAGTCCCTATTTCCTCCAATCTGTCGTCTACCAATTTCATGGATACCCTTGGCCCTAGCAAGAAAAAGTGTATTAAAAACCCAACTTTGAAAACCCCTCCTCAAGATACGTCTCTTGTTTTTGGGCCTATTGGAAATAAGAAGGATAAGAAACGCATTGCCCCTACCTCCAAATTTAAAGCTTAAGCCTCTGAGAAAACCAAATTCAGACTGCAGCAAATCAACTCTGACATTGAAATTATTGAAGAACCCAACACTCCTCGTAGGTCCAATAGGCTAGTAACTAAGCTTGAAAGAGAGAAGAGTCTCAAGGAGGCCTCTGAGTCTGACAATGGGGAGGAAAGTGAGAACAAGAGAAAGGATGCAAAGGATGGGGAGGAGGAGGCCCTCTCGACTTCTGCTAGCAGCGCCTCCCATGTTTCTAAAAGTCTAAAAAAGGGTTCTTTGGGTCCTTCCAGTGTTAGGCCCAAGGGAGTTATGTAGTGTCCCTCCAATTGCTACTATTTGTTTTAGTTTGCTTATTTTTGTTTGCTAGTCATTTAGCTATTTGGATACTATATTTCATTATTTCAGTTATGACATTGATGTTATGTTAGTTGTTATACTTTGTTGATGATACATTTGACATCGCGATCATCTGGTTATGTTTGTGTGATGACATTATGATAGACACATGTGTGTTATGGTTTATGCTATTTCTGAGTTTTAATGAAGTTATCATGATGTTATTGATGTTTATGATATAATGATGCTTGCCAGTCTTGGTGAAGGAGATGGTGCAACATTACTCACTCGTGAGTACCCTGCTACGTTGTGACTCTCCTTCACGGTGTGTTTTTCAATATGTTGATATGTTTGGCAGTGTCGTTTGATGCAATTTGCAAATACATGCATCGACTCCACCTACTTTGTTAGGTCTGAGCATACCAAGACCCAGTGGAAATATGTTGGTCAGAGATAGTGTTAGGTCCTCTGTCTTAAGCCATCGTTCTTGATAGAACGAGTACCCGTTTGTTACCCGTTTATGTTTGTCATTCGTTTTGTCATGTTAGAAATTGATTTGTTTAAATAGTTAAATGATTTGATTAATAAGTATTTGATTCTATTATGATTTAATTGTTATGTTAGATTAAATGATTATGTTTAGATTATTTTATAATTAAAGTTTGATTAAATGATTAAAAATATTTGATTAGTTAAAATTATTAAAATAGAATGTTAATTAAATGTAATTGTTTAATGATTGTGCAAATTCAAATTCTTTTAAAATAGATATTTTTAAAAGAGTTGTTTTCAATAGATTTTGCAAAATATCTGAAAACTTGAACTTATTGTCAGAAGATTGTAAACTTGTACAATTAATTAGTTTTAATTGTTCGTTCAATTATGATTGCATGTTGACTGCTAGTTAAGTTTGTGAATGAAATTTAATTGAAAATTAATTGAAGGAAAGGTTATGGAATTTTGGGCACGACAATTGGTTTGTGCAGAAAAAGTTGTTTTCAAGGTAATATTGCTTTGGAAAAGATTTATGCTTTCTTTGGGTGTTTGGTTTTGAATTTTTTTGGAAGATTGTGGATTGAAAGGCTTTTGCAGGTGACGAAAGGTATCCAAAATCAGTTTTCCTTGCCCTATTCCATTCCTCGTCAGAATCCGGGAGATTATTCCAGGTTCTTTTCTTGTTTTGTATTTTTTTTTCTCGAATTAAATCTTCTGAGTTTCGTTTATGGTCTTGAATTGCCTACGTGATTGATAATGCTTGTTTTGGAACCTACACAAACAATTGAAAACGAAAACATTATTAGCTAATTTTGAATAAAGTTGAAGATAAAGTTTTTGTGAAATGTTAATTTACGGGAACCTAGCTTTGTATTTCTAATGTTTCTAAAAATTTCTCAAATTTCTTCTATCAATCTGTGGGTTGTATAAATTTCTCTTTCTCGTAGATCACCTGGAGGGATTAATTATTGTGCCGTTTGGTGATATATTTATATCTCTGAATATTAAAGAATTTTTTTTGTATCTTCTTCTTGCAGCCCTGTTCTTCTTTATTCATCTATAGATGAGCACATTATGGACTTCTTTGAGATGTTTATTCTCCTTCAAATCCCCTGTACATCGATTTTGTCTGCATTGAAGCTTCCCTTTGGAGATTGATGATGTGTTCTTGCTACCGTGGCTTATCTTGTCTCTTGCATACCCTGAACTAGTGTGTGGCTTTGTTTGTTTTGTCATCCTAGTCATTGTATGATAAGATGTGTTTGGAGCTAGTGTCGATTGTTCTCCATTTCCACCTTAAATCTCTCATGAATTTTTATAGCAAGCTCTTTATATTTTTTTGGTTGGTGACTAGATATGGATTTAGATTTCCTCTTTAAAAATTGCCAACTGCATAGCATGTTATGGTAACTGCAATTTATATTGGTGGATCGAAGTTCACTTGCTTGTTCTTCTTGAAATCGCACTTGCATGGCTGATTTGATTTGGTCTGGTCTGTAGAAAATTTGATGTTCTTGGAGATTTTTGTTTATACTATTAAAATCACTTTTGAAAACAATCTTGAATCTATTTTTGAGTTTGGAGAATTTACTAGTGCGTAGGTTATGTTATTGTTGTCGATGCATGATTTCAACTATAGATTCTTTTTTTGCTTTCCAAGTTCAAGCACATTTATGCATGCTTGAGTATCTTCACGTTTTGTTTGAATTTTTGATTTAGCAAACTTTAAATCCGCAAGAATTGTATTCTGCTTTGAATTCAATTTGATCATGGTTTAGATCGGTTAAATCCTTCGCGTATAATTGCATGAAATCCTTTTATTGTTGTTCGGTTCAATATGTAGGTGCGACTATGGATATGGTTGTCTGTTTCATCATGTATTTTTAGTTTTGTGTCTCTTCTGTTTGCTGCTTTTTGGAACGCTAGTTTCGTTTACCTTACCCAGCCATGGGCTGAGATTTGCCTACTTCTATGTATCGCTCATGTAATCACCAGTATGAAGTAAGTCTCAATCTTGACCTTTATTCATGCAATTCTTAACCTTGTGTTAGCGTTGAAATAGATCTACAGTTATTCGCTACTTCATTGACCCTTTTGCATGCATAATATTCTGGTTCTTAATTGTGTAGAATCTAAAATTCGAATATTAATACTCTTCTTTAGTAAATATATATATATGTGCATAAGTTTGAGATTTAATTATTTTTAAGTATAAAGTGTGCAAAATGATTTTTGATGTGAATATGGATTTTATTAGATTGGATATACATATATATAGTTTTAAATAATTGCATTGGAATAAAATGGTTTGGTCTTTAAATGTAAGAGACATTTGTGTATAGTGTTTTTGTAAGAATGAATGTTGATATATCTTGTTAATCTTAAAACACTAAGTATGACACTTTATTAGATCATTTGTATTAACTTTTTGAACAATAAGGTTCATCATGAATTGAATGACATTTATGTTTGAAAATAATAATCTAGAAATTTTTAAATGGTTAAGTATTATCAGTATTGAATTTTAATTCATGATGTATTGAAAATAATAATTATGCTTGAAAACTATAAATATGTTGTCGTTGAATTTTAAAATGGTACTATTGGGTTGTTGAGTTTTATGCCTTTCAGAGGTTAACGTTGTACTTTGCATTATTAAGTGTTTAATATTTGCTTAAGGTTGTTCTATGCTATGACTTGACTTTGGACTTAGCCATGCACAGAGTATTATCTTATTGAGATATTTGAAATGTTATTTGGTATCGTCATGTTTATGATAGGAATATTTATGTTTGTTTTTTGTTTATGTGCATGTGGGCTATCCTTGTTGTTGTCAGTTAGTAAAGTTTTGTATATAGGAGGAGTGGCTTTCGTTAGGGGTTGGAACCTTAAGAGGTTCCCATGGTAACCTATCGAAAGTAGATAATCCAGTGAAAAATTTAAACTTAAAGTATTAGGGGTTGGGTAGTATTCATTTAACAACTCAGATAATTGTGTTGCCTCGCCTTGTACCTCAATGCTTGTTTAGATTAAGGGTAGGTTGAGATGGCATGGAATTTCATGGTCGTTCACTTTTTCCTCTCGAAAGGTGTTTCGATTCCACATAAGTTTGTTTAGGGGTCGAGAATTGGTAGAGATTGTTAGGGTAACTTAGGATGAGGGTCGGTAATCTAGGAAGATTCACAGGGTAACCTAGAACAACTGTGTGATGACACTCTTATCCTTGTACATGTTTGTGGTCTCATGTGTTGAGTCACCTTTGGTTATGTTGTTGCCTCTAGGAGTTTGTCTATTATCTTTTGGTTTTGATAGCGTTATGTCATTTTGTGGTTGTCAACCATGTGGCATTATGTTATGTCTTCTTGTATGTTTGTTTGACTTATGGACCTGACACTATCTCCTAGCACAGGGGGGTGGAATTTCAAGTACCACATGGTTGGGAGGAACGTGCTCTATCCTCCATTGGGTCCCCTTGTAGGTGATGCAGTTCGAGATGAGATTGTTCTTGACAGGTTCCTGATTTCACTTTGTTCATGGAGTTGGACACTGAGCATGCTCGTGAACGAGATAGAGAGTAGTACTTGTTCATCATCTATATTGTATTCACTCATGATGATTATATGAAACTTTATTGTATTATGATTTTGGATGTATCGAGATTTGTCACAATCTCGTTTGATGTATCTTGAACATGTAATTAAACCTCTTTATGATTATGTAATCGATGATATGGCATATTCTTATGTTTCTTGCATATGGTTTTATGATGTGTTATTCTTCTAGTGTATGTTTTAGTAGCATTGTTGTGGAACCCTGAGAACGCTCGTGTATATGTTACTTTGTCACATGCATTTTTGAATGTTTTTAAAAAAATATTGTTTTTGTTTGGTTGCATTATGTGTTGTTCTTTGGGTTCCATGGCAGGGTGTTACAAGTTAAGACCAGAGCCTTGACTATTGCTGAAGGGAAGGCCCCCATGGAGAAAGCGATGAGCAAACATGACACTATTTGGGAGCAAGTTGACAAACTTCAGAACAAGATGGAAAATATGGAAAAACGACTCCAGGATGTTACTCGCTTTGCTCTGAAGATTATGCACAGATTTGCCACCACCCTATGCCTGTTGCAAAAAGACAATTCCACTGACAATGTGGAGGAGGACGTCGACTGCGAGGAACTTCTCAAGTTCCTCACTGAGGATTGGGCTACTATAACTCTGATCAATCCATGCAGTGGAAAGAAAGATTAGGGACACGGGATATGTTTCATTTTGATCGGGAATGGTCATATTGGCCATCGTGTTTTGTTATTTCTATATTGACTATTTTATGATCTACATGTTCTATTATGTCTGGTATGGCCTAGGATGGGCTCTATTTAAATCCTTTTTAAAAAATTATGGGTTTCACGTTGGACATTATTAGTAGTTTAGCTTATTATATTGATGCTATGTGTAGGTTGAATAGTTTTCTCTTACTGTTTGTTGATACTATGATTACCTTGCTCTTGATTTTGTCGTGGTTTTTGATATAATTGGTTAGGGTGTTTGGTTTATTGTGTTGGTTGTTTGTTAATGTGTTGTTGATGATTGGCTGTAGAGCCTTGTATTAAAAAGGACAACACCCTTGTTTTGTTGTTTTTTATATAAAAAACATGCAACAAATTAACTTAAGTCAAATGTGTTTATTCATGTGAAGATTAAATAGAGTTAATATTTTCATCTAAAGAAATTTAAATTAAATAGATAATTAAACATAAGCTCAAGATCTTATTGATTATCCATCATTTATGTTTATTTAAATAAGTATATTTTATAAAATATAATGTAAGATCAAAATATTTTCCATATATCACAAATATGAATTTATTTCATATACCACAAAATATATTTTTTTAGAAAATATAACAAAAAAAATGTCAAGATCTTTTCCATATATCATAAATATGGATTTACTATAACATGACAAGGTTTCAAGTCACAATCATTTATTGCAAAATTGTATCATGAAGATTTGTTTATGGAAATCCTTTTAATCTCTACCATCTATATATAATTTCATATAATGTTTCTCATTAAAGAAACATTTATTAATGTAATGACTACACAAAATTAGAATTTGACTTAAATTTTTTTAAATATCATAAAAACACAAAGAAACAAAAAATCTATTAACTTTATATTTATTATTATTATTATTTATTTTTATCTTATTTTCATAAAAAAATTCAAACGTGTAAGATGTAGATTCATTCCAAATAATTCAATTTACATATACCATGTCCCATACAATATATCCCATACAATATATTTGACAAGAAATTCTGAGGAATATGAAATATGATATTATAACAATTGGAAGATTCAATGATAGATTGATATTATAACAACTAGAATATCATTAACTTCAATTACGAAAATATATAATTGGCTAAATTTAAGAGACTATATAAAGGAATTTTTTTACCAAATAAGCTATGACTAGCTATTATCTCTTTTAGGTATGGAACATGAGCATTTGACTTATCTACCACATATTAAGATCTATTCAAAGACATTTAGAATCATGCATCTACTAAGGTATTATTTTTCTAGCTATACAATACTTAGTTTCAAGGAAACGATTTTAGAGGTGTTTTAGATTCAATAGGTTTTTAAATTTACAATTTCTACATTTAGAGGGTTAAAATTTTAGATGGTTATAATTTCAAATGGTTTATAGTTTTAAAGGAATGTAGTTTTAGAGGATTTATGGTCATGGATGATTTTCATTTAGATGGCTATAATTTTTAGATGGTTTATTATTATAATTTAGGTTACATTTTTGGATAGTTTCTAAATGTAGAAGTGTATAATGTTAATGGGTTACAATTTTAAATGATTATATTTTCTAAGGTTTTTTATAATTTTAGTAGTTTTTATTTTAAATTATTAAGCTATATGGTTAGAAGATGTCAAGAAAACTAAAATAAACTCTATTAAATAGGTTAATCCCTAATCATAGTTAGTTGAAACTTAATGTTAAAGGTGTTTCAAAATGAAACTCAAGGATTTTTGGTGGATAAAGTATTATTAGAGACAATAATGGTGTTTTTTTGGTTGCTTATGTAGGCTTTATGCTAGTGCAAAACAACCATGTTATAAAATTTATGATTTCCTTTTGGGATATCTAACTAGCTAAAGTACTCAATATATATCAATTAACTATTAAAAGATGTTATTTCAATAATCAAATGCCTAAAACTAGTGTCCCCCTCTTAAACCATAAAAATATAGTGTAAGATTCTTTGGATGCCATTAAGGCCTTCAAGGAAGTGAATTTTTATCATACCTATAAAAAAGGTAATAGGGTGGCTAATATAATGGATATTGTAAGTGTGAATATGTGAATAAGATTAAAACACTTCTTAATACGACATTATATCAATGATTAAACAAATTGAATCAATTCAAAATAGTAATCAATTGAAAGTGTCATATTGTTCTCCATCTCCAAAGATTTATTAAATCTAAATTGCTCTCAGATTGTATAAGCAAATAAGACTATTAAAATGACAATTCAAAGAACGAGATGATGATAATGCAATGCTAAATAATTAAACTAGCATGATATTGATGTGAAACAGATAATTGTAGCTACAGGAGGCGGCCATGGTTGAAAACTTGATCGCTTGATGCTTGATGTGTGAATGCTTGATGCTTGATGCTTGAATTCCTGCAGAGTAAGAGTGCAAAAGCTTGATTATCTGGATCCTTTTCTTGGTTCAGTGAGGCTTTATTTATAAATTTTCTGGCTGTAGAAATGCACAAGGAAAGCTTTGAAAAGCTTGGATTCAATCTAGAGAATTGAATGGTGAGAGATTGAGGAGATTGAGAGAAAGATGGAGATTGTCTCTACCCATGAAAACACCAGGCAAGAGAAGAGGAATAATTGATGGAGGAGGATTGAGAGATCAAATTCCAAATTTGTCTCCAAAACTTTCCGTGAAGTTTCAATCAATTAATTTAGACATGATTTTGACATAATCTAGACATAGGATATCTAATTTATTTTTGAGGAAATGTAGATTGGAATATTCCTTATGCTCTAATTCAAATATTTTTGATTTATTTAAATTAGAAAAAGGGAGATAAATAATTTAATAAAACGAACTATAGAAGTTGTTTATTAAATTAAACAGAAGAATGTGGCAATTAATCAATAAAGTGTTTTGTCTTTATTTAATTAATTTAAGATTGATGTGATAGATTGAAATAGGAATGTGATAATTAAATCAAACAAAGTATTTAATTTTGTTTATTTAATTAAGATGAGATATTAGAAGAATTTAAATGTGGTGTGATTGTGAACTATTTAAATAAATATTTCTATTTATTCAACAGTAGAAGAAATTAAGATAATTAATCAAATAATTCGTATTTAATTAATCGGATGCTCCAGACCAAATTTAGGTGTATACAAATATAATTTGTGTCATTGGATCAAGATTGAAGGAATGGTTTAAGATAGACTCCCTTCCTAATGAGAATTTAAAGTTTAATTGATGAATCCCCTTTGTTACCTCCTCAATTTAAATTCTTTCAATTCCTTGATGATAATTTTCTAGTGGGTTTATATTTTTCTTCTGATATGATGATGTATTCTAACCTTTACCATAGAAAATTATTATTAGATTTGAATTTAGTTGGTTTACACAATCTTAAAAGATCATTCTTAAGAATCCCAAGCATTTGGATTTTGATACCATATTTAAATAATTTTAATATCTCTAATATATAAATTGTTAGTTCTTTTGGTAGGTGTGAGACTAAGGTTGATATAAGTGGTATTGAGGATTATAGGAATCTTCAAGGATTTCCTACCGAGAAGATATATAGTTATCAGAGACTTGGGACAAGTTCAAGAAATACGAGTGTGATAAGATTTAAATAAAAGTATAAAGATTACCAAATAGAATATTTAAGAATCGAGGAGTATCCCATTACATGGAGACTATCACATTGATATAATTTACTAGATCTTAGAAGGCTAGAAAATTAATTGCCAAAGAGATTTTATTTGAGCTCTTGGAATAAATAATTTATATACAGGAATACCAATGGAAGGATTAAAGGTGTACAAGGAAAAGAAAATTAAAAAATAAAGAAGATATTGAATCCTAAACCTAAGAAGTAATGAGAAGATAATTAGATTTTGAGTTGGCTTCCTTAGAGACTCTCTCCTTAAGATAACAAATGAGGTGAGAATATAATTGTTCAAATACATAGCTATAAAAGGTAGGTACAAGTGTATTGTATTCTATCATTTCTCTTTGCTTAATCACTTTAGGTATAATATTATAGTGTTTTGTATTTTACCTACTTATTTCATTATATTTTTTAATTGCAAATGTAGTTAAATAATAAATAAATATTGCTTCACCAATGTGTGATCTATTTTCTTTACCAATTTAATAAGGCCAAAGTAGTGCCTTTATAACATTTATGAAGGTCTTAGTGATGGAGACTAATTTCCTTGATGTCAACCCCTCTAAGCTCTCTCTTGGTAGGATGTGCTCACCAAATTTGTTATCATAAAAATTACCTTAGAGAATAATAATGCTTTGGTTGCTAAATCTAGGGCTAATAATAAAAGGTGGTTTTGAGTTTAAAATATATCAAGGATAAGGGCAAGGGAAAAGGGTTAGAAACATAAGGGTACTTTTCTTTAATGGAATGGAAGGTGAAAGGGGATAAAGATAAGAGAATCATAGGGCCCAATAATTCCTTACGAAGGAGATAAATTTTGGAGAAAAACTAAAATGAAAGCAATATCCAAAATACTTCCACAAATGAATTTGCACAAAAAATATCAAAAACTATCATAAAGTGAATTTAGATTATATAGTGAACTCCTTGTATATGTTTGACAAGGAGGAAGGAGGAAGGAGGAAGGAGGAAGGAGGAAGGAGGAAGGTGAGAGTGAACCATTGGCTAAGCCTCCAATAATTTGGAATAGTGGGATCTGGCATGTGTAGTGTTCCTATGAGGCGAGACAATGAAACATCTAAGTGAGCTTAACCTAGTGTGATTCATCATTAAAGAATAATACATCTCTATCATAGAATAATCTCACTTTGGAATATCGCCTGGCTCTAAAAATTATGTGGATTAGTAGATATAGAATGAATCAAAATATTAGTGCCATAAATCTATGAACACATGTGAGAACTAATAGGATCACCAACGAAATATCTAGACTCCTTAATGGTACTATGAACCCATCAAGGAAAAACATGAGTAATGGGAGGTGGAGGTGTAGGTGTTGAAGGTGGTGGAAGAATATGACCATCATCTAAAGTATTTAAGTGAAAAGGTATCCTCGTGATATGAAGAATGTGGAGTAGTTAGCAAGGCAAAAGTAGATGGACGATCCATTTGTGAGATCAAGTTTACTAAACATCTCTACAAAATTCTAGGTCTATTTATAGTGGTTAAATCAAATAATTGATAAGCCTTCCAATCCTCACAATAGCCAATAAAAATGAATTTTTGACTCTTCTTATCCATTACCTTACATGACCATCTAGTATGAATGGCCAAGCCTCACTACCAAATACCTTGAAGAGGGACACATTAGGCTTGATATTGGGCAAAGCCTCCTTTGGAATGATATTATGAACTATCTTATAAGGAGTATGATTTTAAATGTAGTTGGAATGATTGATTGCTTTAGCCAAAACAATGGGGCTATAGACCATGATTGAAGCACACAATTTTCCATCTCCCTTAGCAATTTATTATTTTTTCAAAACCATTCCATTGAGGATTGTACGAAACTAAATACTAATGATGAATGCCATTGTCAATGCAATAATCCTAAAAGGTTTAGTTCACATATTCACATCATTATCTATATATATCATTTGAATAGAATAACTTGATAACTTCTCCACAAACACCTTGAATAACTTTTAATTAGTGAAGACATCACTCTTGTACTTAAGAAAGTACAACTATGAGAAATAAGAGAAATAACCAGTGAAGGTTAGATCATACTTGGCTACTAAAAAATGAGTTGGGAATGACACGAGTTCACTATGAACCAACTCAAGTAAGGTTGTAGCACTAGGATCCTTACCCTTAGAAAAAAGGGTTCTTGATGATTTTTACCAAGGAAACAACCTCGATGAACTCCCCTTGTGCATGAAACCTTAGGAAGACCAAGTATAATAACATATGTACTCAACTAATGAAGATACCTTTAGTTGAGGTGTTCAAACATCTCCTACTATTTTTTTCTCAAATAATATACATGGGAAATTTGTGATGAATCATAAGATGACTCAAAACCATGAAACCTATACAATTTGGACCCATGACTAGCTTTGCATGAAGCAAAAAAATTCTCATTATGTTGTAGTTCTCAAATAATTACATCATGTAGGGAGAATTAGTTTATCTCCCTATTCCTAGGATGACATATTTGGTATACAAAGAAAAGAATGGAAGAAATATCTAGAACATAGAGAACACCCTCAATTCAACCATATGTATTAGGTATCGTACCTAATCCCAAAATTAGAATCTATGTAGAGTTACCCACTACAAACTAAGAAGTTTTGTTTTCAGATAAAGTTTGAAGAAGATCATGTGAATAAGTCATGTGATGTGAGGCTCTTGAGTCAAATATCTAACTTTTTGTGGATGAATCCAAACTTTTAGTTGTAATTTGTAGTGACCCTCCTGATGACACTTTTATTTTAGCTGTTATGTGACCCTGTTAGCAGATAGACCTTTGATATTATGTTGTTTTGATGTTTTATGTCATGATTTACATGATTGGTTGTGAAACTCATTTAATGATACACTATATTTTATGATGCGACGTTTACTTTCATGAGATGACATTTTATGATGATTATCTATGTTGTTATGTTTTACACATTATGATGTTATGTTAGTTAGATGTTTACGTCAGTCGGTGAAGAAGACGATTTAGCAGTACTCATCAGTGAGTGCCCTGCTATATCGCGATTCTTCTTCATGGTGTGTTTCATAACTTTACGTGTTGGATTAATCGTGCAATGTTACACAGCTTTCAGGTACATGCATCGACTCCACCTACTTGTCAGGTCTGAGTGTGTCATGACCAAATGGAATCATCGATGGGAGATAGACTTGTCCTCTGTCCTTAGCCTTCATTCTGAAAAGAACAAGTATATGTCGTCACCCTTTTGTCATGTCACCTGTTCGTCACTTGTTTGCAGTCGTTTGTTATTGATTGAGTTTGTAATGCTTATATTATGTTAATTTAGATTATTATAATGTTTTAATTAATATTAATGTTGTTTTATTTGATTTAATGACATAATTAAATTAAAGAAGTTTTTAAAGTTTATTAAGTGATTAAATTAAAATGTTAAATTATCTTGTTTTCAAAAAGAGCATTTAATTGTAATTGATTTCATTATTCAATTTTACGTTTTCGAAAAGGGAAAATTTTAGTTGTGATCTAAAGTTGAAATATCTTGTTATCTTTTAGTGTCTATTGAGTTTAATTTAAGCATGTGTTGCATGTTATAACTAAAAGTTAAAGTTGAGACTTTGGAAGAATGGAAAAGGTTATAATCTTGAAATTGTTCATTCTTGGACACATGTTTTTTGGTTATTCAAATAGTAGGAAGTAAAACTATTGTTTTCACCAAAGATATTTTTTGGAAATTTGGATTTGGAGTTGATTATAGAAGCTGCAAATTGTTGTTGAAGTCAGCGTTCATATTGTGAAAGGTTGAAGGTTTGAATTTGCGGGGTTTTAATGAGTTCGTTCTCCATTTTCAGGAAACACTTTCAGGTTCTTTTCTTGTTAAATTTCCGAAGTGTATTCTCAAACGAATATGTTAAATTTTGCTGTGAAGATTTCGTTATTCAAATCCTATGTTCACCATAGAAAAATTGAAACATGTTAATATCTGAATCAATTCTTGTACCACTCTTCTTTGGGTGTGTACCATATTTCTTTTCTATTATTTATGTCATGTTATCGAAACTTATTGGAATCTGATAAATGAATCTCTCTGATTCTTTCACGCACCATGGTCTTCTTCATGCTTCCTTAGGTATGAAATTCTTTATTGGTGCTCAACTAGAAGAAATTTAGGGGTCGTCAGATCTTACAAATTCATCTGGATAATTATTCATGCCTTGATTCTTTACTTTATCTTTTAGATTTGTTCGTAAAATTTGCATGCGTGACAGAGTAGTCTCTGTTGTATATTATGATCTGAAACCTTTGTATTATGCCTCTTACCATTATTTCCACTTTTTAGTTTTTGGATATCCGGGGAAGTTTCGTCCATTAGATCTCTTATCTCACCTGTAATTTATTCTTTTCGCTACATGCTTCTCTAACTAGAGTTTTTCCGAGTTGGTGTCCTCACATCGTTATCCATTCTAAGGATCTCATACAATTGCATTTGCATGATAGTCTCCTGAACCCCCACCTCTAATCATGGCATTTCTGTGATGGGCTTGGTGTATAATTTGATGAGTCATGTAATCACATCTTTTGGTATAAATGGTACATCTCTTAAGTTTGAGCAAGGATCCCTCCCTTCCTTCCTATGGTCTTTCCGCTATAGCACAATTTTTAAGGTTTTTATATTATAATTTTGTTTGCCTTACAAGCGACGCTTTTCTTTAAGAATTGAGATTGTTCCTTGCAATTCTTTTATTTTTGCACCGCCTAGTTGATATTGGAACCTTCCATTTTAATTCAATAGCCCTATCTTTGATATCAGATAGATATGTCTTATGCTTAGCCTTCATTCTAACTACCCTTAGAATTTCTACGCTTAATGCAAGATACTGTATGTTGATTATGTTTTGTGAAGTTTCCTCTTGAGGCCTCTGTTAGGGGGGTGATCCCACAATAGTGGTTTACAATTTTTGGCCAAACTAGACACTGCAATTATTATTTTTAACTAAATCTTCATATTCGAGCACCTATAGCGGCTAAACCGTGAGGAATTTGAAGATGATGCAAACTAGAGTCTCATCACATTTTGTCTGTAGATTCTAAAAATATATTTTTCAATTTTTTTGGAATTAGATTGCACTTTTTTTTCCATCTCACACGAAAATTAGTTTTTTTTAGAAAACAACATTTTAAAAAAGTGACGCTCACCGTATACAACATAACTTTTTTTGTATGAAGGATAAAATTCTAATTTTTTCGAATTTAGATTTGTAACTAAGATATCTAGCACTTTCATTTGGTCTCATAGTTTTTTATTGAATATTTTTTCCTTAGTCAAGTTTCGAAGTCAAACCAATTGCAATTCAGACATAAGTGGACTGTATACAACATAACTTTTTATGTATGTATCGAAATTTTTTTATTTTTTTTAATGGATTAAGGACATCAATACCCAATACGAACATATTTTTTAAAAATTTATTTTGATAATTTTCTATTTTTCCACATGTGCAAAACATAGAGCCTAATTTTTGGTGAAAAACCTATGTTTAATAAAACTAAAAAAACACATACATAATAAAATCAAAACATATTAAAATTATATTCATCGGATAACTCATTTCGAGGACTATCATCTTCCAATTGGGTTTGTGAATTCTCCTCCATTTTCATCCTCAACTCGAGATTCAAAGGGAAAAAATCTAGAGTCTTTTTGTGTCATAGGGTGGGAAGGTGGGATAAAGGGGGTTCGGTCGAACCAGGGTTCGATCAAAACCCCCCTTTCCACAATGGGAAACACGGGTTCCCACATGCAAAGTGGTTCGCTTGAACCATGGTTTGACCGAACCCATTTAGTGTTCGTTCGAACATTGAGTTTGCTCGAACCCCTCAAAACAATTTTTTTTTTGCATGGGTGAGGTTTTTGGAATTTTTCCTTCCTTACTCGAATTGTAAACCACTTTTGTGGGTTCACCCAGGGGTGGTGTATTTCCTCTTCTCGGCGCTTTTGCAACCTTGGCAGTGTCTTAGGGATTAGATTGTGTTTCAATTATTGTTGTAGGTGGTTTTTTTTGTCTTCGTGCATCTTTGTTATCTTGTGACTCGTATGTCGGTTGTGTAGGTTTTGTGTTGCATGTGGTTGCGATATGCAACTGGTGTTTGTCCATGCCAATAGAGATCGACCCTCCCTCTGTAACTTCCTAGCACTTAAGTTTAGACTGTTTTGACAGATCGTTATCATTGAGTTCTCCCTCTTTGCATGTCCCATGCACGCACTATCGTGGAATCTTGAAGTTTCACTCCTAGCTGAGGTCGGTGTTGGTTAGTCGACTAAATGTTGCCATTTGAGTCAGTTACTACTGTTGAGTCTAACCTTCTTTATGTCGATTGAAATCTAGGTCAAAATTAAATACACTTTATTAATGTGCCTTTGGAGAATCATCAATAGGAATATAGAATACTTTATGTAATTATTTAATTCGATTAATGGATGTAAATAGATTTTTATTCCTATTCTTAAACTAAATCATTATAAGTATTTAAGAACGTTTACTTGCTTAGTGTTAAATTATAATTTTTAATAATATTAAGTTATTATATTATTAGCATCTCTTGTTATATAAGTTGGTTTATTGAATTAAATGTTAGTGATTAGAATGCAAGATAGATGTTTATGTTTATGGTTATTTGGGAAATGGAAATAATTTATCAAATTATTATGTATAAACCTTATGTTATTTAGGTTGTTTAGTGCAAATAATCAAGTATAGTTGTGAATGGTGAATGGTTATATTAATATTTAAATTTATCCTATCCTAGGAGTTGTATTTTAAATATCTATAGGGAAGAAAGGATTATTTTGGTTATATGTTTTCTTTTTTAGTTGATGTGACGTTATTATCCTTGTGGAAAAATTGGTGTTAATGTTTTAAACAAAGTGATTTTTATTATTTCTCGTAATTGAGGTTAAGTGTTCTAGTATTTTGTTTTCCCAGAGGAGTTAATTGGTCGTTTTGAAATATGTTAATTTTATAGCATGGAGGCATTGTTTTTGGTCTTGTGTGGAAACATAGAACTCGCACACATGTCTATATATTACTGGTTGGGCAAGTGTTGTATCTTATAATATGAGTATGTGCTTGCAAAAGTTTCGCAATGACTTTCGCAATGTTATGTCACCATGGTTATTTATTGGATTGGTTGACTATGCCCTTGTTTAATGAAGTTCATGTTCATGTATTATTGCCTTCTTGTTGTAATCTATTTGTGGAGTTGTACCTTAGGAAGAGTGGCTTCCGTTAGGGGCCGGACCCAGAAGTGGTTGCAGGGGTAACCTCTCAGAAGTATGTTAATCAAGTGATAATTAAAATAAGCTTTTAGGGGTTTCGGGTAGCATCTCATATTAATACAGATAAGTTAACCTCATTCATGACTCAAGTGCTCGTTTGGGCTTGGGATGAGTGGGAAGGCCTAGAATGGCAAAGATCAACTGTCTTGTTCCTTCGAAAGGTATGTTGATCTCGCATGAGTAAGAGCAGGGGTCGGGGATCAGTTGAGGTTGTTAGGGTTTAACCAAGTGAGGGGGCCGGTAACCTATGGAGATCCCATTGGGTAACCCATGTCGAGCTTGTGTGATGACACTCTTATCCTAGTACACCTTGTGAGCTTTTTGTTATGAGTCGCCTCTGGGAGTTTTCAAGTTGCAGTTTATAGTTTGCCTTTGACTAGTTCTTGAGCTGTCATGTGAGTCGACCTTGTAATTGTATTTGATTCTTTGTGAGGTCAGTTTGTCTTTGACTAGTTCTTGAGTTGTCATGTGAGTCAACCTTCTAATTGTATTTGATTCTTTGTGAGGTCAGTTTGACTTGAGAACTTGTTCTATCTCCTAGCATGAGGGGTGGGCTTTCGAGCTCCACACAGTTGGGAGGAACGTGCCACAACTCCATTGGGTCCCCATCAGGTATTTTGTTTATGACAAGTTTTCTTGGCTAGATCCAGATTGCACAGTGGTTGCGGAGTTTAGTTCCTTTGGCGAGTTTGTGGCGTGGACGTCTTCTTTTCCTCATCTCATTCTTCATTGTATTACACTCATGATGTGCATGGGATGCCTTGTATCCATTTGTTTTATTATGAGATTTGTTATAATCTCAATTATTGTATGTAAACTCTTATTGTTATATTTATCTGGACATGACTTCTCTTGAGTATATTATTTAAATGGCTATTGTATTGTATTGTTTTTATTCATAGTAGTGTAGTTGTGGAACCCTAAAATGTTTATGGTTGTTGTTGTCACATGTTATCTCTTTTTTTTAAAAAAAAATTATTTTGTTGTTTATGTGATTGTCGTTACGTTTTCTGGGTTCCACGGCGGGGTGTTACATAATTGCTCGACCCTTGCTAAGTTTGGGAATATCAATATTGTGTTTCTTCATGGCCTCTTCAAACGTTGTAATACTTTGATGACAAAATTTGATGTCATTATTCTATAATCTAGACAAAAAGTACATTATCCTCTACTTTTCTTTCGTTTCATGGAAGAACTCTTACTAGACTTGGAAGAACTCTTACTAGACTTAGAAGAAGATGTAGCTTGTGTATCAAATCTTATATTCTACTTAGATGAATTATTATTTATTGAAGTTGATTATATGTTAGCTATTTTGCAAACTTCTTAACTTTTCCTTTAGATGTTTGAGCCATTAATGCTCCACTTTTTGAGTGGTCGAATCTATGGAGATTAACTTAGATTATTACCTTGTGAGTATTTCACAAAACTGTTCAAAAGTAGGCATATTTAATTATATGCCGAGAGCATCCATGGTAGAGTAAAAAGTAGAAGAAAAAACCTTATATGAGACTTTTAACTTTAATAAGATGAAGAAAACACACTCTATTTATTTTTTTAGCACAACCTTGAAGGTAAGTAAGAAAAGACTTGAATTTTGCTAAAAAAATCTTCAATTGAGAGAAAGACATCAACAAATAAAGAATTCAACTCATCATCTATTTGAAGTACTTTAAATTCATCAACTATACCAAATAAGTCATTGAAATTATCTCACATTTATTTAGGAGTTGTACAAGTTACAAGATGAAATTATGAATTATTGGATACATGTAAGTCTATGATACCTATGGCTTCATCTAACTTGGTATGATAAACAAATTGTTTATATTCTATTATAAATTGCAATTGTTGACTATTTAGCATTTTTCATAATTCTTTTGATTGAAAAAGTTCATTTATCTTCTATGAGTGAAAGTTATGTGAAATCAATAGATCAATTTTAGGATCCATTCTAAAAAACAAAAAGACACTTGAATTGTACCTTACAAACTTCCCAACTTTGATTAATGTTGAAAAATAAAACCACCCAAAAAAATAACACTTATTTTTCATAATTTTTGGAACTTTGAAAGCCTGCATTGATCATTTATGATGCACGATCATTTTTGCAAATTGTTTTAAGAGATATACACTTATCAAGATTGGAAAATTACATAGAAAAAATTATACAATGTTCACTCAACGATAAAACAATGATAAATTAATAGCACAATCCCAAGTTACAAAAATGGTCTGGAAATTTGGAGTGTTTCAAAGTTGCTTTGAATTCCTCAAGATTGAAATAGGGGATATAGTGCAAAAAAAAGAAAATTCCAAAAGTCCACGGCACACGAGTTCTACACACAAAAAAACAATGGCAGTTTGAAAGTCCATGGCAAGAAAGTATCTAAAAAGGTGCAGTCTCAAAGTGATCAGACTTTGTAGTTTGGATGTAGGTAAAATAATATGGAGTTATTGAGAAATGAGTTGAATATAATAGATTTGTTGAAGGATCTCTCATCTTTTCAATTATAAGTTTGGATGTTTATGTTATTGGTTTGTTATTTTGTTATTTCGTTGTTTTTTTCTGTTGGTACTTATTTTTATTATTTGCGTTTTTCTCAAAGTTGGTTGTTATGATTTATTTTTTGTATGTCTTTAATGGTCGTCTTTTTTTCACTATACAAGAGTATGGGTCCTTTCAGAAACCCAATTTTAGGAATTAACAATGTTCCATGGGGACGCGTTTCCCCCCTTTTTGAGCAAGTTTCTGAAACGGGGACGTTTCGGGGACGGGGAAACAGGTACTTGGCATTTCCTGTCGTCCCGCCACCGCCACTAGTACTTCGCTAGAGATGGGGAAACATCTCCACGTTTCCCAGGAGACATGGAAACATGGAAATGTCTCCAAGTATCTTGGGGAAACGCCTAGACGTTTCTCAGGAGACGGGGAGACGCCTGGCCGTTTCCTGTCGAGCCCACGTCCATGGAGGCGTAAAAAGTGAAAAAAAAGAATAAAATTGAATTTTTAAGTGCTTTGGGGTTGCCCTAATTTGGCGTGGGCCCCACCTCTTCCTCCAAAACAACACAAAACAATGTTCCTTTATCATTTCACTCACATTTCTATTGACTGATTTTTTTTGCAGCCAGTTGAAGAGGAGGAAAAACAGTTCAAAAATTTGAAGAAGTCTAATTGAAGGAGTGAAAAGAGTGATTGCAAGTGTTATAGGAGTGAGAAGGAGCAAGAAGAAGAGGAGGAAGAGGATTCTATTGCATTTTGAAGAGATTTATCAAGCACAAGGTAGGGTTTTTGAAGTTTTTTTTCAAATTTCTTGTTGTTTTTGTTTCATTAAATTATTTTATGAGTTTAAACTTGTTTTTTTTTTCCTAATTCATCTCAAAGACTCCAAACCAGATTTGATGTTGAATCTTGAGGGCAAAATGATGAATATGATTGAATCATTCATCATTTTTCCCTCAAGATTCAACATCAAGTTTTTTATTTTAAAAAATTAATACTAAACTTGTTTTTAAAAAGAAAAATTTCTTATTCATCTCAAAATCAGATTCGATGTTGAATCTTGAGGGAAAAATGATGAAGATGATTGAATCATTCATCATTTTTCCCTCAAGATTCAACATCAACTTTTAGTGTTTACTGTTTTTTATTTTAAAAATTTAATACTAAACTTGTTTTAAAAAAAATAAAAAATCTTATTCATCTCAAAATCAGATTTGATGTTGAATCTTGAGGGAAAAATGATGAATGATTCATTCATCTTCATCATTTTTCCCTCAAGATTCAACATCAAATTTTATAAATATTAAAATATAAATTGTAAATTTTGTTTTCAAAATTAAAATTTTAAATTTGTATTTCAATTTGTTAAACTAGGCTGATTTTATTTTAATTTTGTGAAATGCAATCACTTTCACAATGAGTTGTAGCATGAGTGGTGATGACATGGAAATCCATTCCCATAGTGAACATGATTCAGATTTTGAACCTGAGAATCAGGGGGATGACCATGGGGTTGATCCTGCAACCCATTCTAGTTCCATGGCGAGTCCACCAGCTAGTACAGGTTGCCCTTTAGAGTTGTTGGCGGAGTATGTTAGGGGTCCTTTTGATCCTAAGTCTCCTCTCAACCAGTTTGCTTCAAGAATACAAGGCACATCACGTACAGGTGGGGGAACAAGGAAGTGGAAGTGCCACATTTGTCAGGCTGAATGGTTTGGTAGCATCAGTAGAGTGAATGCACACTTTCTTTTTTGGACAGGAAAAGGTGTGGAGCCTTGTATTTTTCTGAAGGAAACTAAAAATATACGTTATAGAATTGAGTTTAACAGGCTTTGGGGCATTCCAGATGACACAAATATTACAACCCCTACTACTTTGTCTGCTAGGGCAGCCCTTCAACGCATCCATGATCTGCCACATACTTCTCCTCATGCTTCATAGACGGGAGGAATGATGTTTGGATCTCCATCCTCTTCCACTACTAGTGCGGCTAGGGGGATAGCTGCAGGGAAACGCAAGTTGCAGACATCGCAGAGTAACCCCATTGCTGATATGTTTAATGTGCACCTGAGAGATGAGATAGATGAATCTATTAGCAAGTTCTTTTTTGCCAATGGCATTCCATTTCATGTTACACGGTCTCCTTATTATAGGGAGATGATGGCTATGGTGACTAAGGGAGGAACATCATATGTGCCACCAGGTGAGACGAAAATGAGGACTTCGATCTTGGATAAGTGCTATTCCAAGATCAATACTTTGATGGAGAAGATGAAGGCATGTTGGGTGGCATCTAGGTGCAGCATAGTTATGGATGGGTGGACGGACATTAGCCATCATCCACTCATCAACATCATGGTCACATGTGCAAATGGCCCATACTTCCTTAGAGAAGTTGATTGTACAGGGCATCGCAAAGATGCTGATTTTCAATTTCAGGTCCTCAGGGAGGCTATTGAGGAGGTTGGGCCACAAAATGTGGTCCAAGCAGTCACAGATGCAGCCCATGTGTGTAGAGTAGTAGGGAAACTCATTGAGGCAACCTATAGTCATATTTGGTGGACCCCATGTTGTGTGCATGTCATGAACAATGCACTCAAGGACATGGGTAAGATTGATTGGATTAGAGGAGTTGTCACCGATGTGAGAGATGTGCAGATGTTTATCTGCAACCACCACACTTCACATGCACTCTTCAGGACCTTCGCGAAGAAGGAGTTCTTGAGACCGGTGGAGACCCAATATGCATCATATTTCATTCTCTTGGAGAGAATGATTGAGTTGCAAGAGGCATTGCAACTCATGGTTATGACTAATAATTAGAATAGGTGGGTCGAGGCGAAGACAACGCAGGGGAGAAGGGTGAAGGAGATAGTGAAGAGTGATGTGTTTTGGACTGATGCGAAATACATTGTCTCCATCATTTCTCCAGTATTCCAAGTTATTAGATATGGGGATGGGGATGCACCTATCCTTGGAGAGGTGTATGAGTGCATCGACTCTATGCTTGACCAGATGAGGGTTGTTGTGCGAGTGAAGGACCCCTCTCTAGCATTCTACAATGAGCACATCTGGCCAATCATTCAGAGCAGATGGGACAAGTTGAACACTCCTTTGCATATGGCTACCTTTGCCTTGAATCCTAAGTGGTACAAGGTTAGATCGGGTAGAGTGACACCGATTCAGGATGATGAGGTGAAGGCGGGTTTCTTTAGGTGCATAGAGAAGATGTATGATTCTAGAGATTCTAGCACAATTCGCACTGAGTGGACCAAATTTTCCACTCTTAGAGGCTATTCAGATGCGGCAAAGATGGATATAGAATCTATGGCACAAGAGGACCCACTTTTGTGGTGGAATTGTCATGGTACAAAATCTTTGACCACCACTCTAGCTATTTGTCTGCTATCCCAAGTTTCCAATTCTTCAACTGCTGAGAGGAACTAGTCTACATATAGCTTCATCCACTCTCTTAAGAGGAACAAACTTACCTCTAAGAGAGCAGAGAAGCTTGTGGTTGTACACAGTGCTTTGCGTCTCATAGACCGCAAGACACTTGGGTACAAGGAGAGTCCAACGACACGATGGGATGTAGAGCCAGAGGAGCCTTCACAGATTGATGAGGATGATCCTACCACTTCAGATGCAGGGTTGGTTGGTGTGAGCTTGAGGGATCTTGACCTTGTGGAGTCCAGTAGTTCTAGTGGTGAGGAGTTTGCACTTGCAGATGATTAGAGGCCTCCCTTCACTACATTTTGAGTTTTGACATTTTGGCATTTTGTCTTTTGTAATGCTACTCATTGTAATGATGAATCATGTAATCATCTTTATAGACTTTGTGATATAAATTATAATAGAAATCTCCAATTTGACAATTTCATTTGCCAAATTTTATTTATCAATTAGCATTCAAGAAATCATCGTATTTAGATTTACTGATTTAGTAATTCAAATATTACTATGTTATAATTTTACTAATTTGAAATTTCCTATAGTTTCATTTGAAATGTAATTCTCACACTGTTATACTGTTATACATCTTTTCAAAACTAGTTTTTCAAGTACTATAAGTATATGTATAACTATATTAGGACCACCCCCCTGCTGCCATCCCTCCGCCGTCCCCAAACTTAGGCCCTTTGTCCCCCCGTCCCGGAAACCCGTCCCGCACGTTTCCCCGTCCCCTCGTCCCCAATGCCCGTGGAACACTGGGTATTAATAAAAAAATCATATTATAGTTTTAGGTGGATTTTTTTTCACATTAAGATGGTTTGTAGAAGCATGTTAATATGTCTTATGGTTGATCCTTATTATCATCTATTCAAATCACATATATTCTATCATTCCTATATCCTTGACATTGGGTGATCTTACTCATGTGATTTCATGCATACACTTTATTGATTACACCCTCATGCTTACATTCACAGACTTATATCCTACATAAAACTTATCTTGTACTTTTATGTTTATACCCACACAATTTTTTGAAAATGATTTCATGATCCATCTAGTATATTGGCTTTTGTTTTCAATCCCCCTTATTTAGAGCATCTCACCACCATTTTGTTTGTTTTCTTAAATGATTATATATTATTTTTTTAGTTGTTTCTTATCATAAATTGTTATTCATGTGTTATTATTACATGATTATTGATCTTTATATACTTTCATCTTTTATGTATCACTTCTTTTTCTATCCTCTAATTCCTTGCATCCTTCATGTGCAACCAATTGGAGGGGAATATAACATCACTAACACTCTTTGATGGTTGTGATTATAGTGAGTATTTCATAGTTATGTTGGCTCCTTCACAACCATTCTTTGTGCAAGATCCTCCACATATATGCTTTGTGTAGGATCCTTTACATCCATATTCTTATGTAGAGTCCTTCACAAAAATATTCTTATGTAGGATCCTTCACATCCACACTCTTTGTTGGTTCATTCACAACCACATTTATTAGTTTTTATTGCAAGCTCCTTTGTAGTCATAGGACCCTTTTGTTGCAAGGTCTTTCACAATAATATTTTGTTTTGTAATTTTAATTTCTATTTTTTAACATTGTCAAGTAAACATTTGTCATACCTATTTTAAATTTAAACTAGATGCTACTCATAGATTTTTTTTGTTGGAAAGTACTCAAATGGAGCATGCACAAAATATTTTAATTATATCTATTTTAGTGAGTTCTTGATATTTACTTTCAAGATGACTTACTTTTACATACATGATTTATAGTATTTCACACACACACTTAGTCATACTGGGGGTAAAATGTAAGTGTGAAAAATACATACCTAGCTATGTTCCCCTCCATTTTGGATTCACTTTGATATATTTCTCCTAAATGCAATGTCTAGTATATAATTTAACTATCTTTGCTTAAAATTTTAAAAAATAACATGTTTTTGGACTAAATCTAACTCTACCCATCTCAAGGGTCTAGACTCAATCTGTTAGTCACCAATGGTCTCAAGCCTTCAAGATCACCTACAAAACTAAAAGATGTCTTCCACAAGAGCGCAACAAGAGAAAATATATTACTTGATTATGGGTACAATGAATTTGATTATTAAACCCCAATATGATTACATGGATTACATGATTTTGAATTGATTGAAATGTACATATGATGAATTTATTATACAAGCAAGGTTGAGGGATGAGATTAGACAAGATTGTAACAAGTTTCTTAATCCTATGACATGAGACAACTAACATAACAAATATTAAATGACCTAGGACACAAGAAGTAAATGACATAAGATAAGATAAGATTTGATAACAACTAAAACTTCTAGAAATATTCCAAGGACCTTGTATAGGAGTGAATTTGCACCCCTTATGCAAATTCCCTTTGTACCCTTCCTCACTTTAGAAAACCAAATTCGAAGGCTAAATTCCACATAAGCCCACTGCCTTCATTCCACTTGGCGCCTATTTTGAGCGTCGGTAGAGGAGTTACTGTCGGGGATGCCCACGCGACGCGCTTACATCCCTGGCACATTCCTGCGGCTAGAGTCTACAGAGGCGTTACATTTCCCATTGGAAGTCGATTTGTAACACCCTCTTCAGTCGACCAACCCGAATATGGTCATTTTCTTCATCTCTTTCTTCAAATTCACCTCCTCTTGATCCATTTTGACTCTCTAGCTCTCTCAAAGCCCTTCACATCCCTTCACAGACTCTGAGAAGTCTTCTTAGCATTCTACAATATCTTCACAAGCTCTAAGCAACTTCTTCACCATCTCTTCAATCTCCAAACACTTTACACTTCACAGCAACAACATCAACACTCCATCACTTCAATAGAGCAAGCGTAGAACAACACAATTGCAGCAGAGGCTTGAGTTCCTCTCATTTTCTCCCCCACTAGCCTTGAGCGCTTTGGGCAGAGGTGGTAAGCTTCTATTCCATCTTCTCTATTATTTGGTTGAGTAGCATAACATTGTTTTGTAGTGCTTTAGTTCTCTTTACTTCATTTCCTATTTTTCTCTCTATCTATCTTGGCTATCTATGGAGGTGGGAACACCAAAACGGGGTTTGACTGAGGCAAACCCCTATACAGCCCCAATAATTTATCTCTCTCTCTCTCTCTCTCTCGTGTGTAGGTTTTGAAGACATTCACGTGTCAGAGGCTTCATCATTCGCACGGTTGTAAGCATTTCCTTTCCCTTCTCCTTATCTTTATCATTTCTATTTTAGTCTATTTCAGCTTTATCACTTTCTGTCATTTTATCACTTTCTAGAAGTTCTTAGCAATTAGCTTACGAGTAGCCACTTAGCCATTCTTTGTGATAAACTTGCTCTCTGGTTTGTACGAGACACCAACGTGCCTCTGGGATGCCAACACGTCGCGTTGTCATCCCCTAGCCGAGAGCTTGTCGGTTTGTCAAGAGGATCTCTGTGACCTACCCTTTCTGGTTCTAAAACTCTCGTCGTTGTTCTTTGAGGTAGTCTAGGGCAGTTCACCCCGTGAGGATCTTTGATTGAAGAGAAATTGTGAGTTAGTGAATCCCCCTTCTCTACATTTTGGTGAACCCGACGTGAAGAATGTCTTTTATGAAAAACTAGGAATTTATTTACCCCTAATTGGTAGGGTCATAACTTTTGACTCGGTGCTCAAAATTCAGAATTGGTTGCACTGTTGGACCGACACAAGTTCCGACCTCAAATTCCGCTTCGAAAACCTCCAAAAATGCAAATTACTAGAACATAGAAAATATCGAAAAAAATCATAATGAATTTAATATCTTCTTTTATTAGCTCAGTATCTAATGTTGTTCAAAATATTAATGATATTCTATTTCATGCATGTGATGGTGACTTGGCTTTACCCATGTCACTCAGTATCTTTGATTCTTCTCACGAGATTCCTCCTATTTCAAAGGATATTTTGTTGCAAGAAGATGAAATCATCGATACCTTTCTTAACATTACTCTACCCTCTATTCATTCTAATGCACTCTCTTGTGGAGATGATGCATCCATGAATGTTGAATCTTCTACTCATTCCAATGCACTCTCTCCTATGGATGTTGCATTTGTGAATGATGAATTTCTTATCTATTCTAATGCACTCTCCTCTAGAGATGATGCATTAGTGCATGATGAATCTCTTTCCACATTTGATCCTATTTGGATCGATGTTGAGAATATGTCATCAAATAATTATTCTACTAGGTGTGATGATTATGTAAATATAATATATGTCTATGTTGCCCCTCAAAGGCCTAAGAGACTGCTCATTTACATGACTCCATCTAGTCCTTCTTTTGAAAGGGTTTGTTCTGTTGATGGTGTTCCATTTGATAGTGATTCCCTTGATCTTTCTAAGGCTCCCTCTTATAGAGCGGTGGCCTGTACCTATGATACTAGAATGAATAAATAACTAAGACTTCTTCAAGCACCTAAACCTACAACTAAAGCACCTAGTGATTACGATCTAGTCGAGCAACATCGAGTTACTTCGGCTAAGATCTCATTGTGGTACTTGCTTCAGTCTGCTCCGGTTCATCAAGGTATGCTTCAAGAAGCCTTGCAAAGGATCATCTTTCCTTATTCCTCTAGGCCGACAGATGTTGATGCGTTGATAGCTCATATTTGTACGGATTCGTCGAATATTACATTCTATCTGCAGGAACTCCTGCCTCTGGAAGTACATAAGCAAGTGGGCCCTGTAATGATTATTGTCAACATTTATAAGATCGACATTAGACGTACTCTCGTTGACGTTGGTTTGACGCTCAATGTATGTAGCATTGATCTATTGCCTAAAATTAATATTGACCCATCTTCTCTTAAGGCTTCTTCCTTTGGAATTTGTGGGTTCGATAATGTTGGGTGAAAAGCTCTAGGTACACTAGTATTATCTCTACAGCTTGGACCCATTACCGTACCTACCCTTGTATATGTTATGTCGGAGAAGCTACATTATAACCTTCTCCTTGGTAGACCGTGGATTCATGCTATGGGTGTAGTCCCATCTACCTTGCATTAATCTATTAAATTCATTTGTAATAATAAAGTAGTCACAATCAAGGCTGACCCTGATGCTATGCGCTTATGTGAGATGGCAATTGTTGGTCAAGTTTCGGTTGTGCCCACTCTTATCCCTTCAGTATCTTCCAATGTGTCGATGTTTACTCCAACAATACCTACTACAAAGGATGCTCTTGAGATAAATGTCCCTAAATAAGATCCTTTTGAAGTGAGAAATCTTAAGTCTACTCTTTCTACTTCTCAAGGGAATGCATGTCTTGGTGATGATTGGGGTTCTCTAGACTTTACAGAATCCTTTGTTGGAGAATATAAAGTTGACCCAATCCACTCAGACCTTCCAATAACATCATTCACACCCACTATCAAGCATCGCGAGGTAATGTGAATGCAAATTGTAATGCTCTCTATGGAGATCATCCTCCTTTGTCTTCTATCTTTGTGTCTTGTTCTTGTGAGAAGTCAAGCCTTTCTCCACAAGAGAAAGGGTTGCTTCCCACTCCTCGTTCTTTATCTAAGCAAGAGCGTATTTTGTTGCGGCTTCTTAAAGCCCGCTTGATTACTCTTCCTCCTCCTACATGCAAGAAATCTTGTAAACATGATAAAGAAAAACATTCTTTCTATGCATACCATCGAGTGTTTGGCCATTCCACTAGTGAATTTAAGGCCTTGAAAGATAAAATACAACAACTTCATGATTCAGGTGTCATCATTCATTGGCCTATTGATGCACCTACATCTTCAAATAACAAGTGATATCAAGGCTTACCTCTATCCTGTATGTTCTAACTATCTTGCATGATTCTCCTCTCTTGTATGTTGGGGGTAATGATAACTTGTTCTGGAGATGTGTGTCCTTCTTAAGGACCTCCTCTCTTCTGTATGTTTTTCAACTGAAGCATCCCTTAAGTGGACCCTCTTCCTTTTGAAGGGTTCACGAGGGACCCCTTTGAAAGTTTCTATCTCCAGTAAGTTATATGGCGTCTAGCTCGAGGGCAGCCCAACTAGACTTGTTTCCTATCTTTGCGTCTAGCTCGGGGGCAGACCAACTAGACATACTTTACATCTTGGCATCTAGCTTGGGGGCAGCCCGACTAGACCCGCTTCACATCTTTGTGTCTAGCTTGGGGATAGGCCGACTGGACCTATCTCACATCATTACATCTAGCTCGAGGGAAGCCTGACTAGACTTCACTTTTCAAATGGTGTGTCCCTTGAGTGGACCCCTCTTCCTTTTGAAGGGTTCCCGAGGGATCCCTTTGAAAGTCTTCCAACTTGGCGATGGTTTGTGTGACTGTTTGTTTACTTTCTTGCATAGCCGCTTCCTAACATGTTCTATCTGTGGGTAAACATGTCGCTTCATGGGTGTGCCTATGAAGCCTCTTTCTGACTCTGTGGAGTCCCCTTTTCTCGGTTTCCCTCATGTGAGAGTTCTTGGGGGGTACCTTCCTTACAGGTTTGTGGGTCTGAAGGGTGCTTATCACGATTTCCTTCATGTGAGGGTTCTTGAAGGATACCTCCCTTGCAAGTCTGCGAGCTTGTAAGGCGCTTTCTTTATTCAGCTTCATAGTTCTGCGGAGCTATGAAGTCCTTTGCTTCTCCTGCACTCTCAGGTTCGCCAAATCACGGTCTTCTTCCTCGACGGTTCAGGTATACATTTCGAACTCTACTACTTCTTTGATCTACTTTACTGAAGCACTCATTAGTATTCGTGCTTGCTAAAGTGGGGGCAAAATGTATAGGAGTGAATTTGCACCCCTTACCCAAATTCCCCTTGTACCCTTCCTCACTTTAGAAAACCAAATTCGAAGGCTAAATTCTACATAAGCCCACTACCTTCATTCCACTTGGCGCATGTTTTGAGCATCGGTAGAGGAGTTATTGTCAGGGACGCCCACGCGGTGTGCAGACGTCCGCACTACGCGCTTACATCCCTAGCAAATTCTTTTTGTTGGAGTCTGCAAAGGCGTTACACTTCCCATTGGAAGTCAATTTGTAATGCACTCTTCGGTCGACCGACCCGAATATGATCGTTTCCTTTATCTCCTTCTTCAAATTCACCTCTTCTTGATCCATTTTGACTCTCTAGCTCTCTTTGAGCCCTTCACATCCCTTCACAAACTCTAAGCAACCTTCTTAGCATTCTACAATCTCTTCACAAGCTCTAAGCAACTTCTTTACCATCTCTTCAATCTCCAAACACTTTACACTTCACAACAACAACATCAACACTCCATCACTTCAATAGAGCAAGCGTAGAACAACACCATTGCAGCAGAGGCTTGAATTCCTCTCATTTTCTCCCCCACTAGCCTTGAGTGCTTTGGGCGAAGGTGGTAAGCTTTTATTCCATCTTCTCTATTATTTGGTTGAGTAGCATAACATTGTTTTGTAGTGCTTTAGTGCTCTTTACTTTATTTCCTACTTTTCTCTCTATCTATCTTGGTTGTCTGTGGAGGTGGGAACACTAAAATGTGGTTTGACTAAGGCAAACCCCTATACAGCCCCAACAATTTCTCTTTATTTCTCTCTTGTGTGTAGGTTTTGAAGACATTCACGTGTCGGAGGCTTCATCATTTGCACGATTGAGTCTATTTCAGCTTTATCACTTTTTGTCATTTTATCACTTTCTAGAAGTTCTTAGCAATCAACTTGTGAGTAGCCACTTAGCCATTCTTTGTGATAAACTTGCTTTTTGGTCTATACGAGACGCCAGCGCGCCTCCAGGACGCCAACGTTCCGCACTATCGTCTGTATTTTGCGTTGTCATCCTTTGGCCGAGAACTTGTCAGTTTGTCCAGAGGATCTCTGTGACCTGCCCTTTCTGGTTCTAGAACTCTCATCGTTGTTCTTTGAGGTAGATTAGGGCAGTTCGCCCCATGAGGCTCTCTGATTATAGAGAACTCGTGAGTAGCGAATCCCCCTTCTCTACAGAGCTAAGTACACTTAGCATGTGAATAGGACCTACTAGGTGAACTAGTTAGGTTAAATACCTTGTTCACACCAACACAATCTATATTTTTTCCATTCCCTACCATAGGTTAATCCCATAGGTGTAGATTTGAACTTGGTTTAGAAATATAATTAGATTTTTTTTCTCCAAAATTTCAAAGTCAAATCTATCCATGGGCCTAAACTGACCCACTTCTATCTAGTCATTATTTGTAGACTTGAACTTAAAATGTACAAACCTACTCACCAATGTGTTGCATAAAGGGAAAACCCTAAATTCATTCTAGACATGATGGAGAAGAGATAAATCATCTTATAACATTACGATGTAATAGTAGATCATCATTATAAAAGCATTTGCATTCATAAGGATTGATTAGACATCATACATGGCTTATTGAAGTGTCTTCAAATTCCAAACTTGTTCAAAACTACAAAATTGATTTAATGGTTTGACTTAGACAAAGGGAGGGGATCAAGATACCTTCTATGTATAACAAAAGAAACTCTATCAATGCATTTTATTACCACCAAGTCCAAATAATAGAGGCAAATAGGTTTGTGACATAATATGATAGCATGTTCAAATCCACAATAGGTCATTTTTTTAAACAAAGATTCAAAGCCACAATGATGAATCACAAAACATCATCTACCACATAATATTCTTCGTTGAACCCTACAACTAAGTACCCTAATTCTCTTTATTAATTCATGTACCTTTTTATAAACATGTTTCTATAATGTTTCAAACTTAACCCATAATATCTAGATTCATGTATTTTTATTTCTCATTTCTAATTATTCAACTTAAATATTACTCACATATACAATTTGATGATATGCAATTTAATATTCATAAGATTTTTATTATAAATTAAACACAACCAATATATTTTGTAACCTACTTTACCTCAATATTGAAAAAGTGAACTTATATATTTTAATTTTATACATCTTCATAAGAATTATACATTTTGAAGAGATATATTGATTGATTGATGTTTAACGTTTGTCAACATGTAATCTCGATTAAACTTTTTTTAAATTTTTATCCTATTAACATGATGACACAATTTATCTTGTTACCTAATTAATAAGAATTGTAAAATACTTCCTGTATTCTTCAAATTTACTAGATTTTTTATTCCATTTAATAAATAAATAAAAATTGCACATTAACTCATGTTAAAATCTATAAAGTAGATTTACAAAATCTTTGGCATGCTCACATTACATGAAAAAGCAAATGTTACAAATAAAGTAGAGCATAAAAATGTAATTTCACCGAATACTCATTACAAATACAAATAAAATAATAATTTGAAATCAACATCTTTTAGTCAAGCGAGCACTCATTTAAAGTTGAAATAAATAAAAAATAAATTGCATTCTTGCATGTATATCCAAAGAATATTTATTTTACTCTTTATTCCATTAAAATAAGTTCACTTGGTCTCATTGAAAGGAGTACTTAACTTTGATGAGACGTTTTGGTTTGTTTTCAATTAGTTCTTACCATAATCTTTTACCTTAAAAAAGAAAAGCATATATGAATACTAAATTTTTTATAGAGTTTAGGTTAAAAAATAAAAATAATTACAATCAAAGTGTTTATAAATAATTTGGATGAGAATAATTTATAAGGTAAATTACATTATATATCAAGAGATTATGTAGAGTTTTTCAAAGCGTAGATAGAACTTGAATATTCATGATAATATTGTCAATTTGATGACAAAATCTCTTCAATTTTTGCAAGAATTATTAGTTAAGATTTTACATTGATTACTTCAATTTCAAGTACAACATTTATTTTTAACACCTCATTTAGTGTCTTGATGAATATTTATAATATGTGGAAGTAGCGTGTATAGTTACCTAAGTAAAATTTACCTTTAAGATTGTTAAGAACGTATTAATAGATTAAACGGCACAAAACATTATTATTAAGCATAGTTCTTCCTTCTTTTTAATAGTAGAGCACAAATTGTCTCCACTTCTTATTTTAAATAACTAAGAGGAAGTTTGAATCGTATACAAAGTTATTTGATGAATTTGAATCTAGACATAATCATGAAAGTTATGTATTGCATTTTAATATTTTTCATGAAATTTACTCATGTTTCAATATTAGTCAATGTCTAGTGTGTTATCATTTAATGTAAACCCTTGAATTGTATATTTTACCTACATTGATTGTCAAATTCCTTTTTGACTACAATTAACATTTTTTTGTTGTCTTAAATGTCTATTAGTCAGGTTTTTAATCTTCTATTTATATATGTACTATAAATTTAACATATATATAGTGTGCTTGTCATTAGGATGAGTACATAGTATTAATAGCTTATGAGCACATTCTTATGGTTTCTTAAAAATGATAAGTGATAAGCTCGGGATTAGGGTAGTGAGAAGCTTGATCTACAAGATAAGCTTGATGTTTAGGGATAACATGAAATGCATGAAACTTAGTGTTAAGTAATCCCTCCTAGACACTAGGTGGGCAACAAGGCATGTATCAAAAACACTATTTAGAGCAAGATACAATTGGCATGGCCCTGGTGTAGAACAATGCGCTGGAGGTAATGATGGAGTCTAATTACTACACGTGGTGCCTATAATAAGTTTTCATCATGGTACTTGTTCAAGGCACCACAAGAAGTGGTTTTCAATAGAGGATGATTTTTCTTTTTACTCTTTTCACTTTTTATCTTTTAATTTTTAATTTATTTATATTTATTAATTTATATTTTCTCAAATTAGGCATGGAATTTCTTGAGGTGTATAATGAGCTTGACCCTTAGGGGTGACTAACTAATAAGGACCTAATCTTGTTTAACAATGGTGACATATTTTCCTATTCGATAGGGTTCAAGCTTCCCTTTCCTATCTCAATCTTGAAGTTTTTTTCTATTTTTCCTTGAATACAAGATCATTGATCTCAAATTCACAAGCTCTAATTTTCTTATCATAACCAAAAAATAGGGAATATGAAGTTCCACCTATGTGTATGCAAATGCGAGAGTTATAAGCCCATAGGGTAGGATTGAGTTGGACATGCCAATCATGCTAGCATCATTAAAAATATTTTAGAAATTTTTGAGAAATATTTTATTAGATGCCTTTACTTGACCATTACTTTGAGGGTAATATGGAGTGGACCAGTGATGTTGGATACAAAAAATTCACAAACAATGTGAACTTTTTAGTTTGTAAAGGATCAATCATTATCATTGAGAATGAAAAAGGGGATAACATAAAAACAAATGATGTAATGTATAATGAACTTAGAAATTCATTGGAATCTTTTATAAGTGAGGAGAATAGATTTGACCCATTTGGTTAAATATTTAGTGGAGCTTATGATACAAATATGATCACTAAAGGAAGACGAGTGGTTCTTTCCAATGAGATCAAGGCCCCATTATGAAAAGGGCTAAGGAGTAGTAATGGGCTGCAATTCTAGTGATGGTGCATGAATCAAATTTACATGTTGATAGGATAAACACTTTTGATGTAATGACATGCATCATGTTCCATACTTGGCCAATAAAAGCCTAGTCTCAAGAGCTTATTTGTTAGGGCCATGCAAATATATTGGACAATGTAGATACTATCATGATCCTTTTTAAGTGTGAGAAAATCCTCTTTCAATTTTAGGCTTCATAGTAGGAAACCATAAAAAAACCTTTGAATAGTTTTTTGACAAGGATAGTGAAATGAGATGAGCAATGGATGAAGGTTTTGTGTTAAGTGTATGATAGGTTGGATGGTAAGGTCTCTTCATGAAGATAGTTGTAAATTTTATGGTACCATGGGGAATCAAAACCAACAATCTCACGAATAAGGTTAAAAGTCAAGGACATCATAAATTGGAACCAAAAGGTTTTTGAAAAAGAATTCATACTCTAGTGACTTCCATGCAATGGTGGACATGGTAAACATTCCTCTATTGTTAAGTTGAGGTACCTATTTAAATTGGATGGTGCTAAATTTTTCCTTGAAACTATCAACCATCCATTTATAAGGAATTAGTTTTTCATCCTTTGTTTAATACTCACAATTGACATGCTTGATGATAAGTTGGGAATATCTATAGACGAAGAGATGTTTTTGATAAGATAAGCAACATTTACAGGGTGTTGTACCCTTTACACACAGAGCCCAAAGGGCCAAAGGAAAGCATAGTTCAAACAAAACTTGAACTAGAAGAAACAAACAGAAACAACTGACCGACAGCTATAAAACAACCCAAAAATTAGACAACCCCCAAACCAGGGGGGTCCAAACTGACTCCGCGAACCCGAGGATGAAGAGATGTTGGATATTCTATTGGATTTCTATTTTAAGAACCTTGATTAAGGCCTCATATTGTATATTATTCATGGTACAAAAAAAACCCAATTTTAAAGCTTTAGGTATGATATCTCCTTGTGGACTGACCCAAAAAAATTATGCCCAATATATGATTGGTGTAGGAACCATCAAAATGTAATTTACAAGGTGTTGAATTATCTAAGGTGAGAATATAATCATCAAGAAAGTCCATAATTAATGGATGATTTTTATAAGAGGTGCTTATGCTAATTGATCTACCATCACTTGATCTTTTACTACATTTTTGTCTACATATTCAATGTCAAACTCACTCAATAACATGACCCATTTAGCCATACAACCTATGAGAGAAGTCTAAGATAGTAGATACTTAAGTGAACTCATTTTTATATGAGCATGGTATAATGACTTAGCATGTAGTGTCAAGTTTTTGAGAGTTGAAAACAACAACTAGAAATGTGTGTTCCATAGGAGTATGGTTAAGCTCATATCCTACTAGAGTTTTGAGTATGTAGTTTATTGCATATTCATGGCCTTCCATATCATTTCTTACTAAGAGTGTCGCTAGGGTGACTAATTTTTCAAATATGTAGAGGACTAGTGGTCTTCTTCAAATGGGTTCCATGATAATTGGTGGTGATGCAAGACACTCTATTATTTTCTTTAAGACATACTAATAAGATCCATTCCAAAGAAAGTATTTGTTTTCTTGAGGAGGTTAGAGAATGGTTAAATTTTTGTATACCTATTGTGATATAAACTTTTAAAGAGCCAAAATCTTTCTTTGAATACTACGTAATTATTTAATATATCTTGGAGGTGTCACCTTTGTTATGGTAGTGACTTTGGTAGGATTGATGGCCATGCCTCATTAGGAGACAATGAAGCCCAATATTTTCCTTGATGTGACACTAAATAAAAAATTCTTAGCATTAAGTCATACCTTGTATTCCCTCAAATGTTCAATGATTTGCTCAAGAAATTCAGAGTGCCCCTTCATTGTTATGGATTTTCCCAATAAATTGTGCACATAATATTCCATGATTTCACGTAGCATGTCATGGACGATAATATTCATTTTCTTTTGATAGGTTGCTCATTTGTTCTTTAGTCCAAGGACTGGTAAAAGTTAATTTATGTTGATCTTTAAGGAAAAATCAAATTTATTTTTATATAGAGAAATCATCCATGTGAGATGTCATCTCATTCCATATTATAATGTTAACTATGATGTCTATATTTGGATAGGGAAAGTTATCCTTAGGACATGCTTTGTTGAGGTCTCTAATTTTTTTATAAATTTTGATTCCTTTGGGTTTCTTACTAATAAGGACTATACTGTAGATCCACTCAAGATAGTTAATGGGGAATATGAATCCAACCTCCAATAATTTTTGCAGTTCTTTGACTAAGAGGGAAATATTTGGGTACATCTTGTAGTTTTTCTAAAATGGTTTAACATTAGGATGTACCACAAGATGGTGAACAACAAGAGATGGATCTAAGCCTTACATATCTACATATGACTAAGAGAAGATATATATGGAGTTATTGAGGATATTTTGTATGGTTTCATGTTCATATAATGTTAATCTTGTTGCAATGTATGTGATATTAAGATCATCATACCATATTCACATAATTTTTTCCTCAACCAACATCAAAGAGTGGTCTTTCTATAGTAAATCTACTAAGGGAAGGTTGATTTCCCTATTTATCAACATCTCAAGGATGTTTTCATTGATAGAAACATCATTTTTTATTTATTTTTGGATGGCTAACTATGCCTTAGGGAGCTTTTCACTAGGGGCTTTGAGTTTTTAATTTTTTAATGTTTTAATTTTTTGAATATTTTTAATATTTAGGACTAAGGAACACGAGTTGTTCCGCAAATCAGCCTATTGCATTGAGGTTGATTACAACAAAATTATGGTCATTGGACGCTATTTCATCAATGACTCCCATGAATTCAACTATAACTTCATCATTTTTTATGTGTCGAGAGACATGGGATTTGTTGGTCCCAAGCAATGAGTTTGGGATGGACAAGAGGAAGATCAATGCAATGTTTGATTATAGGGTGATAGTGCAAATTTTAATGTCATAAAAGAGGGCAATAAGGTTGAAAAATAAGTCTTTGAGATTTTTTCCCTTGATGTGCTCAACAATGGGAAAAGATCCTCCTATAGTTTCAAAGGCATCATTGATATCATAGGATTTCTCATCTAGAGACATGTATCCTAATCCAAAGTTTTAATTATTAACCTTAATAGTGATTGGATCAAGGATTCCTTATTTATGTAGTCCTAGGCCCTTTACCTCATCACCCATGTTTTTACACATCTAAAGCACCATTGGATAAGTTTCATCAAGAAAACATGGTGCATATTTTTCATCCTTGTAGAGCTTAGAATTGACCTCACCTTTAATGATATCATTGGATAGAAAACCATGTTGGATAAATATTGTGTAAATATATTGCTAGATATTAGGTTCCTTATGAGTGTGATGTTGAGGCCTTTTATATGAGCATGGGAGGGATGGAATTGGCCCACGTAGAAGGCATAGTGAAGCCCATACTCCCCACATCCCTTGTTAATGATATTGAATTATATTTTTAGAGCAATGTCAAATGACGATGATGCCAAAGAGGTAGGATCAACATAAGACGAGGATGTCATAAATGTGGAAGGAACAACAATATCAATGCTAGGACAATGATGGGATATTTGGTAGGAACATTCTAACATTTTATAATATTTTGAAAGGGATGTGTATTAGCAAGAATTATGATTTCTACATCATTGTGGGGTAAATTTACTCATTGATGGTAGGAAAAGGGAAAAAATTGCATGGCATGAATCCATGGGTAATTGAGGAGAAGGTTGTAAGGGAGGTCAAGATCAAGAATGTAGAACATCGTTTATTGTATGGTAAGACCCACTTGAATGGGGAGACAAATGGTGCCCTTTGATTCTCCTTCTCATCATCAAAGGCCCTGATTATAATTTATTTTGAGCTTCAATGGAATCCTTGAAATATCTAAATTGTTTTACTAATTTATACATTGAAATATTTAAACTGGCCCTACCATCAATTAAGAATCATTTCACTTTGTATTTATTAATAGTGCTTTTGATATGGAGGGCTTTGGTATGCGATGGATTGATGTGATCCATATTATTTTGAAAAAATGAAAGTTGATATGAGTGGGATTTTTAGCCCACTATGGCTAGGAATTTATTGGGATGGATGTCATTAGGGACTTGTGGATCTTGTAAGACATGTTCTGATATTTATTTATGAATAATGAATAGCTTAAGAAGTTCTAAGATGGGTATTTGCATTGGAGTCTTCCCATTATATTCTAGGAGATTATAGTAGTTGCCCTATTGGGAGGATTAGGAGCCCCCTTGGATAGTGACCTGACCATATACAATGGTGATGGCACAATTGGATGATTACAATTTAATAGTTGTAACTTGTGGATAAGATTCTCCAATTGACCCATGATGGACTCATAGAAAGTGGATTATTTATTGGTATGGATATTTTGGGTGTGATTGTCATGGGACCTTTATTGGATGTCAAGGGATGGTTTTGATCACACTTTAGGAGAGGATATTGATACATATCCAATTTTTCATTAGGTGAGGAGGATGCATGTCCTTCTACTTCAATCTCACCATGGTTGATGAGGTCTTAGATGCAATTTTTTAGTTTCATGCATTTTGATGTGGCATGGATTTTAATATAATACTTATAATATTAATTATATTTGCACCATATAGGTTTGGTTTGATTCTCATCAAAGGGTACCATGTTAGTGTTGTCACATGGGACCCTCGTCAGTACCCCTTAACCTCTCTGATGTCATCCTCATTGACAGCTTAGGCTTTTGGTGTGGTGGCAGTCGATGTGTGTTAACAAAACTGGTGAGTCTGCTAAGGAGGTTTTGAATCCCATTTTTTACACTATTTTCGTCTCGCAATCGACTATGTTCGTCGACCTCTCGACTAGGGGGGTAAACATTTTTGTTAACACAGATCGACTGCCACTACACCAAAAGCCTAAGTTGTTAGTGAGGGCGACATCGAAGAGGTTAAGGGGTACCGACGAGGGTTGAGGGTCCCATGTGACAAGAGTTTTTCCCCCAATCAAGAGGTTGACATACACAGTCAACTATGAGACAGAAAGAGTGTCAAGAGTGGGAGTCAAACCCTCCCTAGCAGAATCTCCAGTTTTGTTAACACAGACTGACTACCACTACACCAAAAGCCTAAGCTGCCAGCCAGTGAGGGTGACATTGCAGAGGTGAAGGGGTACTGACGAGGGTTGAGGGTCCCATGTGACAATAGTTTATGCCCCCCCTCAACCCTCGTCGGTACCCCTTAACCTCTCTGATGTCGCCCTCACTAATAGCTTAGTATTTTGGTTAGTGGAGGTTGGTCTATGTTAACAAAACTGGCGACTCTCCTGGGGAGGGTTCGACTCCCACTCTTGACACTCTTTATGTCTCACAACTGACTATGTTCGTCAACCTCTCGACTAGGGGATAAATTGTTGTCACGTGGGACCCTCAACCCTCATAGTACCCTTTAACCTCTCCAATGTCGTTGTCACTAACAACTTAGGATTTTGGTGTAGTGGCAGTCGGTCAGTGTTAACAAAATTGTTTACCCCCAGTCAAGAGGTTAACAGACACAGTCGACCGCGAGATGGAAAGAGTGTCAAGAGTGGGAGTCGAACCCTCCCTAGCGGAGTCGTCAGTTTTATTAACACAGATCGACTACCACTACACCAAAATCCTAAGTTGTCAGTTAAGGTGACATCAAAGAGATTAAGAGGTATCGATGAGCGTTGAGGGTCCCACATGACAACAGTTTACCCCCCAGTCGAGAGGTTGATGAACACAGCCGACTATGAGATGAAAAGAGTGCCAAGAGTGGGATTCAAACCCTCCCTAGTAAAGTTGTCAGTTTTGTTAACATAGACCAACTGCCACTACACCAAAATTCGAAGTTGTCAATGAGGGCAACATCAGAGAGGTTAAGGGGTACCGATGAGGGTTGAGTTTGTTAACACATATTGACTGCCACTACACCAAAAGCCTAAGTTGTCAATGAGGACAACATCAGAGAGGTTAAGGGGTTCCGATGAAGGTTGAGGGTCCCAAAGTGACAACTTTTTACCCCCCCCCCCCCAATCGAGAGGTCGATGGACACAATCAATTGTGAGACAAAAAGAGTGTCAAGAGTGGGAGTCGAACCATCCCCAAAAAAGTCACCAGTTTTGTTAACACGGACTGACTGCCACTATACCAAAAGCCTAAGCTGTCAATGAGGGCAACATCAAAGAGGTTAAGGGGTACCGACGAGGGTTGAGGGTCCCAAGTGACAACACTTACAACATTGACACCAACTACAAAAGTGGAACCCGTGCAAGAAGAAGAGACAGATAAGTGTTTTTCATCAATAACAAAACAATTGGACGATGATTGAGGTTCCTTAGATTTTACACCTACATTCATAGGAGAATACAAGATTACACACAAATCAGAAAAGGAGAAAGAATTTGCCATAATATCAACACAATCTAATTCATCAAAAGCATGTGAGTCCACAAATTTTAACAAAGAAGAGGAAAACAAAATTTATACATCCACATATGATGAGTGTGATCATGAGAAACCACCTTCTTCAAAAGAAATGAAAAAATTTTATGGAAGGGGTTACGAACTTTTGAAACAATCTAGCTATAATGGAAAAGGATATGGGGTTAAGGAACAAGGTAACTGTGTCCCTGTCAAACCTAGCACGCAAGAACAAACAAGAAGTCTTGGTTATTGTCCTTTGAAAGAAACAAAAGCATCAAAGAAACCTTCATTTAATATCAATATCATCACACAAAACACTCCTAGGAAAAATATACATCATGGTCATGATATTGCTCCATCTTCAAACAAATGGTTTAATGATGATTGGGGTTCATTATATTTTACACCCTCCTTTTTGGGAGAGTACAAAATCTCACAATCTAAACCTAAACAGTCTTGTGTATGTATGAAACCTTCTAGTAAGCAAGAAAGATCTCTTCCACAAAAGAAAAGAATATCTTCTACTATTGATCAAGAGAGTACCTTGTCAAGGCTTCTCCAAGCCCACCTGATATCTCTACCTCCAAAAACATGAAAGAAATTCTACCAAAAAATCTCATTTTGTGCATATCATCAAGTGCATAGTCATTGTACCAATGAATGTAAGGCTTTGGTAATAAAATTCAACATCTTAAGGATTGTGGTGCTCTTCCTTATGTTGATGCACCTACTTCCTCTAATTGATAATGATTTTTATCCTATTATGTTTCTCATCACTATGTGAAATTGGTAGCTTTATGTGTTTTGCTCATTGTCATTCATGGTGGTAAAATCTTAAGTGCAACCATATCTTATCTTGGCATCGACATCATAGTCATTGGTGGTTGGCTTTGTATCTATGCTTGGGGGAAAAGGATAACTAGTTTTTGGAGGTGTGCATTCTTTTCAAGGATCCCCTCTTTCTACTTAAAATACCAAAATAGAAAGTATGTTGACATTTTAAGTGGGGAGCACATAAGTCCCCTACTCATTTTTTGCATGTTCCCTTCCTAGTGATGATGGCATACATCTCCTAGGAAGTGTGACCTTTACATCAACATTATTTTATTGGCATTATTTCACTTTGGCATGAGTTTCATTGACATTTTGACATTTTTTTCTTCACTTTATTCACAGAGGTTGAACTTAGTGTAGCATTGGCATAGCATCTCGATCATGTTGTGGCGCCTTATCAAATTTATCAAGGAGTGTAACTTTTGGTATGGTTCATGTATTGAAGGCTTGTAGACATGACGTAACTTTTCCATCTACCACCTTTTTATGAGTTCACACCTTGTAGACCTAGCGTGTATTTCTCATCTAGCCTTGGGGCTCATCTAGTGTATATTAGACTGCACTAGCCCTTGTGAGTGTATTTGATGGATGTGGCATAATGCAAATTGCTAGTTCACCCGCTTTTGTAGTAGCTTTAACATTGTATGCTTGTGTATCTTGTATTGTTGCACATATCTTACACATCTTGTGTGTCCCTTTGTCCTTATGTTGGTTTTCCATGGGATCCTAGATCCTAGGGGCTTGATCACCCTCTTTGATCTTTGTCATCCTATCTTTCTAACATTTGTACACTTGGACCTCTCTTGATGCATATTTGGCTACTTTAATGTGAGTTTGAGTGTAAGCTCATACTCTCACTAAAGTAGGGTCTAAGTGTAGTGTAAGAAATTATATACCTTTACAATTTCATACTATATTTGGGTCCCTTAATGAATTGGACTTAATAAAGCTTCTAATTTACCAAATTATGCATTCCAAGGCCTTATTTTTCTTGTTTCTTGAAAGGAGAAACTATATTTAATTAATGCAATTAATATTTTAATCACCCCAAAATAAATGTCTCCTATACTTTTGGGTCAGGAACCATTCGCCCAAATTGGTCCTCCTTAGGTCCTAGGTCCCAAATTTTAACACATTTTTGGTAGTATTTTAATGATTCAAATTTCATACGCAATTGTAAACTTTTGGAATCTAATTTTCGAGAAATTAGATAAACACCTACAAATACATTGTCTTTTTATCAATTCAAATCTAAGCAACATCATCTAGCATTAAGACAAATGTCATATGAGCAAATATTATTGTCAAGACCATATTTTTAGTCATTGTTGCAGCATTCAAGATCCTATCATCATGTTCAAGCTTATGTTTGTTCATGTCTTCTTGTGAAGGCTAATATGAATTGTTGATCCTAAAGCATCCAAGCATTCAAGTATCCAAAAAATCAAGTAAAGAAAGATCTGATTCCTTGGAGTGATGTGTTTGACTTTAGTCCTCTAAGGGAAGTATGGAAAGGTTTGGTGAGTTGTAGCAAGCAAGTGTTCATTTATCATTCCTTTCATTTATCAATTGTCATTCTATCAAGGTTTAATTACTAAACATGGGGTTTGACTAAGGCAAACCCCCATTCAAAACAAAAAAAAAATCCCTCTTTGTATGTGTAGATTACAAGTTCAAAAAGGACTAAAAGGATCTCAAAGAGAAATTTTGCAACATTCCATAAGTTGTCAACATTGTTGTCAAGCCATGAAAACTCAATTGCAGATTTTATTTCTGACTTTCCGACAATGGGACTTGTGATGATCCACCTCATAAAACATACTTAGCAAGGCAATGAATAGGGCTAACGGGATATTAATTAATATGATAGTGTTGAGTTTTATCTTATAAAGCAATTGTTACATGTGGGCTAACTCATAAGAGGAAGGCATTGACCGTATTAAATAAAAGAAGGGATTAAATATTTTGTAGAGCCGACCCAACTTTGGAAATTAAATTTAAATTATAAAGAGGAGCAACATTTCATGAGGCCGACCCTTGCACAAATAATCACCTCCTTTGTGAAGAGGCGCAAAATAGATATATAAGGAGGTAGCTTGGTGTCTAGAAAGGGAAGGATACGGAAATAGTATCCAAAAATAAAATAGGTAGATCGAACCAAGGAGCAGAAGTACTTATCCAAAAATAGCAAGGATCAACATCCCAAGAAGGAAGCAGTATTAAAGTTAGAACTGTCTAAATCGCAACAACAGTATGAAGATACATATATAATCTGCAATAATTATATTTTCTACAAGAATAGTTGTATGAATAATAGAATCAATATTATGGTGTGATAATGTGAAATGCATATTCTAAATCAGTAATCTATCTATAACCTGGCAAGCAATCACGTGGAGGAGAAGAGGAAATGCAAGGAAGGGGAGTAGATACGAGACCGCCATCTAAGTAGACCACCCCATGTTGGATGTCCAATGTGCCTACCACTTGGGGCCAAGAGAGTGAGTGTCCACTCTTGGGCTTAGATAGGAGGATTTTCGAGAACCCTATTGCGATTTCCTGTCCAACCTCTATGATGGTTGATTGTTGGAGAAATCGCAAGTCATAAGAGGATGAATAAGAAGATATGAGTAGGGAGGGCAGATACAAGCATCCCACCTAGTAGACTACCCCATGTTGGATGTCCAATGTGCCTGGCACTTGGGGCCAAGAGGGCAAATGTCCGCTCTTGGGCTTAGTGTGGGGCTTGCTTTAGGCCAACCTATCATACTCCCTCATTCAAACCTATTGTGATTGAATACTAAACATAAGTATAGATGTAGCATGGCTTCTCTAATGAGTTATGATGATTTTACATGTTTGTACTCATATGTGTGATTATAAACCCAGACATAAATAATTGGATTTATGAATTATATATATGAAATATTGTCTGATATGATTGTGGGACCTAATTTAGGAGTTATCTTGTTAAAAGGCATTTAATTGGTAAGTTATATCTTTAGTTATCTGATAATTCTTGTTTTAATAGAATTCAAGATTCTAGGGTAGATTTTAGGGTAATTCCCAAATTGGGGACATTACAATGTGCCAAAATGAAGCTAAGATCCAACACCAAAGGACTATCAAAACTTATTTTGGACACCCTAATGAGGACCCATTCGCCCTAGGGTGAACCTATTCTTCAACAATGCTCAAAACAAACTTTTAATGCCAGGTGCATGTGTCCAAACCCTTCTTAGATCTGCCTATAAATTGTGATTTCAATTTATGTATCATTAGGTTTAGTTGCATCAAAACATTTCCACTTAATTCCAAATCCTATTGTCCTAAGAAACTAGAGATTCATGTCTGATTGGCTCACCTCAAGATTGAAAGTCAATCTCTACACCTTGCAATCTCTTAGTTTCAATGACATTTGTGGGATACAACTAGTTCCTAAGTTCTTTGTATAAAAGACCTAGGAAACCCCATTTTAATCATTCCCCTTTTCACCACATTTCACCACCTTTTCCACTTTTTCCATAAAATCTGCAAAACAACACATAATAAACAAATTGGCCATGTGGAGAAGATGCAATCAATTCCCACATAAATCATGGATAATCATACTTAAATCATGAAATATCATCCTCAAAATCATCAAATGCTTGAGGGAATTCATCAAAATCATCAATTTGTAAGAATTTCTAACCAAATGTGAGATTTATGGTTTTGCACAGATGGAGGCTGCGGAAGTCGGCTCAATGTGGGGATGGAGGGTGTGGATGCTGGAAGATATGGTGTTGGTTGAATGGAATTTCGTAAGTGGAAACCCACATTGCGGAATCTGCAGTGCGGAATCCCGCAACAAGATTCTCGTAAGGCAAAGTTTGCAACGAATTTCCGCAAGGGTGAACATTGCCATTTTCTCACCAACTTGTCTCGGGTATGCGAAAAAACTTTCTTGTGGAGGCCGAAGGGTGCAAAGGCAAGATTTGGCATGAATTACATGGAATTTCGCACTAGGAATTCCGCATATGAATTCCCGCGGACAATTCCTACAAGGAAGGCTTAGGCTCTAAGTTCATTGGAGTTCAAGACATTTGCAAGTTTAAATGTTAAGTGTTAAGTGCAATGGGAAAACATATGGTGGCACTCTATGGTCGAAGTCCCATAGGCTAAGGCTTTGCGAGACTTTGCACCACATGGGGATTAAGGTTTCAGAAGTTGATTGCAATGGCACTGCCACAATAGAATCCTACATGGGATCCTCCGGAAGCATAATCTGCAAAGGATTTCGAGAGCAAAGTTTGGAAACTCATGAAATGAGGCCCGCGGGATGAGAATAAAAGGGTGACCAAAATCCCATTAAAGCCCTCTAAATTGCTCAACCGCCTCAAACCCTACCAAAAATCATGAAATCGACAAAATGGCAATATAAAACCAGGGTTTCAAAAGGGGCACGATCATACCTCAATCAATAGACAAATGGCGCTAGCAAGACTGCTCATGGGAGGATTTGAGCTCATAGTGTGCCAAATTATGAATGCCAAAGGGTACAAATGAAATGCTAGCCCCCCTAATTATAGACTCAAAAAATTAATGATGCAATTAATGCACTTCGGACAGCTTGGCGTGCACCCAAAACACATATGTGAAAACACGAGACCTCCAAGGATGCGGGTAAATGCAATGTGAAATCCAGAGGAGCATGGGACAACCTGTTGCAGAAGCCAAAAAATTGTGGGAACGGAAAGATTGTGAGCTAGAGAAGATGCAGAGAAATGAGATCCAGAATCCAGATGAGACGGTGTCATCGGTGTGGAATCCCGCATCAGGAGACTCGTAGAGCAACTTCCTCACATGGCAAAACAGTCACCGGAATCTGCATGACGAAATCTAGCAAAGGAATTCCTGCATCACAAATCCACAAAGGAAAAACCTCCCATTTTCAATATTTCTAAGGGGACTTCAAAAGTTTTGAAAGCAATCAAGGCAAAGGGGCCAAAAAGTGAAGGTGAGGGGTAAAACCAAACAAATGCAAGCAAAAGGAAAAAAAAGGGGTCTTTGTTTCACACGGCATGTGTGTGAAGGGCACAACACATCCACTAGTCCAAACACATCCAAATGAATGATCTCTAATAATTTCTTAGCTTTATTAGTTCCATTAGGAAATGATGATCTATTGTGTTTACCAAACACAATGCTCACAAAAGCCATTTTTGCCAACAAAATACTCAAAAATATCGTCAACCAACTTTTAATTCAAAATGGTCTTAAGACCCTTTTCATTTATGTGACTCAATCTATGGTGTCACAACATACATGCATTTTTAGTAACAGTTACATTGGTTGAGTTATAAAAAATGGAGGCATTAAGCCTAAACAAAGTCCCTATCTAAGATCCTTTAGCAATCACCAAACTCCCTCTTACCACCCTGCAACCAGACTTGTCAAATGTCACATGCATTCCAAAATCATTCAACTTGGATACTAAAAGTAAATTTCTTGCAAGTCTTGGAATGTATAAAACATCATTAAGGTTATTAATCCTTCCATCACTAAAGCACAACTTTACCTTTCCCTTACCAATAATCTTCTTTGTGTTGTTATCACCAAGGAAAACTTCTCCCCCATCATAAGTTGAATATGAAGTAAACCACTCCTTGCGAGGAGTCATATAATAGGAGAAACCTAAATCAATAAGCCAAACATCATTACTAACAATGCTAGTAGAAATAAACAAAGCATCAGAATCACCATCTTAATTTTCAAAGAATACAAATGTCTTTTGAGATATAATTTATTTGCTAGACTTTTAGTTTGGTAAATTTCACCTATCCTCCTCCACAACGTGTATGTGGTAGATTCGCTTGAAACATTCAAAAGGACGATATCCACAAGACACAACCGAATGGTTACTCGTGCCTTCTTGTCCATTTTCTTCCAATCTTCACCAAATGTCGATTCTAGTTTCTTTTCACTTGAAACTGCCAACCACTGATCTCTCTCTTCAAGGAGATCCTCCATCTTCAACTTCCACATCGTGTAACCAATGTCATTAAATTTATCAATATCTAGATGAGAGGTAGAAACCATGGTTTTCAATCTTCTTCAAAAATCTGTAAAACCCACAAAGCAAAAGCTCCCATTGCAACCAAAAAACCTTCAACACTTAAGAGAAAGGTGTCCCTCTCTTAACATAACCGTTAGCTTTGATGCCAAATGTTGGAAATCAAGGTGAAACTTGCAGCAATATAAACCTAAATATGTGGTTGCAAATCTGAAATATGTATTCAATATTACCAATTATGTGATTAAAAATTGCAAAAATGAAAGAAAATCAACAATACCACGAGTTGAGAATCACAAGTGACACAAGATATATGTGGAGAAACCCTTGCGGGAAAAAACTCCACACTGAAAGAGATCCAATGTTTGTATTAATCTTCAAGTGAGATACAACAATACAACACTCCTCTCTGAATTTCGCTGATAGCACTTCGTTACTTTGACAACCTGCAAACAAACTCTACAAACCACCATCTTAATGCTCCAATATATAGAAGTTTGTGGGAGAGAATTCCACAAATGGTATCTCAAAACAACAAGAAAAACGACCTAGAAAAACCCACACCCCCCTTAGTGGACAATCCATAAACATGGTAAAAATATTAAATGCTCACATGGCCTTCACATGGGTGCCTGGCCCATAGCCAATGAAAATTGGTCAATACTGAGTGCTCCACAACTCTCTGATGGCTCTAACGGCTTCATGCAAAAACATGCACCAACATGCAAACTTGGGCGCCCTACCATACAAAACATGCAAATCACATGCAAGGACATGCATTGTAAAGTGGTCCCCACCCAAAATTTGGATGCCCAAAGGGAATATGCTCGTGGGATGCTCTGTAACCATCACCGTAGTGGGTCTACCTCTTTGAATGCAATTACAATTTATTATAGGAAAATAAATGATAAATATTTTTCTCCTCATGTCCTCTAGAACACTTTCCAAAGAACATGGAGACACCATTCCTCAGATCTGGAGTCAATTTTTCCCAAATCCTTATCATCTCTTCTTATGTAGCACTTACTCCCAAAAAAATGAAGTATTTAACTGTTTTTGGTCTACCCTTCCATAAGTCATAAGGTGTCTTATTATTGACTCTGATTTTCCCTCTATTCAAAATATAGACTGATGTGTTAATTGCTTTTCTCCCAAACATGTCTGATAGCTTGGATTTATTCAACATTATTCTAGCCATCTCTTATATGGTTTGATTCTTCCTTTCTGCAACTCCATTTTGTTGTGGAGTCCTCGCAGCTAAGAAATGTCTCTTTATTCCATGATGCTCACAAAAGTTTTCAAATTTATTTGAGGTAAACTCACCTCCTCGATCTGATCTCAAGCACTTGCTTTTTAAACTAGTTTAATTTTCAACCAAGGCTTTAAAAGCTTTAAACTTTTCAAGTGCTTCAATTTTTTCCCTTAGGAAGGTAACCCATGGTATTCTAGACTAATCATCAATAAGCAACATAAAGTAACTTTCACCTTGAAAACTTTATGTCCTTGTAGGCCCACAGAGGTCTATATGGACAAGTTCCTAATGTCTTTGTTGTTGAGTACTCCTTTGACTTGAAGCTTGCCCTTGTCTGTTTCCCATGTTGACATTGCTTGCAAAGAGTATTTGAAGGTTTAGAAATCTTCGGCATATCTCTCACAGTTTGTTTGGTGTTGATTTTCACTAGATTATCAAAATTCATATGGCCTATTCTTTTATGTTGTAACTAGCTTTCATTTGTTTGTCTCATATAGCATTTTTCTCCCTTGATCTCACTAATGATGTATAGGTTATTTGTTGTTCTAGTTGCATCTGCAACTATTTTTATGTATTTGTCTATCTTATCTCACAACCTTGAGCATGAAATGTGTGGGTGTGTCCTTGGTCACATATTTGACTAACAATAAGAAGATTATGTTGCAAACCTTCAACATATAAGATATTTTTTGTTTTTGTCTTTCCATTGTCAAGACTAAGAGTACCTTTTCCAGTTATCCTTGTTGTAGCATTATCTCCAAATTTGACTATCGCTCCCTTTACTTCCTTCAAAGTGATAAATTGTCTCTTGTCCCCTGTCATGTGGCTTGAGAATCCATTATCAATGTCCCATTGGTTTCCTTCATTTTGAGCATGAAAAGTTGTTTGCATTAGCATAGATTTCTCCTTCTTTTGTTATTCTTGTTATTGCTTCCTTTTCCAAACTTTTGTAGGTTCTTCCTTTTGCTTATCAAGGGTATCCACTTTCTTGTTATGTTTAAGAGGCTCCACAAAATCACTTCTACAAAAGCATGTTGTATGACCATAGTTGTTGCACTTATAGCACATAATATTGTAATCCAATAAATGAGAAAATGAATTGTAGTTTCTATTTAAGAACACATAAGAACTTTTGTTTTTGTTTCATATATAATTATTTCTTGCACATGCCCTAGAATAAGTTATTTTATGACCAAAATGATTACAAAAAAGCAATAACCAATGAAAGAATTTTTGAACCTGGTCATGTGAGACTGTCTTCAAGGGAAAGATCTTCTGATTTTATCCTTGTTTTTGTGAGGAATGTTGTTTTTTTGTTGGATATCATTATATTTCTTGTTTCTTTCATTATTGATGTACCTATTGAGTGCATCTGCATAGCCTTTAGTCTTTTTTTCATTTATCTTTTTTCGTGGCTCTATAGCCTTAGAATTTAGATCTTCTTTAGTAGTCCTTTGATTTTCTTTGTGGCCAAGACCAAGTTTAATGAATGGTGACCTTCATAAAATGGTGATATCATCTAGGATTTTAGTACTCTTCTCAAACTTTAAGCTTATGCTCAATTGAGCACTTGTATTCTCCAATTCCTTCCTTAAGGAAACAATTTCATATTTTAGCTTCTCACAGTTTTCTTCCTTTTTCTTTAGCTAGATTCTTAGTTCCTCTTCTATCCTTTTTTCCTCCTCTAGTTGAATCGTTAGACTGATAATAATCTTTTTTGATTCCTCAAGGATTTGTGACAATTTTTCTCTTGAATCATAATCTTCTTCTTCATATTTCTAAAGCTGCAACTTTTGTTTCAAATTATTTTTCTTAAGCTTCTTGATTTCGCTTAAGGCAAAAATGAGTTCTTCAAAATCCACTTCTCCATCAATTTCGACATTTTCTTCCTCTTTTGAATCTATTTTTATTTTCCCCCTCTCTGACAAATTTATCTTCATCTTTAACGACATCACTCCTTATTTCTATTATCATGAAGAGAGTTTCTTCTCTATCACTATCTGTGATACTTTCATCACTTTCCTCCTATGAGCTACTATCCCCTTTGAAAGAGATTTTTTTCTTGTGCTTATGGAAGTTCCTCTTTTCATGTTTACCTTGTTTGTAGCTCTTTTTGTGTTGATGATGTTTGCTCCCTTTATGTTATGATCTTCTTCTTCATCACTAATATCATTTTATGTATGTGGACACTTAGCAACAAAATGTCCTACTTTCCAACAATTAAAACATTTAAAGGGTAGCTTACCTTTGCATTTACCAAATCCTTTCTTAAGTTTTCTCACAAAATGAGCTTCCTTTGCATTTGATTCATTACTGGAGCTATAGCTTGATTCAAGATCTTCATTGTTCACCTTCTTTGAAGCTTTTAAGGCAACTTCTCACTTTGATGACTTCTCTTTTTTAGTTCTCATTTCACAAGTCATGAAGATACCATGAAATAAATCCATAGTTAATTTATCCATGTCCATTTCTTCAGTGGCTGAAAATTTTGCATCAAATCTAAAGGGGAGAGACCCTAGCACTTTTTGCAAAATCATTAAATCTTCAACCTTTTCACCAAGTCCTCTGATGGTGTTGACAATTTCATCCATACTAAGGAGATAGGCTGCAATATTTTCTTTGTCTTTCATTTTCAAGCTCTCAAATTATCTTCTAGGGGTTTGGAGCTTAGCCTTATTAGATTTGTCATCGCCTTCATAAATGTTTTTAATTTTATCCCAGATTTCTTTTGTCTAGTCACAATGCATTACCTTGAAAAACTCTTATTCGGATAGACCACACAAGATAGCATTCATGGCTTTTGCATTGTTTTCACTAGCCTTCTTTCCAACCTAATCCGTTGGTGGAGATGTTGGAGCTATATAACCATTTACTACCAATTTCCAAATATCAAAGCCTAAATCCATTAGATAAGTTCACGTCCTTATGCTCTAGAATGCATAATTTGTTTCATTAAACAATGGAGCTCTATTTGAGAAGAAACCTTCTAGACTAGCCATGTGTGCTCCTGAGATCTTCCTTCTAGCAGTTAGACTATCTCAAAAGGAACCTACTCTAATACCAATTGATAAGCACACTTATACTGAGAGGGGGAGCGAATCAGTATAAGATAATCTTTTGCATATTTACAATTTAACAACCACAATAATAACAGTCATGCAAGATCTAGCGAATAAGAAAACACAAGATTTATGTGGAAACCTTTTCGGGAGAAAACTACAAAGAAAGAATATTTAGATCTACTATCCAAATCCAGCAACAAAATAAAATTTTGTTACAAAATTTGTAGGCACCAATCCATTGGAGACCAATCCCCACTACTAAGCACCAGCTTAGCAAGAGACACCAATCTCTTCTATTAGGAGGCACCAACCTCCAAATAAACAAAGTTTTTTGCCTTGTTGAATATTACTTCTTCAATGAATGACAATCTTTTAAATCTCCTTCATAAAATCTTATTTTTATTTGAATGATCAAACATTTATTTTGCTCTCCTTCATAAAAAAATTGCTTGTGTTTGAATGAGAATATTTATTCCACACACTCCAACTCCAACTTCTCTTATCTTGTTTTATATCCCCTTTATGCCTCTTCATGAAGGGAGGTGATCTTTCCCAAGGGAGACATCCTTTTCAAAAGGAGGTGACCTTTTTTTGAAAAAAGGGGACAACTTGTCTCTAGATTTGGGCACCAAGGTGAATGGGTTGGTCAGCCCAAGAATTCAAACAAAAATTTTCTTTTAATTTATTTTCTTTAGTGATTAACTTCTACATAATTTTCCTCCTGATACTGGCTACCTTCGGAAATCCTTCTCTGAGGCTGTATTAAAAGCTCGTTCCCAGATTCCTCCTACTCCGCTAGGGTTTGGCCTTTGCCCAGCACTCGTGCATCCCTTGTTGTGGTCTGTGGACCAGAATTTGCTGAAAATGAGGATTTTTATGTGCGTCAGGGTGTGGTATGTAGGTTTAACGGCTTGTGGCCCTCCCTTCTTGATCTCCATGAGTAGGTTTCTGATTCCTAGAAACCTATTGTTTCTGGGCAGATTGATCTCTATCCCAACGCTAGAGGTTTTTTCTTTGCAACCTTTGCTTCCTCCAAGGAGCGAGACAGAGTGTTGGACAGGGGGTGGATGTGGGGTATTCATTCGTTGTTCCTTCAATCCTCTTACGAAGCCACTAAATATCAGACCAGTTTGGGTCCGACTACCGAACCTCCCTCTCCAGTTTTGGGAGGATTCTTATTTTCAAGCTATTGGCAACACCATTGGTTGCTTTTTGAAGGCAGACTCTACGTCTCGGGATTTTGGGCATACTACGGTGGCTCATATTTTAATCGATTTGGACATCTCCAAACCTCTCTATGGTGATGTGGTCTTGATGGTGGAGGACAGACCTTGGAAGCAACTTTTGGACTATGAGGGGCTCCTTTTTCAGCGCAAGAGATGTTTCTTTGTTGGTCATTTGGCCTATGGCTGTCCTCTTCCTCGCCACAAGGGTGCTACTACCTGGTGGAAGGATGCTCTCAGACCATCTCACGGTGGGCTCTCCCTCTTCGGATGGTCCCTCCCGGGAGGACGTCCCTTCCTTGACTGTTTCATCTTTGGAGGTTGTGTCTCCCCAAGATCCTCCTTCGGCTATTCCTTTTGTGGAACCAGTGTTGCCCTGTATTGTTGTTGTTGTGCCAGCAGAGCCTGCCTATCCCTCGACGAACACTTTTGTTGATCCTCTATATGCTCCTGACTCCTCTTCTACGTTGTTGGCTTCGCTGTGTGGTGACTCTTTGTCCATGATGGTTGTTGAGGAACTGCTCATCTCACCTCACTCAGTGGACTTCGTTTCCGAGCCTTCTATGAATATGTTTTTGAGTGCTTTTTGAATCAATTATATATGTCTTTAGTATTAAGATTTTGTGTCACATGTCATGATCCATCATTTTCAATGGCATCCTAATGATGGATCACAAAGTGTCATCCAAAATGTTGATACTAAAAAATGTATGCAATTGAATCCAAAAGTACTTGTTAGCATGGTGCATGGGATAAATGACACACGCGTAAGGACATCAAGCAAGTTGTGATCATGAAACCATACAAGGTAGTAATGAATTACCTTAGAGGGAAAAATATTAGAAGTGAGGCATTATAAGGTGAAGTGGGTAAAATGGACCAAAAAGGAGTCTCAATACTCAAAAAACTCCCCCTACCAAGGCTAACATAAAGGTGTAGCTAATAAATGCCACTATATCAATATATAACCATCATGTCGAATGGTGAAGGGTAAATGAACCTATACAATCATCAAGAGTAATAGTAAATAGTATAACAACAATCAATAGAATCTCAATATGTCATGCATGAAGATGTGTTAATCCCTCATAGATATGTGTCTAAAAAATGTTGTCTCAGTAAAATAATCATGGTAATGAATGCACAACAACCAAATACCTCAAAAAGTATGATCATGTCATAAATCATACAAAAAAACATGTCATCATGAGTAGGCATATCAATTTTTCAAAATAAAAGCCCTGGGTTTAATGATGGTGACAAGGTAAGAAAGGGTGGCCTAGTATATACAAGAGGGTGAAAAGGTGAAAGTGACATCTCATTGTTAGTATTATATTTGCGAGAGAGCCCTTTGGAGACGTCATCATGGTGCAAAACCAAAATCATATCTCTAGTCAAGTAGGGAGAATTAGGAAACAAATTATGCACGGTGAGCTTTCAAAGGAAGTATATTGATTTTCCAACCCAATACTGCTCAAAATAGTCTAGCCACATGAGATTGATCCTGTTGATACAAAGGCAACCTACCTCACACAAGAGTGACTTTTTTCCTACATGATTGATCTAAGATTGATCCATGGGTGTGGAATTACAAGATTAGCATTCAACATTTTAATTTGTTTATGTTTTTATTGTTGGGCATGGAACTAATAATCTTTTTTTTTGGATTGGATTTATGTACGTAAGACAACGAGGTACACAAGAGGATAAAGAACTAACGACATTAAAAGTTTACATCTCTTGCCACCCACTAATGAGGAATGGGCACTATAAGAGGTTCAATAGTTAGACATATGGTTCAATTACCACCATTGTGTTATGATACATGTACACTCTACCTTTGCAAAGAAATGGGATTTGAGTACTATCATATTTCATCTTCCCACTAGCAAAATTATCTTTACTCTCAAGGAGATGTGGCCTATTTTAAGACTCCCCATGAGGAGTAGACAATATAAACAAGTCATACCACACTACAATAAGAATGTCAATTATATCAATGTATAGTTCATGTAGGTCATGGGAGACATCATGTGCTATATGCAAATATTGCTATTGGAGAGGCATTCCAAGGACATAATTGTCATTTTTAGTATCTTAGTATTGCTAGAAGGCAACGGATTTACCCTCTTAGAGATTAGCTTAGCTTTGGCATGAGAGCACCAACAGTGAATTACTTGGGGTCATGTTTGTCAACCCAACTGATGCAAATTCATGGATGGAGATGGCACATGTATCAAGGTAGCTATTCTTCTCCAATCCTAGGCATATGAGAACATATGGGTACCATATTATCCAATATTATCAATTGCTATTAATGTGAATGGACCATTAGCTTTTTGGTGAGATGCTAGTCACATCAAGAGATTGTGTGAGAGGAATGTTATTGAGTTAACAATCGATTTTTGATTATTTGAGGCCCCATAACATATTTGACAACCATGCGAAGAGATGGCTAGTGATACAAATGATTGGTTTTAGCTAGTTTGTATCAAGAGATCATGATGATTTCTCAAGAGACAAACAAAATATTTTGTATGAGTGTATTATAATAGTTCAATATTCAACAAATTGTTCCCCCAAAACCAGTTTTGTATCAACATCAAAGATATTCATTGAGACATGGTGTGGTGGAAAGACCAATGATCAATTATCAAGCTCCCACAAATGATGACAAGACTAATGAGGTTGTGGAGCTAGCCATGGGGGATGATGCAGGATGATAGATGAGTATAGAACATGGGGGGATAGGGAGATATCAACACTATTTTATCTTCTAGATGCACTCAAATATGCTCACAACAATAGTTGATCATGCCATAGGAGGAGAGGATGGAAGGGCCTAGGGAGTTAATGGACAAGTGTCACTGATTGCACACCTTAACAATAGATCCTATAAACAAGAATTGGTCAGAGGGCAATCCTAGTAATTGCATGTTATCATTTTTATCATTATATGTATCATGGTGTTTAGTAGGAATTAATTTTGGCTTTAGCATGTGATGGAGATGGTGTAGCAATCTACATTAGTGATAGAAAGATGACAATAGCACGTCTAGCACAAGATGTACACAAGGTACTAGCAAATCAAGTAGACCAAGAGCATACACATACCAGACAATTTGCACCTATCTTTGAAACTATGAGCCATGCATGGATGGCATATCTAGAATTGGCAACTCAATCTACAAAGCTAGAGAAAGGGAAGTGTGGTAGGTGGAGAGGATAGAGCTACAAACAAATTCAAGATAGGCTAAAGGGAGAGTTGACTCAAGTATGAGTGAGTGCAGCTATGCTAGCCCCAAGTGGAGATGCAATATCTAAGATGTTCATGCAACAAGCGTCATCATTGCATCCAAAGGTTTGAATAGGGTAGGTAGAAATTGCCAACCTATGGGAGGAGATTCAAAGATTGAGAGGCGTGATGATAGCATGTAAGAATCGAGAGAGATCTAGGTTGCATACTAAAACTAGAGCTAGTGGTAGGAGTGGTATAGGAAAGAAAACATTGATGCCACTTGTAGTGCCCCTCTCGTTTGCATCTCATTAATGGGAGATCGGTTTTTAGCTTCACCATTTCCTCATGATTGTTATGGTGATTATTTTATGGCTATGATTGGTGTGTATGAATCATCGCATGTTTGAGATGAGATTCCTCAACATGTCGGTTGGTGGCATTTTGTGTTTACATGATTGGTTTATTGTTATGCTTCAGTTCAGTGAAATGCATTATTTATGCTATGATTAAATGTGAGCCTGATTATTGATGTTTAGAAGGAATGCTTTATTTAATTATTATATGATGGATGCGCAAATGTCATTTTATTCTTATGTTATTGGACCTTGTGGGGATGATTATGATGTGCTTCATTTATATATACATTGAGCAAGTACTCTTGGCGTGCATTGAATGGTTACAGGTACAGGGTTATTTCTCCACCTAGCTACACAGGTCTGAGTTATTCCCCAATGGTGGTTAATTCAAAGATGTCACATTGGGCCCCTTCATATCCATTCCCTAGTCGTGCTCAAATCAAGTACAATGTGTGTTTTATTTGACCCTATGTGACCTTGGATTTGAGTTAGGAATTATTTTGAAATCCCTATGTGTTGGGAAATGCCAATGCATGCTTGATTTAAATAATTTCTGAATTTCATACTTTTCTATAAAATATTTAATAAGTTGCAAATTGCATGATTTAATTGTACTTTAATAATAGAATTGGATTAAGGTGAATATTTAAATGATAGCTTAAATTACCTTTGTGATCATAAATGATATACTAGGAATTTAAATGATTCTATAGTGATCATCAAAATATCTTATGTATTTTGGGAAAAATGCAAGAAAATGAAAATATAGTTGTTAATTAATTTCAAAAAAACCTTGGAGTGGGGATGTACATTTGTATTCGATTTAATCGAAAAGATTGAAAAATGAGTTGTGTTGAATGTTTAATGGAGTTCAATTGCAATTTTGGGAAATTGGAAATAAAGAAAAAAAAAAAGAAAAAGAAATAAAGGGAATAAAGGAAAAATAGACTTAGCTTTTTATTTATCTAAATTGTGTTTTTTTTTCGGAGAAAATGGGCTCTCCAAAAACCCTTTTCTTGCCCAAATTTTGAAATGGTGATTGGGAATGCAATTATGAACATAATTGGATGGGATTCGAAGCAACGAGATACGAATTGGGAAGGAGAAGGTACATGCAAGTTTTCGTATGCATTCATTTGGTGCGCTTGAGGTATTATTCGTTTTAAATTTTGTCATAATTTAAATTAAATTGTTAAATTCTTCTCCCTTTCATTTTCTTTTATTTTAAAAGGTTGGATTAGAACTAGGGGAGTGTAAAAACCTTCCAATGCTTTTTGTTTGAGAAAATTCCATGCTATTTATTGTATTTCATGGATTTTTGAGAATTTTAATGTGCAGTTAAAATGCCCAAATTTTCAGGAAATATGTGAAATATGAATTTTATGTGAAAAGTGTGTTGTGAGGTGTATTTAGAGAAAGGGGTATCTTTAGATTTTTGAATTTTGAAAAATATTTTTTAAAGAAAATTTTAATGGTGGATTTGGGAAAACTTGGTTTTTTACCTTGTAAAAATATTGATAAAAATTGAAATTTTTGTATGAAAATAAATGAATTTTGATGTTTTGAAAATATGGAACCTTGTGAAACATGATATTATGCATTGTGGGAAGTTTTCATTGACTTTGAGAAAAAATGTATTTTTGCATTGGTTTTTGTGCCACACTCGGTGAGTGTGAAAAGCCTGGGAATAAAGTACTAGAGAGGGTTGTGGGAGTGGCTCCCAACATGTCCCTAGCCCAAAGTGGCAAGTAGGTTGATCATAGGTGAGGAGTCATTTAATCAAGTGATAATTAATGAAACATGGTAATTAATTAACTAAGATAATGGATGCCCCTCTCATGCCTTGAGTGCTAGTATAGACTAAGGATGTTTGAGAAGACATGTTAGCTCAAGGAGCTTGGGTCTTGTAAGATCAAGTATCCTCATATGTATGAGAGGAGTATTGGGTTCTGCAAGTGTCATACCTTCGAGCACCGTGATGACACTCCCTAACTAGCTCTCTAGCATCTTACCCTAGTGTCTTGTGTGTGTGATTGACTATTAGTGAGTTGGCCCAATGGCGATCCTTGTGGTACCCTTATATTGAGTTATCCCATGATGGTTATATACTCTAGCATTAGTGAGTTGGCCCAGTGCGATTTGTGATGTGACATTGGTGATTAGGCCTAATGTGGATGGTGTTATGTTATGGTGTTTATACCAAGTGATGGCATGTATTGGATCCATGATGTGATTTGGATGATTAAGTGTTAATATGATATGCATGTGGAGTGTATGATTCATATATGGTGTGTGTCTAAGCCTTCTCCCCATTTGTTTGGCATGAGTGTTGTGTCTACGACCCATGTGACTATCTCCTAGCACGGTGGGAGTGAATCATTTCAATTCCACGAGGTTGGGTAGCGTGGTAACCACTGTTGGGGACCTTAGGTTTTGTGGATGGAGGAACAACAATTCTAGCAAACTCCCCCGCCCACCCCCTCACTTCTAGTGAACCCCCCTAAAAAAAATTGAGTGCCAAAGCAATTGTAACCCACTTATGTGGGATCACCCAATAATGTAAATTCAAGTTTTATTCATGCAAATATATGTATTTCATTCATTTATAATGCAATTCATTGATTTGGAACCTCTCCTTGGAGATGGATGTAACTTGTAAAATGAACTTTAGAATTTTTTGGTCATTTATGTGTCTCGGTGTTGGTGTCGAGCACAAATTCTTATACCATATCCTTATTATGATGTTAGAATGCATTATCAAACTGAGGAACACTTTATTTGGTTCTTAAAATGAATCTAACTATCAAAATTCACAGTTGGGCGGCTTGGTCCAATACCAAGGTGACCTTGTCAAACAATAAGCTAACCCATATTTTTTGAAAATTGCCTCTATTGGGCTGGTCTGGTGGCATTTGGGGCAACCTGGTAGAAACAAGGGCGGCCTAGTTATGTATACTATAAAACTCAAAATTTTGCATAAGTGTGTTAGGGCAGCCCGGTACTGTGTTGGGGCAACTTGGTACTATGTTGGGGCAACCTGGTACTGTGTTGGGGCAACCTAGTTCCCATTCAAATTCCAAAATGTAAAACCTCTTAACTAAGGTTAGTTAAGGGTTTTCTAAGCCTAATCCCCTTGTCAGATAATTTTTATGACTTTTTGTTTGCTCGTGGCGATCGTTTTCATCGACTAGGTCTTCGAAAACCTAGTCAAGTTTTCTCTCCTTTTGGTCTTGTTAGCTCCTCTCAGCTTCAAGACCTTGGATGGGTAAACCATGTAAACAAAAGTTGTTCACCATAGTCCTAGGGTCCTAATGGTGCTTTCACTTAGTTCGCAAATGTCATCATTGAGGACTTATGTCATCTCTTGCATCATTTTGTATGCAACCTTCTGAAACGACCTGATTGTCAAACCTAAGCTTGGGGAGATTGTTCTTCTAGTCTTGTGAAGTCTTGTGAAGGTTATAATCCTTTGTGGTTCTTCTTGTAAGTGTCCTCAACAATCCTCATAAGTAATGGGATGTTGTGGAGTACTTTCTTCCCTTGGGTGATGTTGCTTTGTGACGGGATGTCTTGGGAAGCGTGAGGTTGTATGGAAGTGACTTGTCATTCTAGTTTGTGGTGCCTCTTGGTTAGGTAACCTCTTATGAAGGTTTTCCCTTTGTGTTTAGAGTGGTGTAGTGTGTTTGGATGTGGATTGGAGGTTGATAAATCCCTCATCCTATCCCGGTGTGTTGTCGCGAGAGAATGCAATCATGGTTTAGTAACCAATAATCGTGAGGTTGTTGCCTACTCTCTCTCGTATGTTCAATATGGTGGATTATCCCACAAGTGGTTAATCTTTCGTTGTTGCCACCTTGTTTATGCAATGGTGAAGTGCCTTGTCTTTGGCATTGTGTTGACACTTGTGTGCGCGTTGATTGTGCAAGTGCAACATGTCATTGTTGCATTATTGGTGTTGTTTCAAGAAAAAGTTGTTCCGTCAGGTTTTGTTTCGAGTTTGTTCACTCAAGGCATTACACCACTACCCCATAGTTGATTATGTATTGGATTTTGTTATGATGTTTGTATTTCACTATTGAACATTTTCCTATATCTAGGATCTTGTTCATATTTAGTTATATTTTAAGTTGGATAGGTTGGATATGACTTGATTTAGACTAGCGTATGTCATGTGACATTTTTTTATTTCATGCATTTTGTATGCTATTGTGTATGTAAATGATATATCAATGACGACCTATACGCACTACTAAAAATGGGTAATCGATGAACACTAAAATTGGTATAAAATACATCCCCTAATGTATTAGCAAGAATCTCATCTCCATAACTTATAGCATCTATATAAATGACTTAACAAGATGTATCATGAAAGCTCATATTAGTAGAAACCATAGATGCTACATGATATTTACATTTTCTTTTGCATTTTTGTAATTATTTTGTCATATCATCAAGTTGATAACCAATACCATGATGTTCTTTATTCTCTTTTAATGTCATTGGTTCACATCTACCTTGTTTATATATACCTAGTCCTTATCCCATTTAACCAAATTTTTACATAAGTTATATACAAGACCATAGAGTATCATATTGTGTGGAAGAAAAGTTGATAGAAGATGCTTCACTGAAATCACTACCACACACAGACGAGTTTCCCATTCATAGTTTCATCATGTGCCTTAAGTGGTTTCCCATGATAGGATGGAATGTTATAATCTTTAGGATCAACTCTAAATTCTCCCATACCACAAGGTGTATAATCTAAAGGTCCCCAATCATTTTTAAATTGAGCACTATCATATAGAAGGTCATGTTTGTGATGATATCCTTGGAAAAATCAACCACGTTAGAAGAATTATATGGTTGAGCATCAACGAAAATTCTACCCACTTCTCATTATGCGAAAATTCCACACCTCTAGATAATGTATGAAGGACAACTCTCCTTGAATATAATCATGATTGCCCTAGTAGTAAATTATAAGATAATCAACCTAACATCACATGGAACAATGTGTCCAAAGTAAGTGGTTCAATTATAAATAGGCAAAGTAAGAGTATCCAAAGAAGTTCTACCTACATTATCAAGGATAAGTGAAGTGGGTATGTCCAAAATGAAAGAATAAGCATTTACCAACTCTCAATGAAGGAGGGTAAAGCAACTAAATGGTAAAATAGCACCTCCATAGCATAAAATGTAATAAGAGTGTCAAGGATTGAAGGATCATTTGTCACAAAAGATAAGAACATATCAAAACCAACAAGATATGCATGGATATATGTGGAAGGGATAATGACCTAAGAGGATATATAACACAAGATATATCAATGGCACACAAACTTCTAGGGATCAATGAGAGGGAATAAAGCAAGAAAATCCCTAAAGCATAAAGTTAATCTAAAATTAATGTGAAACACAAACCCTAAATGCCAAAACAAGCAAGTAAGGTGGGAGAAAATAAGATCAAGCAATGGCAAACAAAATCCTAATCAAAGTATACCAAAAAATGGACACACAAAAGCACAACCAAAAACTAGGCAAATCTAATATAAAAAAAAAATAAGCAATCAAAAAAATCAATAATCTAAAACCCTAATAAAGGAGAATAAATCTTACGGGAAGCCATAGGTCATGTAAGAAAATGTTGAGCTCAAAAAAATGTAAAGAAATGAAAGTACTTTACATAAATGAACTAGCCTAATTAAATGAGTGCAATCTATTAGCAAGCAATTAACCTAACTAATAGAGTTAAGGCAAATAATAGGACTAAAATAAATGTGATAATTAAACAAGAGGATAAGCGTACTTAGATCTAGGATCAAGAATGGATAAATGATATTGATGTTGTTTTAAAATTATTCACTATTGTCAAAAATTAACTATCAATTTGATTAATATCTCTTAGTCTAATATTGGCACAAAAAGCTCTACAAATTGATGTCGTGCCCTTCGTGATGGATTTGATGAGTGAAACTAATTTAGGATGCATGAGAATGATTTGATAGAAAATGTGCCTAAGAATTTGTTCACCTTTGGCCTTTGCCTTCTAGATATCTATATCTATCAAGTTGGCATCTAGAGACATCATTGAGAAGCTTTTAGACTCAATAGGTGAATGGATTCTCCTAGGTCAAACCCCTTGGTAGACCAAATTAACAACAATGAGAAAGATTGAAGACAACATTCATAGACATGCAAATGGCCTATATGCTTATGTGAATTTTGATTCCCTTAATGCCCTCGAATTTGAAAGTAAATGCTCTATTAATTATCCAATTCTATCATACTGTTTTCTCCATATGTTTTAGTACTAAATGAATGTCTTTAAATACTATAACATAGCAACATGTACATCAAAGGTGTGTTATGTCAACTCATAATGGCTAGTAGAAAGGGGAAAGAAAGTTGGAAGTTGAATATGACGAATTTAATTTCAAGAATCATTTTTGTGCACTTCCAATTTGACCTAAGTCAACAAACACCACACTCAACAAGAATGGTCTAAAAGGATAAAAAGTAGATGGTGGGATTAATATCCAAGAATTAGTGCAAATGGGGGTGAAATAGATGAGTAAGGAAGAACAATTTAGGATTATGTGACAAGTCTAACACAAGAGTATGCCACTTGTGGACATGCTATTGCATTAAGACATTCCCACCAAGGTGAGTACAAAAATAAATGTGAAATTCAAATTAGCCTAGTTATGCTAATTTTACCATTACAACATATCGATAGAAATGTCAAACATCAACATTTTCTAAGCATTCAACTACCCACACTAGAAATCCAAGTTGATGTACATAGAAGAGAAATAGTAAATAGAATGTTTACAATAAGATAAAATTTCATAAAAAGGGAAATAAGGAAATTGCAAACCTGTTAAAATATATGTCTAGTATGAACATATAAGAGAACTCTACCAAAGATGTATAGATGCCCTCTCAAACCAAGCAAATTTGTAAAAGTACAATAAATATATGGAACTAGCCAAAAGATAGTCTCCTTGGATGTGTCCATTGCCAAATAGAAAATATCAATGACTATAGAAGTTCCTAATAAATTGAACAAGGTATCTATAATTAATTTTGAAGTGTATTATATTTAAGCACAATATTAGTCCTTTTTATTTGTTAGGTGAATATAAAAGTGTTTCCTGTGAATTAGAACCTGTGTCAACAATTTGGTCAACCAAAAGTGTAGGCACGAGTTCAATTGTAGCATCATTATTGTCCTACATTGTTGACCTTGGGCCATGCACTCTACTAGAAATAACCACAAACCATGAGGTGCTTCAACAAATCCTATAATTGTTACTCAAAGCTCCAACTTGTTCCACATTAGCACAAAAGGTTACTACTTCTAGGGACTATAGCTATTTAGCAAGTTTGCTTGCCACCCTAGATTTGACAATAATTGTTACTCAAAGCTCCAACTTGTTCCACATTAGCACAAAAGGTTACTACTTCTAGGGACTATAGCTATTTAGCAAGTTTGCTTGCCACCCTAGATTTGACAATAATTGTTACTCAAAGCTCCAACTTGTTCCACATTAGCACAAAAGGTTACTACTTCTAGGGACTATAGCTATTTAGCAAGTTTGCTTGCCACCCTAGATTTGACAATTTGACTATGAGGCAAAACTTAGGTATTAGGTCCAATCCATGGAAGTGTAGCAAATGTAGTAAAAATGCAATGTTCCATGAGGACACGTGCTTGGAGTTTAGGTGATGTCCTTGACATCTCAAGGAATTATGAGGGTATAGCATAAAAATTTGAAGATATTTTTCAAAGAAAAGAATGATATGAGCCCCAAAATAATTGAAGGATTGTCATTGCAAATTCAACACATTCTATTTACTTTTTAAATTTCAACTGTTTTTAGTTTGTTTAAATTATTTTAATAGCTGTCACCCAAATGTCTCCAAAATTCGCTTTGCCATTCTCAAGACTACATCCCAATGTCCCCAAAATTCAGGAAAAAAATTGTCATTGTTGAGACTGCATCCCAATGTCCCCAAAAATCAGGAAACGAATTGCCATTCTTGAGACTGCATCCCAATGTCCCCAAAATTTGGGAAAAAAATTACCAGCCCTAAAACCACATTCCCCATGTCCCCATATGCCCCCATTCCAAAAACTCAAGAGAAACATTGTGAAAATGTGATTCCCAAGCTCAATATGTGACTTCCCCTAAGTTGCTAGTAGGCTTTTCCTCTTTCTTGTCAAATATTCTCTTCCAAGAGATTTTCTCAGGATTGTCAAAGAATGATGACCCCACTGATTGTGGCAAGCTTTTAGGTTTTAACTGCTTCATCATCTCTTCAGCTCAATAAAACTATCATAAAAGCAATTATATTAAATATTTTACTTGATCAAACCAATCCCATCTTTGTATACAGCCTCACTGGCAAAGCCTTTGTATACAGCCTCACTGGCAAAGCCTTCACATTCCAAGGGCCACCTCTTTTGATATTCATAAAGCTCAAAATATTATTTAAAAACTTAAAAGAGGTCTTTAGAAGAATATGGCTAATGGACTTACTTCTCTTATCAGAACTTTCATTTTAAGGTTTCTCCCATAATCGCAGAAATGTAGCTCTAATACTAGTGTTATTAACACAACCAAAACTTGCCATAACATTTGTAAACCCCACCATATGTTTTGAATCTAAACTGAAGAAATAGAAATCTGAATTCTAAATGATGAATAAAAAATGTTTGGTTCGCATGCACTGAAGCTTTCTAGATTATCATCTGCTGGCACAATCTTTTGGCCACTTGTTTGTTAATTGCCTTTGATCATTGAAAAATAGCTTCTATCTGCCACTATTATAACCTTGAAACTGTCCATCAACACCATAACTGGTCAACCGGCACTCTACATGCTGACCTAACAAAACCCAAACCTTGCCATAAAAGAGTAACTCCCTCTTGCCCTAGTTCATGTGATGGATATTTAAACAGTGATGCCACAATGACAAGAGAAATGTATGATGCATATATATATACTGACAATTGGAGAATTCTGGCGATAATTACTCAGGGGAGTGAACAAGTGTCTTGGAGTCATCAGCATAAAGGAGTGATGCATTTTCTGTTCTTCCAAATAATGTGTCAGCAATCTTCTGTATCCCTGATAATTTCGTACGCTATGAAGTTTATAATATTTTATACTCTCCTGTTGGTATGTTTATAATGTTATCATGATGTTTAGAGCCATAGCAAATTTGGCATCCAATCTAGGAAGGCTTGTTCAGTTGTCAATGAAGAACATGTTTTCTTATGAGCTAATAGTTCCTATTCAAATTTTTATTAGAAGAGAGCATATTTATCCATATGCTTTTACAAGTATTTCTAAATTTTAGAATGACTGCCCAACTGCCCATAACAATTCCATAATTTTTCGTTAGGTCCAAGTAGGAATCTAAAAGTCTGGTTGACCATTGTTTATCTCCCTTTTGTTTTTCTCTGGCAATAGCTGCCCTGTCAATTTTGGTGACTTCCTTTAGAAGCAGTGTGTGTCTATTGAATTTTTGGTCATTTATTATAAATCCTACATATTTTCCTTCTAAGGACACAAGTAGACTGAAAGGAACTGGAACAAATCAAGAAATTAAAAAAACAACAAAACAAGATTTAATTATCAGATTACAAGAATTTTATCCACTAGCATGTGAGAGCAGTTTATAATATATATGTGGTGCATGCTTTCGAAGTTAGCAATATGTATGACATCTATTTCACCAGATAACCATCCATCATAATATTAGACCAAACAATTTTTAGAAGAAAATACTCTTGGGAAATAGTTTTGGCGAAAAAGCCTTTACCATCCATCTGTTTTCCTTGTCAACTGCTGTACACAAACTGAAATTTTCTGACAAAATCATATGGGATTGAACTTGCTTACTGCCTTCTAGAGTTTCTCATTAAGAGCTCTTGTCTGATATGGTCATCCTTGAACCTCCTTAATGCCAACATGATTTACAATTCCTAAATGTACAGATAATGTAGTTTGTAAAGAACACTGAAGAAAAACATTATCTTTCAAACTTTGGGTTTTGTGCCAATTTTCTAGCTACTCTGATGTAAAACCTAGTTATAAAATCGGAGGATTATCAGAACTCACTTAACCTGATTAACAGATTTTGAGTGCAAGGGATGCTTTACGATTAGTGTAGACAGTGGGTTCATAGAAGATCATGTAAAGAGGAAGGGAGAAAAGACTTGAGAGAAACAGAACACAAGAAACGAAAAAAAGAGAAAACGATATATATCATTGTCCCTGGTGACCAATGGTATCTTAACAGCAAGTAGGCATCAAGCAATGGGGTGCACAACTATGCTACCAGAAATGATAAACATGAAATGTGACAGCAATGGCTACACGATGAAAAACAGAGTTGAAAATGTTACATGTGAAACAAATATCTATCAAGATCACAAAGATTTAGTTTCAATCTAGTTCTTTTGAAATTTGGATGCAGAAACCAAAATAAACAGTAATCAAATTGCAACATATATAACAAAGCAAATATTGTAACATACCATATGAGATTTGCTGGATCGATAAAGAACCCAAAAAGAGCCCAAGAAACAACAGTTTGCAACAGGTCTACCATGAGGAATAGTCCAATGGACCTAGTCTAGTGGTGGGGAAGAGCAATTACCATAATGATGATCCAGGTTTGAGCAGGCATTCTCCATATGTTAATGTGCACGCAATAAAGCAGGCCATATGACAGAGGCTAGACACAAGTCCTTGGCAAATTTCAGAGAAAAACACACCTCGTACATGGCATCAATGCTAATTTGGAGGAAGAGAAACTCCTTGGATGTAGCATCTAAGCCAAATTTTGGCAGAAAGGAAACCATCAGACGTGGCATCTAAACCAAAAAGTGACCTTTGCTTGAAGGTGTGCTCCCTGTATTTACCTGATGATTAGTGAGTTTGAGATTTACCTATCAATATAAATATGACTTTGCGAATTGAAAAAGTGGCAAATATAAGCCAAAAGAAAATAAAACTGGGTGCTGGGAAATACTTTAGGTTTTTGAACTTTTGAGTATCCGTGTTCACACATTTTTATTTACATGATGCTAGAAAAGTTTAATAAAGGCACCAAATATTACCAGCATATTTAACTGCCATAACTAGCCAAAGCTAACTAATGGATTGGTTGGAAAGAATCTTACACGGGCTGAACCCTACATGCAATAACTCAAACAAAAATTACTAAATTAATTTTTTTTTTTTGTGTGTGTGTGTGTGTGTGTGTGTGAGAGAGAGAGAGAGAGAGAGATCCTATCATAGATATGCCATTGAGATACATAAAATATTAGAGACAGTTAGCATGCAAATGCAAAGCATTCTCAAGGAAGAACTCTAAATGATCTTACTGTCCTAGATATAGATTTATTTAACTGCAGGCATTGTCCTATGATACAAGTAGTAGCTTTAAAATTATCACTAGCAGTACTGCCCTACTATTTTTTGAAATGGACTGCAATAACACCCAACAGTTTTACAGTTTGTGATAATGCGAAACCACTTCCTGTGGCCCGTAATACCACCATTATTAATATTATACCTCCGCCAAAATGCCACACCAACAATTCTAGTGACCAACTAAATGAAATTGCAGTACATACTCCTTTATCCACTCAATTAAGCACAACTAATTAGGTGAAAAAAAAATAACAATTTGATCAGTGTGCACTCCAACTTCCATCTCTTGTCACATAACAAACCTAATTACAACGAGGGGATGACAAAAAATTGGGATCTAACTCTTGAGTGTGTTGACTTAGACACTACAATTGCTTAGCTTGCCAAAGTCTCTTTAGATGAGGTGGCTTCTACATATGACATGGCTAGTGGGAGTGGCATTGCAGTGGATTGTGGTTCAAACAAACCAAATATTGGCTTTGATGATCCTAATAAAGAGCAATATGAAGATTTTCGACCAATAATTATTGAGTGTAATTTTCATTTTGTATTGACATTTGACAAATTAATGAATTAAGAATTTAAGGGTATTTTCTTTTTTTGCAAATTATGAGGTATTTTGTTTATTAACAATTATGAATTTCACTATTTTTATATATTTTTAATATATTTAAACTAAGTAACTGGGTTCACCTCCTGTTGAGACGGACCCGGGTCCCAATCTGGTTCCTCTATGGGTTTCGGCAAGGTCCTTGCTTAGGGGGGCCAGTTCACCTAGGGCGAACCCAAGACGAACCCAGGTGCACCTAGATGCACAACAATGGGTTTTTTTTTTTTCTTTTCTTTTTTTGTTTTTGTTTACTTTGTCTTCATAGTTTGCTAGTTCATCTACGTCTGAGATGAATTAGAGCACGTATTCTTTCATCCACTCAGTAATGCACAATAAATTGCACTCCAACTTAGTATATGTGCATTCCAACTTGTGTCTCCTTTCACACAAATAACATGACTACAAAAAAGGGGAGACGAAGTTGTGGGATACAGAGCCACAACATACTAACATGGATGATTCCACTTCCCACCATATCGCATTTGAGGAGTCTAAAAACTAGCATGAGCACACTATTAGTGCAAGTGACAGTGGCACTCGCACTGTTTGTGGTTCATCTAATGTTCCTACATCATCTAATGTCAATGATGACGATGATATTGATGATTTAGAAAATCCATTTGATGATTAAAAGTGTTGAACTTGATATTATTACGCCGAAGGTGTTCCCTATGTGAAATAGAGCGAGCTAACTTGTTGAATCGATGGCTCAAGTTCCTTGCAAAGGAATGCAAGACAATTCAAACAATTTTAGTTGTTGAAAAGGAACGTGTTGAAAGGTGTTTTATGACCACACCAACGCAAAATAAAGTTTCCAACGGTCACTCTATCCTCTCTTGATCAAAATCTCCTGCATGCTAAGATTGCGAAAGATCATGCATTCAACTCCAAGGTTCCTTCATATAATGTACATAGACTCAGTTGGTTTGATGTGATTTTGTTGGTATTTCAAGGGGACTTACACAATTGTTCACTCAAGAGAAAGGGACTTTTAAGATTCGGGAGATTTATCAATGAAGCTAGAGTTTCCTAAACTAATCAGAAAATGCTGAATTTGAATGGTTGCAGGGATTAAGAAAAGTTCTCATCTACCCTAGGCACAGGACGTGGTGATCAAATCTTACAAAACTTCAACCAAGCTTTGCTTTGCCTCAACTCGAACAGCTTCCACAAAAGTGGTGCAATCTTCAAAGGGGTGAACTAGAGTTATTCAGATTACAATTTAACATGAAGACACCATCACGACAACGCATACCAACATGTAAATTATAACCGAAGTTAGGTCCAAACTATTCCAATTGACCACACAAGGTGAACCCACCATCAGTGAGCCTGCTAGTGGTATGGACTAGCAAAGCTTGCTCAAATCAACCACCACATTCCACAATTATCTACTTGCATGGAATAAAATCTATTCTACTCTATTCTAAGTTCTACTCTAAGATTCTATGCTAATTGGAAGGATGAAGAAACCTTGCTAGCTGCACACAATAAAAGATGAAATCACAAGCAATGACAACTCTTTTTATTATGGTAGTGTTCACAACAGTCTCTTACAAAGCATTCAGTTGAAAACTTTCCTTTTACAAATGAGGGGGGATGCCCCTTTTATAGCTGGCCCAGTCTCAAGGACGGCTCAGATTGAGCCACACAAGCCCTACTCAAGATTTTACCTAAAAACGACCACAAAGTGGAGGAGTGGAGTACTAAATGAGCCCATAATGCCCAATCTCTCCCTACATCACTATGAGCATTTAATGCCCACTATCATCCAGAAGGTCATCATCCAGGAAGGCGTTCCCATTCTCCTTCTGTTTTGATCGCAAACTCGATGAATCTGGCCAGTACTGCCTCAACCTCTTGAACTGAGATGGGTGGAATATGGTTGAGCTGGAACTCAAGCACCATGACTGCTTACCCCTGCGGAGTACAAAATTTTCCCCAAGCGACCAAGGCATCCTGAGTGTTCTAAATGATATTGGAGAAGGTCGAAATATTTTCAAAATCTACCTGGGCAAATGACCTTACATCCGAAAAGAAAGGCTCCAAACTACTCTTCAAGCCATCCGCAACCACCTCTTCTAGAGTTAACCTTTTAGCGAGTAAGGCTTCAAGTGTGTTCAAGAATCCCTCTTGAATATTTCCCATTGCCTTTCTAACTCTAGCTGATTCTGCCTAAGCCGCCTGTTGGTGTGCGTTTTAATACTCACCGAACACAGAATAAAATGCCCAAAGACACTCTATCCTCTCTTGAAAAGTCGCTCCGTATGCTAAGATTGCAAAGATCATATAGCAACTCCAAGGTTTCTTTCGTCAGGTCATGACACGTGGATAAGATCAATGGGCGTTGTGATTTGTTGGTAATCACAAGGGGACTTACGTTAGAATTTATTTGCAAGCTAAGGACTTAGACGGTTTTGACATTGAAGGCTCTTTCCATTGGGTACTTCAAATTTCCAAAAAAAATGCAAAAAGATAAGGGTTTAGAATTCTAAACTATGCCTAAAAACTCAAGAGACGGCAATGATTGGATGAAACGAAATAACCACACTTTGTTTCTCCCCCTTGGGACAACTACGCAAAGTGGGTGCAATCTTCAACGAAGGTGATAATGATTTTCATGTCTGAATTAATAATTATCCAAACTGAAGTTAAGTATTCACAACTTAATAGCTCAGGCTAACTTTGCACATTGAATAAAAATCATCTATCCAACAAAAGTATGAGCTTGATTTCATCAACCACTGCTATCAGATCTTTCATTCACTAACAAACATTCAAATGAAAATGCTAATTTAACTTTAGTCTAAATGTAAAAGGAGAATATGTAGACCTTGCACACCATTTGAAAACAAAAGCGATTCTAAGCAAATCATGCATAAGAGCTCTTATTAACAGAAATGGTATAACGCAACAATCTCATACTACTACCTTCACAAATTGAAAATGAGAGTACGCAAGTTTATATAGAGTTTCAGAAATAAATGAATGGCCCAGATTAAAATGAGCCAACGGCCAAGATTAAAACAAATAAACCCTAATTAGGGTTTCCCAGAATAACATCAGTAAACTATGAGTTGACAAATAGTGAGTTAGCGCCCGGAGCTACTTTCAAGGAAGTACATCCCTATCCTCTCGAGTTGTCGTGTGTTCGATGAATCTGGAAACGATAGAGGCAACCTCTTCCATAGCAATCTGTGGGAGTATTCCGATCCTAAACTCCAATCCGTCCATGCTTTCAGCACACTTGGCAAAGATGTCCTCCCATTCTGACTCAATCCTCACAAAGGCCTCTCGGATGGCTAAGAAATTCGCCATTCTGACCTAGTTTTGTTTCAAGATAGGCCCTGTGATAGCAAAGAAACTTTCTTGCACCTTATTCTTTAAACCTTCCAGTTGCAAATCATTCTCCCGTATGACCTCCTTGTCTAGTATGTCGACAACCATGTTGAAGATTTTTCTCTGGATCTCTCTAACCTGCTCCTCCACTCTGAGTCCATCAACCTTTACTCTTTCCAACACCTCTCCTCATGCCGTCAAAGCCCAGTACCACGTATGGAAATCGTAAGCCACGCCTGCCGCAATGATGCCTCCGTCAATCAGCTCCTGTTTCAGGACTCCTTTAAGAACTCTAAGGCATGGAGTTATTCTTTCCTACATATCCGGAAGACCATCCCACATTTTCGCCAAGGCAGCCAGTCTAGAAAGCAATGAAGTGGCTTGACTGTAGACCAAGGTCAACCTTTCTAGGAATGTATCTGCTTCTATGCCTTTGACTACTATCCACTCCTTGGCCTCTCCGGCTGTGACCCTGTCTTCTTCCATGTCCTTTGCTGCTTCCTGCGAAGAATTCGGGAGAAGGGGAGTTGCCGTGTTATCTTGATCAAGCAGCTTGATCAAATGTTGTTTGTACTCCTTCAGGCACTCAATCTCCTGTTGGCATTCCTTCCTCTTCGCCACCTCCTTTGCCAACCTCGACTTGATAGTGGACACTGAATTGTCTAGATCTTCAACTTCTTGGCCCTTTGTGGTTGGACCTAAGTCGATGGTGGTGACAGCATATTCATGTGGAGCTATATCCTCTCGTGGCTTGTCCATCGTTGGCACTGCAATCTGTACAGACCAGTTGTCGGCTTCATCCCTTTGTATGGTGGAGAACTTCTTAGTCGGCTTCTTGACTGAAACTTGTTCAAGTCTGGCTAAGAAGTCTGCAGCATCATCCTCTTCTTGCGCTTCAACTGGTACCTGTATTTTCATTCTCTCTTTCAACCAGTCAAGGATTGTGAGTTGTTCTATGCCATCCTCTTCCGATACACTTTCTCCGTTTAGAGCGTCCAGAATTCCTCAAAGGGCTGAAATCATTCCTTCCTGAAAATCATCATTTTGGGAGCCTATCTCATCGTCTGATCCAAGTATTTTCGTGCCTACGGGGGATGGCGGCTCATCATCATCCAACTGAATAGGCTCCATATTCTCTTCGGGAATCGAGGAAGGGTTCCCAATGTTGGCCAATGAATCATCAATGGTAGCCAGTATCTCGTCAATGTTTCTGGACGTGGCAGAGCGTGAAGGCTCTATCCTTGTTTGTTTTTGAGCAGGCTCCTTGTCCACAGCTACCTCTTTCCTTTTTCTGGAAGTAGTGGCTTCCATCAACTCCACGCCATGGAATGCTTCCGCGTTCGAAGAGTAAGATTCCATTTCGCTCAACCTGTCATAGGTAAGCGTCACCTTCATCCGCCTCAACTCCTACATCTGTTGATCAACACACCATTGAGAGTACTTGATGATTGGTCTCATCAAGGTGTTCAAATCCGCATGTTCGGGTTCTGACCATCTTACAGTAGGTCGGGGCAAGCTCTTGTCGAAGCGCAGTTGTACTTGCTTTCCATCATCATCGAGCTGATCAGGCACTCCGAAAAGTTCGGTTGTCCTAATCAAGCTAACCAGTAGTTTGGACCACAGTCTCCGTCTGACCTCGTACTCGTCCACAACGTCTGCCCAGAAGTCCTCCAATTCGACTCTATGTTTGTACCTTCTCCCATCCACAGTCTTGATATGATGGTGCGGGTCAAAGTTATCCCTAGACTGATAAGTAGTGAATGGGTACCGCTGTATTTCTAGCCTGGCACTCTCAGCTACCTGTGCCGACGGACATGTTTCCAGCATGTTCCCTATGAAAAAGGGGAAAGTGATTGCCGCCTTCTATTTTGTTCTTTGGAAGCTTTGATACTCCTCCAACTGTCTCAGTACCTCAAGCAAGACCATCTTGTTAGTAGGAAAGATAGGCAATCTGTATGGATTCCCAGTGAATCCCTGGATTCTGATGTACGTGTACCTTGGATACTGGATGAACCAAGACCCGTATTTGCCGATCAAACTCTTGGCTTCGTGAGTCAATCGTTGGTGCGTTCCTCCTTGAAGTATTCTTGTTATGTACATGAGGAAAGCGTCATGTGCCCGTCTGAAGTGGGTTTTCTCACTTAGTTGCAATTGTGGGTAGCAGTCGTAGGACTTCAGCTCATTCTCTCCATTGCCGACCACGCCTTTGCAAATCAAGCCTGCATACCGGTACGTCCTAGCCAACATGTAGATGACGTAGGAGCTCATATAGAACGTCTTTGTCTTTTCCAGATTAACTAGCTGCTCGTGGAGGCTATTGCTTATCATGCGAGACCAATTGAGCATTCTCACCCCTTCAATAAGCTCCTCGATAAAGTAGTACATCCAAGTCTCGAAAGGCGCGCCATGAGGATTGCCAACTATTATGTTCAGCAAAACGATGATATCTCCGTAATCTTCTTTGAAGTCTGTGCGCAACAGCTTCTTAGGCATCTTCTTGGCAGAAGCTCTTGGTTTCTCCAGCCATGACTCATTAATATTGGCGGCACAGAGGTCAAGCTTTTCATCATATAATTTCTTCACATCCTCCTTGGTTCCTATAAGCAGTCCTGTGATATGTAGGGATGTCGAAGGCTTCTTGTATGGCTAACTCTCCGAGGTGAGCTAGTATCCTCCCGTCAGGTGCAACAATTTGCCTGTCTTGTGCATTATAGTGAAGGTCGCACTCTACCATCAGCTCAACACATTCAACTACAGGTGGGAATCCAACAGCCTGAACAATTTTGTTCCTCATCATTCTTCTGGCAGTAGGTGTTGGCAAGAATCCATCGTGCCCGTACATCCTTCTTTTAAATTCTTTGAGGTCAATGTGTCCGAGGTTGGTGTCTGTGATATTCTTCCATTTTGAATTGATTTTGGACTCCGGCTGCAGCCCCTTACTAGCGAACTTCATTTGTGCTTGTCTGGACGACTCTCCCCGAGTGGTCATCAACTTGCAAGTACAATAATAATTAACATTAATATGAGAACTCCAAAAATCTGATTACTCTGGGGTATTATTTGATAAAATTATACTTTCAGCTTGTTTAAAATATGAATTACTGCGAAAAAGCAAGCTAAAAGTGAAGAAATTCACAAAGTGCCAGACAAATCTTGTGTCGGAATGACTACAAAAGATCAGAAAAGAATAGAAGAGACTTGCCAACCGATTTCCAGACCTTCGAGAGTATTTTCTGGGTGTGAATCACTTCCAACTTCTGAAAATTTGATCAAAGAGGTGCGCCAATTTGCTGAGAAGTGTGACTTTCAGCCAAGAAATAATTTATTTCTTCCAAAAAAATCACGTCCTCCAGCTTAAAATTACCTCTTCTACTGAGGAAAATTAACGTTACTCTCAATATTTCTCTTTCCAAAAATTATCTCTTGCAGATTTGAGAGAGCTAACTTCTTCTCAGTCGAATTTGTGAAGAATGAGTTGCCGTAACCCATTATATGGCTGAGAAGTGCGATTTTCCTTGATAACTGCTTCTTTTTTTCTTGAGTTCTCTCAATTTTAGAAACGTTTTCTTCTCCTCGTTTAGCAAGTTTCTAATTCTTTTTGAAATCCTTGAGGCAAGTTTTCAATTTCATCTTGGCGCCACCTTTGTCTGAAATCTTCAGATTTCTTTCCTTTTTAAAATTACCACACAAGAGACACCATTGGGCACAAACCTGATGACAAAATAGGCTTTCATTTGCAAATGCAGTTGCAAGGACAGCCTTTGAACTTTCAGATTATGGTCGTAACATGAGGCATCTCATCTTTATGACAATCATAAAGAGACTGAATTTACCAACCATACCTCATCCTCAGCCATAAAAATTGAGATGGTCCAGCTCATGTAGTTGCAAAGGCATATGCATCACCCATTGGTGCAACATATCATATTCCATACATCTTCTTACAGAGGAGATAATCTTTGGTGTTGCTCCAGCCTCTAATAGATATTTGTGATATTATCCTTGGATATTCATATATATAGTCCCCAGGGTGCATACATATCCAATCTGTAGAGTATCATCATATTAGGGTAAAAAAAGGTACATGATTTTGGAAGTGATTCAAGCTTTAAATCATTTTGGAATAACTCATATGAATATTGTTCCATATAGATAGCATATTCTCCATTCAAAATGCATTTTTACATCAAAACAACCTCAAGTGGTAAAATCAGATCAGATTATGGAAACCATGCACACACAAAATCATTCTATGTCATATAAAGTTGCCAAAGCAAGTCAACTTGCAAACTTAGGGAAATGGTTCGTAAGGGTCAGCTAGAAGATAAGTTTACAAACTTGCTAAACTACACAATTGAGACTACTGCTTTACAAGTAGAGGAGAATGATTCAAAAAGCAGCTCCAAATCTATCACTGGTTGTATCACCAAGCCTTTTCTTATGGACTGTGGTAATACCCAAAAATCTACTATGGTTTTGTAATGTCCCCGTCTCAAACCTGATCTTTTCAGTGACCGTTGGCCTATTCTGGAGACCGTAGGCTAGTCGGAAGGTAAAATTAGGGTTTCCTATTTTGATGGAAGTTCTTGCTCGGAGTTGGTTGTTTCAATGGCGGATTCTTTCTGGGTTTTCAGAGAGCTTTGCAATGGTATGTTCTTCTAGGCATTCTGAGCATCTTCAGGAATTTACTATTTTTAGTAAATTCTATTCCGAGCAGTAAACAAGTTGGTCTCAGGCAGTTGACTTTCCTCTTCAGCTGATTCAATTGGCGTATTCAGATTCTGGCCTCGGGATGCAGTTTGAGGTGATAAGCTGAATTATTTTGAAGAAGTTATGTTTAATGTTATATTTTAACATTGACCCTTGGCCTAGCAACTTTACTTTAAGTTGTTTTTAAAAGAGGTTCTTTATGGGTGGGCGCCTCATTAAAGGAATTGATTATATTTCTTATTAAAAGATTTATTCCCCAAGCAAAAGTGGACGCCATCTTCAATGAAGGAATAATTTAATAATTAAAAGTCAAAATTGCAGCTAGAAGGAAAGGATGCCCTTGGTTGAAGGATTAGGGTTTGACTCTTAAGAGAAGGTTAGGGTTTCGAGAAGAGTCAACCAAAAATTATAAAAGGAAGACTTTGATCCTCAATTCATTATCTTTTGTCTACAGTATTGTTACTCTGCTGGAATGGTATTGGATTGCTTTGAGGAATGAAGGCCTCCTAGCTCGGGCATTGCTTCTTGCTTGCAACACAACAACTAGTGGTGAATTAGTATAGTTTTGTGAGTTTCATTGGGATTTGTGCATTGTAATCAGCATTGTGACTCTTTAGTTTCTGATTTTTGCATATTAGAGATTCTCCAGACTTGCATTTTAGCTACAGCAGATTTGTGTTTTTATTCGTAAATCAGAAAATACAAAAATATTGCTTCTGGGTATTGTTCCATTCTCTCTATCTTGGCTAGGCGCCCCTTTGTCCTAAGTTATAGAATTTTTAGAAGAGTCTTCAATTTTTAAATGCAAAGTCGCCCTCTTGCTGGGCCGTACTGTTCAGATCTGCCTTGAATTTCGTGCATTAAATAATTAGAGTCATTTGAGTGAGTTTCAGTGTTCTCAGTTGGTCGCCATCATAATAGGATCATACTGCAATTCGTTTGGTGGAATTTGGCTAAGTTTTGAGCAAGTTGTGAGTGGATTTGTGAAATACAGGGCTGCTGTTCGTGCACATAGAAATCTGGACTGTCATAAATCAGAATTAGAGGTTGGTCTGTTCAATGCACTTTCAGATCTAATCTTTATTATTCAGTAAAGGAAGTTCAATACATATTATTGCAGCTTGATTTATATGTTGATTCACATTTCTAGCAAGATATTATCCTTCATATTGTAAACTGGCAGTAGTACTGACAGTATAATTATTCTTGCTCATCATAGTTTGTAATGTTCAGCTTTACGCTCAGTATTTGCTATTGTATTCAATTTTCCTCCGCCCTATGGTAGCTACTTTTCCACTCTGGATTAGAAAGCACATTCTGGGTGTTGAGTGCTTTCTGCATTTCAGTTATTTCTCTCAAGCATTGTAATTTGTAATACTCCGCCATATGGTCACCTCAACTCCATACTGGATTGGGTAGCACATACTTGGTGTTGAGTTCCTTTTCAGTACTTAGTGTAGAAGACCCTCTGACCATATGCTCGCCATCATCGGCGCCATTCTTGGTTAGAGTTCTTGCATAAGCATTTTGATTAAGATCCTCTGACCAATGCTCACACCTTGCCCACATTGGGATCCTGGTGTACATTCTGGTTAGAGTTGCTTCAGCATCGTTTTGGTTTAGCTGCTAACCTTAACGAGTGCATTGGTTGTAATTTGTAAATTGAAAAAACGAAAAAAATTGGCTCGGAATATTTCAGGTTCACCATAATGCAAAAAGGCGTCCTATTCTGTGTGGTGCTACCAAGATCAATATTCTATCTGTTAAAATTTCCATTGACCAGCTAGGAGTTGAACCTAGAACCTCCCATTTGCTGCTGGGGTGCCCTACCTCTGAACTACTGGCCCTCTTGGTGACCAGTCCATCTTTGGTTTGGGTGGTTCATTTTCCAAACCCCCCCGCTCTCCCCCCTCTTGAGCCACATTGCAGGTGCTCGAGAACCCTAGCCTGGTCTGGCTCTATTAACCTGGACTTTGATACCATGTTAAACTTTTCATGTACCACTTAGGAGTTTAACCTAGAACCTTCCATTTGCTGCTGGGGTGCTATCACTGAGCTACTGGCCCTCTTGGTGACCAGTCCATCTTTGGTTTGGGTGTGGCTCATTTTCCAAGACTATCTCCAGCAGATATGGCAACAACAATTACTGTGGCATAAGGGAATCTGGGCAGCATGAACACAGAGCACCATCTCAAGAGCACACCAAATCCCATTCCATATACACCAGAGGCTACATCATGTTCCTAGACAACTATGGTTCAAACTGCAGTGCTTCTATCTTCATATTCAATACTGCCAATTACATAGAATATCCCTGCTACTGTCCTTAGTGGGACAGAGGCCCCCATATGGTTCAAGTACCAGGTTCAACTGTTCCTTTCTAATGCCACGCAGCCCTAACCAATGAAAGACAAAAATTTCCCCATGGAAGATTATCAGTTTCATATTTTATAATGTTTTTTTCTCCTTCTACAACATTGTATGACTATATGCACAAATCTGTGTAGTTAGAAAGATAGAGGAAGATAGATATCCATTCATCTCCGAGAGCAAATCCTTGTTTAAATATTGCTTCTGGATTATAAGACATCCAAGTTTTAGAAATTTCGAGTGCAATCCCCTGGATCTCCCAGGATTCAGAACATACAGCAGAAAAAGACAGTTAACATAAGGATCCCAGCATTTTGAAGCAATAACTCCAAATGAACATACCATCCTATACCTAGAATTTTTTTAAATGCAGACATGATATAAAAATAAAAATTCTGAATAGATTCAACCATTCCATGCAATCATAACATGAACGGTAGTATTTCCATAAAAAAATTAATCAATAGAAAAGCATCTGACAGTGGACACTAGAAGATAAGTTAACTGATTCATCAATAAGCCATCCCTTCACATTCCATGCCATCCCATAATAAATCAGTACTCTACACATGTTTAACAAGTACTTGCTATGAACTAGGGAAAAGGAATGAAAATTGAAAAACCAGTGCACCAGCATGAATAAGTTATTAGAATCTCATCTGCAAGATACTGAACTTCTAATCAAGCATTACTGTGATGAAAATGGAAAACAATAATGTTTGTAGACCAACCCACCAGACTTGGAATTGCCTGGGGAACAAAGAAATCGTTTATATACCAAATCCACAACAAATACAGAAAATCAAAATGTAATAGAGATATTACTGGTAAGGGTAATATGAGAATATTGTCTGGATGCACAATAGAATCGTTAGTGCCAAGTTTGGCCATTAGCCTACTCACATCAAGAAGATGTTATATATATCATCTCCTATGCGTCCTCATATAAATGTATATCCGATGCTTTCACAATAGCCCCTTGAACAAATATTTCCATAAAAACTAAGAGTAAACTTTGTGTATGAGTTTACACTCTAGCTGTCAAACATAATATAAATTGGGAAAATAAATATCTATCATCGTTTAAAACCCATTACATCATCAGTAACATCAATTTGCATGTTTTGTCTAAGACTCTAAATCCAATTATTCTATCTGTCTCCTAAATTTAATAGCTTGACAATGGAACCCAACTTACTGTATGCTTTAATAGTGGAAATATTTTATGGAAAGAAGAATCTCTGCTCGATTACTTAGTACACTCATCATTGCAAAAAAGGGTGATGAAGATTAAGAATAGAACTCTTTGTTGATTTTAATTGCAAAGCTTTGCATATGGACAGCAATGCATATTCTCAAAGGTGTGCCCTGTATCCAACCATCTAACTTCTAAGTAGAAATAGAAACCTGTCACAAATATTTTGAATGGTCTGAACAACTTAACTAACTGTTATGATTATAACTGAACAATGCCAGGAACACATCAGAAGGATAAAAACTGTGGAATAGAGGATCAATTCAGTTAGAAATAAACACACATCAGTTATTTGCCGAAGCTTTTCTTCTACCCATGGAACCAGAAATCCCCTCAAATAATTCGTTAATATAGATCTCCAAATCATCTGGAGTGTACTTTATATACTTCTCTGAGTGTTTGCCATTTTCCAAGAACTGTCGGAATCTACCTAAAAAAGAGCGATAAGCCGGAATTACCATCTCAGCAACGGAAATATGTAACTCAGTTTGAAGTTGATCATCTGTAACAGTCCAAGAAGACTGTACTTTGTGAATTTGTTCAAACAAGTCATTGAAATTTTTGAACCTTTCTTTCAGCACTGCCTTGGAAACACTACTAGAGAAATTTCCACTGACATATATCCCCTCATCTTTTAGATAAGAGAGGACTTTACCCCATGCAGTCCTTTGGTAATTTTTGTGATATTGTCGAACTTTGGTTGCATGCTTCCGCACCCAATCATCACCAACTAAAGAACCAATTTCTGAATCCTTGACCTTTTGCACAATGTATCGGCCATTGTTCATCAAAAACAAGTAACTCAGAGAAGGATCCTTGTACAATTTAGACTTTGCATCTAGATTGTCTTCTAGAAGTTCAATAATCCAAATGATTTGGATGGACCATGGTGACAACTCATCCCCACTATTCTTGTAATCATCAGGGGAAAGACTGGCAGAACGATCAGGCATTCTAGGATCTTCAAGCCTGCCATCTCCCAGAATCTGCTCAAGAGTCTCTTTATAATCACATGTAAACCTCATGTAATTCATTACATAACGTGTAAGAGGATGCAAGGCACCTCCAGGTACAGGAATTTTTGCAGAATCTCGTTGGATAGCATTCTCAAATTCCACAAACATTGCCCATGCTGCTTCTGATAATTGCAACCAAACTGCAGACGCTTCTGATCTTATCTCAGAACAAGCTTCACCAGAAAATACAGCAATTATTTCAGGAAGAAGGTCACGCAAAGTTTCATACATGTCCAACATTTTAAAAAGTTTTTCGGGAGACCTGCGACTGACTGCAACAGCTTCTGCAAAGTTCAGAAGCTCAAGTAGCACTCCCCTGGAAAGCTCTACAAAGCAAGCATCCGAAACAGAAGGTAGACCTGCAAAGACTCTCTCACAGAGTTTACATTCACTCCTAAAAAACACATGTACGGCTACTTTCATAACCTGTATCCATCTTGAGATATTGACCTCAAGATGTTCCCATTGCATCTTGTCTACTTCTCCTATAATGTGCTTTTCAAAACCCAGTCTAACAATACTTTCCTCAAGAAATACCCTTCTTATGTTGCCATAAACTTGGCAGCACTCTGCCACATACCCTGCTTCCACCATATGCTTAGCAATATCATTAAGATCAAGAACAACCTCCAAAGGCAGCAAATCAATAGTGAAATTCAAATCAGCTACTGGCTGAGCAATGGGCACATCATCTTCATCTCCTTCATCCTCAGCAGATGTTAGAGAAGCATTATCATCATTGATTGAGTTACTCAAACAAGGCTGAGAAATGGGATCAAAAAGCCAGTCAGGATCAACTGACTCGCTATACTTTTCTAAAAGCACCCTAAACTCTTCCTCCAAACGAGCCATTGCCTGCTGAAGGATGTTCTGTGCCCGATCCAATGAAACAAAATCCTTCTCATCATCCGGCACCATAGTTAATGATTTTATCATCCTCTGCACAGAATCTACTGCCTCGAGATACAAAAAGGATTCTCTTCCTTCACCTCCCCAAATCATCATTTGCCCTCTATCAGACTTGGAGGTGGGTGCGTCCCATCTCATAATCCTCTCCTCCAACAAATTCAATACCTCTTGCAGGCCTTCAGAGGTGCAAGACTCTGCATTTCTCCTTGAGAAATTCTCACCCATGCTTGAGAAACGATGATCAAACTTGGAGAAAATATGAATCATGTCTTCAGTCATGCTATCTGTAGTGCAGAGCGCCTTGACAATGTGATGAGCGGTAGCAATCACTTTCTCTTCCCCATCATCGGAAGCCATCTTTTTCTACACACTATACCCAATACTTGAATTTTCTCTTCACTAAAGCTTATAGCTATACACTACATCCACCATGCTGGTTTCCTTCCGCTCAAATTACACACTGCATACCCCATTCTGGTTTCCCTTCTGCTAATTCTTACACACAGAATACCCTATGCTGGTTTCCCTTCTGCTAATGTTTATAGACCGCATACACGATTCTGGTCACCCTTCTGCTAATGCTGACACACTACATACCTCATTTCGGTTACCCTTCTGCTAATTCTGACACGCTACAAACCTCATTTCAGTTACCCTTCTACTAATGCTTACACACTATATACCTCATACAGGGTGTGGCAGTTTCAATGACCCTATAGACTTAAATAATCAATACATTAAAGCTAACACACCCAATTAGTAAAGAAGCCATTTTTAGTAATATTTTTGACCAAGAGTATTTACACACATCGGTTTTCATTACAAGGGCTTTCTTACAACTATACATATCCGAGCTAGATTTCAGCAATCATGGGTATTCATCACAATGGATCTAATCTAAGGAGAGTTGAGAGGAGACGCCATGAAATGAAGACAAATCCTACTTAACTTCATCCCAAACCAGATAATTTACAAATAGAGAAAATATAGAACAGTCTGTACCTTTGAACATTTACATTATCTGAACGTGTATCTCTCTACATTATCTGTATGCTCAGCTGTAAATCGTTCCCCCTTTCAAAGCTGTCAGGCCAAGTCTAAGGCTGAAGTTTCCTTGCAACCGCATCAACAACTGAACAATGAGAGCAAAATAATTAAAAAATTGAGGTGACAGGGCAATGAATGTGAAGTAACGGAAACCAAACATAGGAAGAGAAAAAGAGGAAGACGACGGCGTTTACATGATGAGTACTTCAATCTCTCTGCCAAATAGGATTAAAAAATTCGAAATTTGACTGAATGTATCTTTCAACGCGTCTGATGTGAAAGATGGGAGACAAACGAAGATGGTGGCTTGTTAAACTACTAACACAGTCGAATATTTGGAAGCGGTGCAAGCTATAATAATTGGATTCTTGGTGAGCGGATATATACATTATATATATGAAATTGTTTCTTAAATTTTAAGCAAAATGTATATATAAGTATGGTTTGGTGGTAAGTTATTGTAGTTTGCGTATCTAAAAAGTTTTTGAGGACAGCCTTATCTTAGTTGCAACATACTTTGATTAAACGTATCATAATATTTAATATTTATATATTAATACTTTGTATATTAATTGTTAATATTTTATTTTTTAGTTTAGTAAAGATTATGGTTGATAATGTAAGGTGTGTAAAATATGTATAATTTATTAAAAAAAATTATTTGTAGTGGTAATATTTAATTTTATTTATCATTAATTATAATTATTTAACAATTGAGATTGGTGGTTGATGTTAATTGAATTTAATATAAATATTAAAGGATTGTAGTTTAATTGGTTGGGTGCAAATAGTGAGGATGCTTAGTCAAAGAATAATTTTGATGTATGCTTACTTATCATGTTGTAATCCGCTAATATGATCTAAAATGTTTATTGATGTCAAAAATATTATAATATAATATTTAAAAGATGTTGAAAAATATTAATCTTGAGACCTCTTAAAATTGTTGTATCTTAATTTCTAATACTAATTTAGAATATCCATATTATCATATATCTCTTTATCATTCTTATGAATTAAGTTTAATATAAGAAAAAATATTTTCTTTTACAATATTTATATGAATATCATGAGACCTCTTAAAATTGAAGTTAATTATAATACTAATTTAGAATATACATATTATCGTATATTACTTTATTATTATTAAGAATTAAGATTAATATAAGGAAAAGTGTGTTCTTTTACAATATTTATATGAATATCATTTTTGAATGTTTATCTAAACTATTGCATACAATGTATGGACACATAGATAGATAATTAATTGATAGAAAAGATATACATATTATTTATTTTAATTTTTACTTAGGAACATTTTTTTCAGCAAAAGATTGTTTAGATTGGCCCCACATTAGCAAAGGTCACAAGGGGTACCTCCTCCCCTTCGATGTATTCAACACTCATCAACTTAAAGGTCACAATAGAAGTTCAATATCCAACACTTGAAATTCTAACTATAGATGTCATGTTGGGGATTCGAATATGGATCTCCATCTTTAAAACCCTGTGGATTTTTCATTTAAACACAACCTCATTCACTACTTAGGAACATTTTTATTTTAGACATTAATTCTTTATTTTCTATTAAAAAGCTATTTCATATTTCAATATAAATGTAATAAATCATAAAAACCATACAATTTTTGTTTTACTTTTTGATAAGGATAAAAGTAAGGGATTTGAAAGGGACCCATATCCCTCAACAAGTCTCAAAGATAGAGCAATAAATACATAACTAGAAAAGATAAAAGACTAGACCTTAAAACCAACTTAGGTCAAACAGAAACAAAGATACAATCCATAAAAATATAGCCATAGGTTAACTAATATTCAATAAAAAGATAGACCAAGAGTCCTCGACCTTACTAGATAGCTAGAACATTGAGTTTTTTATTACCTCTCAATCTTCTTAAAGAGATTTAATTTTGATTGTCAACGATTCCTCCTCAACCTCCTTAGTTTGGCTACCTTAATTTTTTTATTGTCCTATAGTCCTCTTACTCAAACTATTTTGTATGCCTATGCTCTTTCTTCTTCTTCGAGCTTGTCCAAATCCTCCCTAGTGCTAACAATATATAAGTGGCTTTTCTTACATGCTTCCTCTAGGTTACCCTTCATCTCCTACAACACTTGTTCAAGCCTCCCTACCTTGATCTCCAAATTAGCCACAACCTTCTTAAACTTAGCATTATACATAAGAAAATATCTTTGCTTCAAAGACTCCTCCTTTTTCTCAATCATCTCAAGTTGTGGGCCCTTTACCTCTTTACTCGTCCTTTTATAGTAATAAACCCCTCCATGATGCTTAGTTGGGTATTCAAATATTTCTCCAAGGTTCATACCTCCCTAGGATCTCATTGTTTAGAGCCCTTAAAAATGGAGTTTTAAGTGAGGGCATAGAGGTAGAATTGAGTTGGGGGGATTGAATATTAACCTAGATAGATGAATCATCCTCAATAGTAGCTCTTGAGGGAATTCATTTACTAGAATTAGTTTCATAGTTAGGGATAATTTCACATCTTAGAGGGAATAAATTTCTTAATGTCACCAAAATATATTGCCTTCAAGTAGCCTTGGAATTAGGTTCTAAAAGTTGACTATCAATGACCCCTTTTGGTTAACCTTGACCCTCTTGAAAATGGGTCTTGGAGTTTACCACAAGGGATTTTCCACTAAAGCTACCCTTCAAGATACAAAGGGGTTTAGGGTCAAAATATCTTTGTTAGAAATTTTTTGATCAACAAGTTTACATGACTAGAAGAGAAACAATATAAGGGCTTGTTGTGGGCATATCATTCTTCTCCTCTTGGTAACCCAAAATAGTAGTCTCTAAGGACATGAGGAAAAAAATGGAATATCCATTACTCTACCATATGCCCAAAATAATTTAACAAGGAAAATGGTAGGTGTACAATTTTTGGTACCTACCTTCAATGGTCACATATTTTATTATCTACTTTTAAAATTCATCCCTATGAGGTGGCAATGAATTCCTTAGAACATCATCCTCCAACTCATGAATCTACTCATTATCTTTGAAGAAACTATGGGTAGATCCTCCTTTTTTCTTCTCTTATCCTTGAAAATATTTAATCCCTCAATTTACCTACCAATAACTTTAGCGACATCATCTTTTAACACCTCTATGATTATAACCCTCATAGTGATAGTTGTGTCTCTCCGAGCACAAGCAAAGTCGATTAATAGATTGGAGTCATTACCCTTAATCTTTTCAATATAACAACTCAAACCCTCTCTTCAAATGGTCTATGCATTATATTCTTCTTCAAAGCCTCACATAAAATGACAACCAAACTATTATCCCCATATAACCTCCCTCAAGTTGCTAATGTTTCCACACACTACCTTCCTCACTACATAACTAATTAACAAATATCAACAAATCCCTAGAATGTAAGTGAGCAATGTGATGACAAAAATGTAGAGAAACACAAGCTTCCAATCATTAGAGGTGAATTTGGATCACACTCACGTGTTTGTGAGATAGATATTTATAGTTTTGCTCTTAAATCCCATTTTACATGATCTAGGAATGATGTTAGTGATACTTGTCTTGCAATCCAAAGCATGACAACCTAAATTTCTCCACAAAGTAATAATTCCATCATTAGCTCCCTATGTTTGCTTAAAATTATAATGTTTATTAATTCTCATTAACATCTCCATTTAACAAAATTCTAATAAAACTATGAAGGTTCATGGACCTAGTCCACTGATTTTAATCCTCACTTGAAACTCTCATGTTAGCAAACCAATCTACATTACTATTGCCTCCATGGTATGTACGAACAATTATATTTCCTCAATTTTTTGCATAGAATTTTATTTTAGACATTATTTAATTTATTAAAGAATTGTTTTTTTTTTCAATAGTTTACACTCACTAATTTGACCAAAATAAAAATATAGATGATGGAAATCAAGACTAATCCCTATAAAGAATGCATGAAAATGAGACCAAATTAACTTCAAATCAATTATCAATTTTTTTTAAAAACATACCCACCTATACGTTTTGACCCAAATAAAAAATAAACTAATCCCTAAAATTGTATAAAAATAAAATAAAACTAAATTCAAATTATTTACTTTCAATAAAAACGTGCCCTTTATTTATTAAATATTTATTAAAAAAACTCAATCAAAATATTTAATAATAAATAATAAACAAAATTTAAAAAATAGCCTTTGTATTTATAATTTCTATTCATAAAATAAATAAAAGTGAGAATAAAATTCTTTCAGTCATGTTAAGTCTTATGCTTATGGCCCCACCTAGGACTTCCTTATCTTCATTCAATATAAGCTCTCAAAATAAAAAATGTAATTTGATGGATTCTAAGAAATTAATTAGTTTGACAATGGTATCACCAAGTTGCAGGTCAACATGTTCTTCTAGTGTTATGGTTGGAAGCTTCGGTTGGAAAAGATATATATTTGTTGACTAGAAGACATCCATTCTCGTAAGGAGGTTGTACAAATGATATAAAATCCTTTGAATATTCATTCATTGACGTGCACTTATCCTTGGGAGTTGTTACACATATTTCCAAATTATATAAGTATATGCACTTGGTTTTTCCCACTTGAAATGTGTTGAAAGAAGTTAGGCATGGTTGAACAAATGTGCTCTATAATATTTTTTTTATATTGAATAATGTTGAAATTATAATAATTGTAGTAATGTTGACTTTATGGTATTTAAAAATTTGGTATGAATTTTAGAGTCGTGTAGTTTTTTAAGTTTTATAAGTGTAATGGGTAATGTATGTAAATTAAGATATAAAAAAATTATCAATTTTGTTGAAATTGAAGGTGATACAAATTTGACTCATTGTGTTAGTGTATATATGCATTATAGTACATGGTGTGAAGTCTAGTTAGGTGTCTTAATTAGATCTAGTTAACTCATCACCTCTTGCGAGTTTTGAGGAAGTTAACTCGCCACCACTATTTGTTAGTGGGAGTCGACTACCTAGTCTTATCCACTAATTGTGCTTGTAGTTGCTTCTCTCTTTGCTATATTTACATTTATTGTTTTTGATGGGGGAAAGCAGGTTTTGACGGGACTCGAAACCCATTATGGTCCAGTTTTAAAGGGACTAGAAACCCTATCCAAGCGAAACATGTTGCACCAAAGATAATCCAAATACCATCAGCAGCCCACCAACAACAGCACTAAAAATAAAACTAGACAACACATGTTGCACAAAGGTTTTACAAGGACCTTGAACCCTCAAATCAATAACTAACTAATCTAAGACCTAAACCCAAAGGTTTTGAAGGGACCATAAACCCTTAACCAGGTTTTTCAGGGACCTTGACCCCATAACAAGTTTTGAAGGGACCATGAACCCTTTACAATCAGGTTTTCGTAGGGACTTTAAACCCAAATAAAAGAGGAAGCAAAGAAGAGCCCCAACCTTTAACCAGTACCAACCGCCCTGCAACACCAACTCATACTCCACCTCAACAGGAGAGAGCTCCTCTCTATAGGAGAGGACAAAGTGAGACCCAACACTACCAGAGACACCACTCTCTTGCACACACCAGCTCCACCTCAATAGGAACCAACAGAAAATCAAAGCACTTTCCACCACCACTACAACAACCAGCTCCAACTCAATAGGAGAAGGCTTTGCCTCAATGGGAGAAATCTTCACCTCTATAGAAGACAACAACTATAGAAACCAACAGAAAGCCACCACTCTAATAACGTAGGAAAACACTTCATCCTTTGACTGCAAGAGAGCTAGAAACTAGATAAAGTACATCCTACAAGCCTCGGCCACAAAAAACCAGCACCTCTAAGCATACAAGAGTGTCAAGATAACCAGCTCAGACCACGAACAAAGAAAAACAATACCCCCTTTGAAGAACAAAAGCTTTAAAGCATGAAAGGGAGACAAACCAACATTGATATGCACCAAATCCTCCTAGGACTCAACCCAAATGAACCAAAAAATACCAAGCCATACCCACAGGCCAAAAAGAGCCTACAAAAACAAAGCACCATCCCCCACCAGTAACAAGAGAATAGCCAACACAAAGGGAGACCAAAATAAAGAGCTCAACAGGAAGGAACATAGCAAACACATCCTATGAGGACAAGAAAAGAAAGGACCAGAGGCCACCCACAAAAGAAACTAGGCCATAAAAAATCCCATAGCAGAGAATCGAGCCCATTCACGAAGCAAAAACAGAAGCACTATGGCAACCGCAGACCACCAAACCCCATGAACAAGCACAAGCAAGGAAGGATTCCTTGGTTGTTCGCAACCAAGAACATTACAAGAGGCCAACAGAAGGGGATCCAAAAGGAAAAGAGTTGAATCCACTGCAACAGAGACATTTGACCCCCTTCTAACACCACAAGCCCACTCCAAAACCCATTTGAAGAGAGAAAAAGTAGAGACCATCGCAAGAGACTCCACAGTACAGGAGAAGTCAAGACCTACAACCAACAGAGACCCACAACACAAAAAGCCCAAGTCCAGCAAGAAAGGTCACTCAACCAAGCAAAGCAAGGGAAATAATCCAACAAGGTCATCAAAATCCTTTACCCCTGAAACGCCAAAAAAATACGAACCAAGAGCTTCGCTCCAGCTCCTGCCCAAGCACTCCACAACCTCTGCACCCCAAGCCGCTCCCAAAGCACAACGAGAAGGCCATAAAAATGCCCAACACACAAGATCTGCAGGAAAGCAGAGCCTCAAAGCCACCAGACCGCCGTCATCATCGTCTTCATCATCTGAATCACCCCCATCAGTAGCTAAAATAGACGTTGAGTTCAAACAACCAGGCTCACACCTATTCCTACCTCCACTCTCCATCTCTCAATTTTTCAATTGCTTGTTGGTTGCATAATGTGAAATATTAAAAGATGTGTTGTGTTTAATTACATTTATTGTTTTCCTTAATTGATATGATGATTTATCTAATTCTTATTTTCTTTTACATTGTGTTTTTGTTTTCAATCTTGTAGGTTGAGTGTGCACTAGCTTATCTCACATGACTCATTGGTATGGGTAGCCAATACAATAATTCTAGTGAATTTCACATGGTATTAGAGCATATATATTTGATTGTTGGTTTGATTTCTTTTGTGAGTTATTTTTGAAAATATTAGTGCATGCAATTTGTTTGTTGTTGTGTTCATCTCTATTTTTGTGTTTATTGGCAGAGGTCATGGATCTTGTTTCTAGTACAAAGAGGTCATGGTTGTTTGTAGCATTGGAGCTATGATAGTAGGTAGGAGTTAAATGTGAACTCCCAACACCCCAAGATCAACTACGAAACCAAAATATCTTCCACAAGATAGAAATGGCAAGAATATCTTGCTATGATTAAGGACACAAGATTGATTGATTAACTATGTAAATGTACATATGAGGCCTTTCTTATAAAGGTTGTGAGGTAGAATTAGACAAGATCATGACATGTGTCTTAATCTTGTGCAATGAGACAACTACCTCAACAATTATTAAATGACCTAAGACACGAGTATTAAATGTCATGATAAGATAAGATAAGTCCTAAATGACAACTAAGACTTCTAGAAAGATTCATAGGACCTAAGTAAACTTACCATGTAAATAGGACCTATAAGTGAACTAGATAGGTAAAACACCTATTTACACAAACATGTGTAATTCCCAAATCCTTTGATATTGTGCCCTTGACACTCTAACTCCACTCTCCCACTACTCAAAACATAACTTAGTCCCCATCTAAATAGGAACCCACAATACTTTGCAAATTGACATGTTGAATCTCTCCAACATTGAGATCACATACTTACTTTGCCCAACCAAATATTTTTTTAGCCCTATCTATTGTGATATCCATCCCTAAAATAAACCTAGCTACTCTAAGTCCATCTCAAAATGTTCTAAAATTTGAGGCTTCAATTCATAAATCATACCCTTCCCATTATCAAAAAATAACATATCATCAACATACAATACAATAATAAGGAACCAATCATTCATGGATTGCATCTAAGCTTCAAGGATTCTGTAAGGAAGATAATAATATTGTTGTTGATCTATGGTAACCTTTTATATCATCCTGGATCATTGTTGTGAGTTGTAAATGCTATATCAAGTTTATCAATATATTGAAGTATTATCTTGTGTTCATATGTTGATGTGTATTGAATGCAATCTGCAAATTAGCCTTTGTTAAAATTATATGTTAGGGACATTACAGTGGTATCAAAGCATGATTTTACCAACCTATAGGGTTTTCTAATGATTAATATTTCTAAGTGAAAGGGAGATTAGGCTTTAGAGGAGAGAATTGAAGAAACTAGGTCAAGAAGAAACCATGGATGATGAAGTGAAAGAAGCCAAAGCAAGATTTGAGGAAATGATAAAAGGGCATAATCGTCTTGCTAACATGTTTGGACAGATGTTTTAGTGGATGTAGACTAATTCTAGGAAGGATAATGATAGTATTAATGGAGTTGGCACTACCAGTGAAACTAGTAGTGGAAAGGGGAAGGAGAAGATAATTGCTACACAAAGCTCTGGAACTAACTTCAATGGCCTCTCAAGCCTAAATTTATTTTGAGAGTAGAAGTTACGGGGGTAGAAACTACTCTTGAAGAAGAGATCTCAAGAGCTAATGAAGAGTACAAGGCTTTGGATCCCCAAATCAAGGAGATCTTATCTTTGAGAATTTCATTGCAATGAAGAAGACTAAGAAAGGAACTTACCATTCATCGCCTAATCCGAAAGATTTGGAGAACTCATTAGGTAAGCTATCTATTTCATCCTTTGATGGATCTAAGAAGAGCTCTATTAGGGAATGGTTGCAGAAACTTGATACATACTTGGCACTAAAACCTATGTCTGAAGAAGATTCTATCAAAAAATTTACCCTACATTTGGAAGGAATTGCTCATGATTGGTGGTACCATGGTCTAATCACTCAAGGCCATGAATTGATCAAATCTTATGACTGAGAGATTTGATAGGAGAGATCCAAAAGAAAATTTTAGAGAATTGGCTCACCTCAAACAAAAGGGAAGTGTGGAAGAATATGTTACAGAGTTCCAAGGCTATCATTCATGGTACCTGACATCTCAAAGAAGAGACTCGAAGTCCTATTAATTGAAGGCTTGGTGGAACAACTCTGGGGCTTAGTGAAGGCATTCCACCCCCAACACTTCAGGAGACTATCAAAAAAACTTTTGATTTGGAGAATTTTGTTCCCTAGCAGAAATCAAAACCCTCAATTTGGAATAAGCAAAAAGGAAATTTCCAAAAGAAGCCTTAGACTTCTCAAAAACCTGCTCCCCATGCCACACTTAAGAAGATTGATGATGAAACCAATAATGAGCCCAGAAGGAATAAACTTTGTTTCTCTTACAAAGAGCCATGGGTCTTGGGACACATATGTCTTTGAAAGATGCAAGTTCACTATATAGAAGTCATTTTCGATAAAGAGTCAGAATTAGATGAATCCGATGAATTTCATAATCTGGAAGACACCCCTCTGGAGGAAGAAGATAAGGATAAAGACAATGTCATTACTCTAGCATCACTATCTAGCACATATAGGTACCATTATTTCAAAGTTTGAGGAGTCCTTGTTGAACAAAGAGTGACTATTCTGATTGATGGTGGAGCTACCCAAAGCTTCATTGATGGACTTGTGAAGAGGATTTAAAGACTAAATGTGAAATACTTTGAAGGCTTCACTATCACTGTGGAATATGGGTATAACTTACCATACAAGGAGAAAGTATGGAAGTTGGACATAACATTTGGAGATCATAAGGTTTGTGATTTCTATGTTATTGGTTTGGGTGAAACTGATGTAATTTTGGGTGTGCAGTGGCTACATTAATTGGGTGATTATACTACAAACTACCAAATGATGGAAATCAAGTTCAAAGCCAATAGGAAGGAGGTGGTTCTAAAGGGAATGGCTAATGGAGACCCACAAGTAGTATCAACCAGAAGAATGGAGAGGATCTTTTGAAAGAACCGAGTTGCTTAGACTGCTAGTTGTTTGGTGATTTCAAAATATTTTTTTGAAGGTAAGAATGGTCAAGTTCATATTGATATACAAAAGATTTTGGATAAGCATAGTATGGTTTTCAATGACATGCCTCTCGGATTATCACAAGATAGAGGTTTCCATGATATCATAGAACTTGAACTAGGATCAAATCCAGTTATGAACAGTCCTTACCGCCATACCCGGATGTATAAGGAGTAGATAAAGAAATCCATAAAGGAGTTGTTGGATATGGGCTACATCAGACCAAGCTCTATCCCTTTCGCATCTTCTGTGGTGTTGGTAAAGAAGAAGGATGGAACTTTATGGATGTGCATAGACTATCAAGTATTGAAAAAGAAGACTATTAAGAACCGATACCCCATACCATGGATAAATGAGCTACATGGTGCAGTGTACTTCTCAAAGATTGATTTGAGGTCTAGATACCACCAGATCCATATGAGGGAAGAAGATGTATAGAAGACTACTCATTTTTTATGTTACTATAGGTATTTTGAGTTCCTAGTTATACCCTTTGGTCTCACTAATGCTCCAAAAACTTTCCAATCATGCATGCATCATTTTTTTGGTAAGAACTTAAGGAAGTTTGTGTTGGTTTTCTCTGATATTATTCTAATCTATAGCAAAATATGGGAAGAACACTTGAAGCATTTGGATATAATCTTGGGAGTTCTAGAACAACAATCTCTCTTTGCAAAATTTCCAAATATGAGTTTGGGTCAACAAAGATATTGTATTTGGGACATGTCATAAGTGCTAAAGGAGTTCAGGTTGATAAACTAAAGATCCAAGCCATTATAGACTAGCCACCTCCTACAAACTTGTCTCAACTAAAAGGTTTCTTTGGATTATGTAGCTATTATCAGAGGTTTGTTACAGGATTTTCTCAGTCTGTGACACCTCTCACTAATCCAAATAAAGAAGGATCCTTTGAATGGATAGAGGAGGCGCAAAGGACCTTTGAGAAGTTAAAAGAAGTAATGAGCTCTTGTTTGGTTCTTGCAATTCTTGATTTATCACTTCCATTTGTTGTAGAATGCGATGCTTCTAGTGAAGGAATTGGAGCAGTACTTTCTCAGAAGGGACACCCCATAGCATTTGAAAATAGGAAATTAAGGGACAATTAAAAGGGATATCAATATATGATAAAGAGATGTTAGATATAATGTATGATTTGGAGAAGTTCTGACAATACTTGGTGTACAAAAGATTTGTGATCAAGACATATCATAACAATATAAAATTCTTCCTGAGCCAACAAAATTTGAATGAAAGGCAACAAAAATGGGTGATTAAGCTACAAGAATATGATTCAAATGATATTAAATATATCAAGGGAAAGAAGAATTGTGTGGTGGATACACTCTCTAGGAGACCTACACTATGCCATGTGTCCATCACATCAACCAATTGGAAGGATTCCATCATGGAGGAATATTCTAAGCATCCCTTTGCTACTAGATTCCTAGAAGGTGTAGAGAGGGATGACTGGTATGTGGTAGCGGAAGGCCTGATACTATTCAAGAATAGAGTGTTCCTGGCTCTGGGATCCAAGGTAAAAGAGAAGATATTGGATGCTTACCATAATGCACCAACAATAGGACACCCCAAATTATACAAAACTTACTGGCAGATCAGAGAAAGGTTCACTTGGAAGGGCCTTAAGGAGGATTTTCTCTCACATATTAGGGAATATGTCACATGTCAGCAGAACAAGGGGGAAAAATAATTTTAGGCTGGATTACTGTAGCCTCTTCTCATTCCAAAACACAAATGGGATATTATCTCCATTGATTTCATCACCAGATTACCCAAGGCGCAAGGCAAAGACTACATTTATTTTATAGTGGACATATTGACTAAGTATGCTCATTTCTTTGCCATCTCTAATGACTTTAAAGATCCACAAGTTGCAGAACTATTCTTTAAAGATTTTTTTCGACTACATGGGCTATCCAAGAACATTGTAAGTGACAGAGATAGCCAATTCCTCAATACTTGTTGGAGAGAATTGTTTCTTTTAATTGGCAATAAGATCACTCCTAGCACCAACTACCATCCATAAACTGATGGGAAAATTGAAATTGTGAACAAATGGGTGGAATATTATCTATGGAACTAATATCACTAGCCAATAGTCAAAATGGATAAAGTAGCTTCATTTGGGAGAGTATTGCTACAACACCACTCACCTCATGTCAATTGGCATGTCTCCTTTCAAGGCACTCTACAGATATGATGCTTTGACCTTTGTAGAATTGGTATATATAATTGGAGGATAGGTGTATTAGAATGTGTATAATATAAGGTGAAGGATAGGTGTATTAGACTGTGTATAATATAAGGTGAAGGATAGGTGTATTAGAATGTGTATAATTGAGTAGGTAATGGAAATAGAAGGTGTAAGTGTGAATAAGTAACAATGTAAATACACTTCTTAATGAAACATTATATCAAGATTTTACAATAATTAACTAATTAAAAGCACAAAAAACTTGAAAATGTCTCATTGTTTCCTATCTCCAAATATTTATTAAATCACAAAGGGCTCTCAGATTTGGTAAGCACTTGCGACTGTTAAAATGCCAATCTAGAGAATGGAATGATGCTAAATGAAATGATGTGATGATTGATGATATCTAATTGATAAAAAGAAGCTACTATAATCTAAATTGACATGAAACTATGATGATTAAGCTACCGTAATCTATGATGCAGCCATGATATTGATTCTAAAGATACTATAATTGCTATTGTTAAATGATTTTATGCTATATGCTCAATTGCTTGAATGCTAAGATGCTTGATTTATTTTCCTACAGAGTAAGATTGCACAAAGTTGGGATCCATTTCTTATTGAATGAGGCTATATTTATAGATTTCTCGGTAGCAGATTTGCACAGGGGCAGCACAACAAAGGCTTGGATTCAATCTGGAGAACTGAATGGTGAGAGATGAAGAAGTTGGAGTTGATGAAGGGAATGGTTCCTCCCCATGAAAACATCAAGAAAGATGATAGGAAGAATCAGAGGAAGAAGATTTGAGAGATTGATTCAAATTTGTCTCCAATTTGTCTCCAAAGCTTCCCATGAATGCCAGTTGAATTAATTAGATATAAAATATCTAATTTTATTGGTGAGTGAATAGAGGAAATTTGATTTATGCTTTTATTTTAATATTTTGGTTTATTCAAATTAGTAAAAAGGGGATAAATAATTTAATAAAACAAACTATGGGATTTGTTTATTAAATAAATATAGAAGGGACAAGATAATTAAACAACAAAGTATTTAACCTTGTTTAATTAATTAAGATTGAATGATGTGATAATTAAATAATACAAACTATTGAAGTTGCATATTTAATTAAAATTAAAGAATATAAGATTTAGAATTTGAAATAATTATGATAATTAAATAAAAAAAATGAAATTTGTTCATTTAATTAAGACAAAAATAAAAGAATAAAGATTGAAGAATTTAAGATGAACTATATAAATAAATATTTCTATTTATTTTAATAGTAGAGGAATTAAGGGTAATTAATCAAATAAATCATATTTAATCAATTGGATTCTCTAGACCATTTTTAGGTGTATACAAAAGGTATTCTCAATATATCAATGCGTAAATGTATTAAGAAAATCTCCTTAAAATAGACATAAAATCAAATAAAAAATAATATGGATATACAAATTTTACCATTACAATTATAAGTAAAATTTATATGTGACCAAATAAAAATAATATTATAATTAAAATTTAACATTATAAATAATATAATTATGACAAAAAAAATATAATATATATATATATGACAAAATAAAGAATTAGATTATTATTTTTTAAATTAAATTAAAACTAAAATATACAATTATAATTAAATTAGAAACTAAAATTTATAATTATAACTAAATTAGAAACTAAACTAAATAAATTTTAAATATGTTTATAATATATATTTTTGTTTATAAACTTGGTTGGGATCTAGTAACTATTTTAAAAAAGGGGTTATAGCTAATGACAATAGACACCAAGTCCATTTTAATCATCTACTCTATGAAACTAGGGAGGTATTAATGCAAGAAAAAATAGCATCTTAAATAGTCTTTTAAATATGCATAAACATGGATACAAAGAATAACAAATACATATTGAAACTACCACCCCATGAATAAAACCATCAAAAAAATACCATCATCTACTACCCATCCCAAATGACATGACTAAAACAACTAAACCAAAAACCCAACACCTAAACTTGGAGTATAAACCCCCACCCAAATAACGGAAAGAGTAAAATATCCATTGAGGATTGAGGAAAATTACACAAGCTTCAAGCCACTACCAATATTAAAAAAAGTATGATGTGTTTCATTGCATTTTTAACAAGAAAAAACCATACCCAAAGGAGAGACCACCACTGATCTGAATTCAGTAGAGAATTCAAAATTACAATGTTAGTAAGCTAGAACTTGTGAATATTGTAGACAATTAGAAAATTTGCATAACTTGTAGCAATGAATTGTTTGCATCCAAAAGCTCATTTAACTTAACCAAAACAGAGTTTTATACAACTATCTGGAATCCCAATAGTCTCCAAACTCCAACAAGTTTGAAATGAACAATCTTTTCAAAAAACAAATACAAAATAACTACAAAATTTCAAAAAACTAGGAAAATATTTACCCCAACTTGGTGGGGTCATAAATTTCTAATTGGTGCTCGAAATTCAAATCCATTTATACCATTGGAAAGGTCTCCAAAAGGACTAACTCAATCCATGGAAATCCAATGCCTTCAATTTTAAGGGATCGACACAAGTTTCAAACCCAAATTCCGCTTCAAAGACCTCTGAAAATGCAATTTACTAGAACCTAGAAAATATCGAAAAAAAATCAAAAAAATTGGATTTTTGGTTTTTCTTAGTTTTATCGCCTCTAGAACATCCCTGGACTACCCTGGATCATTCCTCCCCCCTTGAGAGGCAATGGGCCCCATTGCACTAGCTTGCTCAACTAATGAGGAAAACATTGAGCAATTTGTTCATTGGTATACCACTTGTCGTGATATAGGTGTTGGCCTGCTTGGACAACACGATACAAAGAAATTTGTGTGCCTCAAAGAGACTTCACATGAACATCAACAATCTGATCACTAACCAATGGAGTGGTAGTTTCAAGATTCAAATCACAAAGGATAAAGTTTATTATGTGGTCCCTGAAGTCTCTCCTTTTGAAGATGTAGCCAAACCTTGTTGCCTACCTGAAAATGGTGCGGTGTGTGATGTTGATCATGATGCTTCTTGTATTTTTTTATTAACCTGCTACACTATCTCATGAACTTTCTTTTGGAGATGATGAATTTTCTCAACAAACTTGGAAGCTTTATCTACCTCCTTTTCTCCATATGACGATGGTTCAGTTTTAGTGACTAGAAGAGAAATGTCCAAAGGAGCTAAAGGTTGATATCCCAAATGTACCTCAAATGGACTATGTCCAGTAGTACCATGTATGGCATGATTGTAGCTATGTTGTACATGTGGAAGACTCTCATACCAGGTAAAAGTATGATGAGAATGGTACATACAAAGGATGTGGACAATCATGCGATTCACTACCTCAATTTGTCCATCAGTTTGTGGATGGAATGTTGTAAACTTTGTAAGCTTGGTATCCATCATTGTTCAAAGTGTTGACCAAAACTTTCCAACAAACCTATTATCCCTATCAGAAATGATGCTCTGCGGCAACCCAAAATGGACCCAAACATTATTAAAGAATAGCTTAGAGGTATCCTCTACGAAGATCCCTTTCTTGCAGGATACCATAATGGCCATCTTGGAAAACCTATCCACCACTAGATAAACACAGTCAAGACCATGCTTAGTAGTAGGCAAACCAGACATAAAGTCCATGGAGACAGATTTCCAAGGTCTATCCAGAGTAGGAAGTGGCATGTATAGTCCACTTTTCTAATTTGTAGGTTTGGCAATAGCACATGCAACACATGACCGAATCTAGGAGATGGAATCCTTCTACATATTAGGCTAGTAAAAATATCTTTGAAGCACAACAAGAGTTTTTCCAATGCCAAAATGTCCTACAGTGCGACTATAATTTGCTTCCCATATCATCTTTTCCCTCTCTTTTGTAAGAACACATATATGACCCATATAGAAAAGGATACCATCTTGCATATGAAAATCAAAAACTTGCTTACCTTGCATCAACTAAGTTTAGACTTCATATAAATCATCATCGTTGGTATACAAATCATGCCAACTTGTTGTTTCATGCCCACAAGAGTTGTGTACCATGAGTAGTTCCTGAAGTGGAGGTCTACTCAGACTATCTACAACCTTGTTACTACTACCCTTTTTGTGACGTATATTGATGTGAAATTGTTATAGGTATGCAGACCATCTATGGTGTCTATCATTCTACAACTTCCCTTGTGTCTGAAAAGCTTGTAGGGGTTTATGATCTATGTGGATAATAGTCTCTTTGCCTAGAATGTAGTGCTTCCATTGTTTGCAAGCCTACACAATTTCATACATTTATTTGTCATATGTGGGATACCTTCAAACTGTATTAGAGAATGTTTCACTATGATAGGCCGCCATATGACCATTCTGCATGAGAACTACTTCTAGGGCATAATCACATGCATCTATTTCAATTTCAAAAGGTTGTTGCAGATTTGAAAGTGTCAATACTGGTGTTGAGCATAGCCTCTTCAACTCCTCAAAAGAGCGTTGTTGCACCTTTTTTCGAACAAAATTTTCCTTGGATCCACCTCTGAGTACTTGATTCATAGGCCATGCCAAATGAGAGAAGCCAAGTACAAACCTATGATAGAAATTTGCTTACCCAAAGAAGCTATGAATTTTTGTGACATTCCTAAGAGAAGGCCAAGCCTTAATGACCACAATCTTTGTAGGATCAACATGAACACCTTTGTTGTCCACAATGTATCCCAAATATTGGATGCTCTCCAATCCAAAATAACACTTTTCTCTATTGGCATAGAGTTTGTGTTTCTGTAATGTTGAAAGTACCTGTTCAACATGTTGTAGATGTTCATCCCAGGTCTTACTAAAGATGAGAATATCATGTAAATAGACCACCAAAAAGGAGTCAGTGAAGGGTCTGAGAATGTAATTCATCAACCTCATGAAGGTGGTCATGGAATTTGTCAACCCAAAAGGCATCACTAACCATTCAAACAACCCTTCTTTGGACTTGAAGGCAGTTTTTGACACATCTGTAGGGTCAATTAGCACTTGATGATATCCAAACTTCAAATCAGTCTTCATAAAGAACTTTTCCCCATGTAGCTAGTTTAAAAGATCATCAATTCAAGGAATTGGATATTTGTTCTTCGCTATAATCTTGTTCAAGGCATGGTAGTCAATACATAGCCTCCATGTGTCATCTTTCTTCCTGGCCAAAAAAATTAAATTGTCGCAAGGGGATGCACTGGGTCGAATATGACCTTTCTGAATTAGTTCCTCAATTTTTTGTTTGATCTCATCATTTCCAATACCGATCTCTTGTACAATGGCCCATTTGGTAATGGTGTCTCTGGGATGATATCAATTGAATGCTTAACCTAACAATATAGCGAAACTTTTGTGGGTGAAGTGAAGACATCTTGATCTATCTTGCCAACATTGTATCCATCTATTTTTTTTGAATAGAGGTGGTTGTTCCTGCAACATTACTACTACCTATGACTTTATTCTCTTTTTTCGATCATATCATTAGTAGTACAAAACCTCCAATATGGGCAATCAAAAGTCTACACTATTTTGCACTAATTAAAGAAGTAGATTTTGCAAGACTTACCTCAGGAATTCGATACTTTTGTTTGCCCACCTTGACAATAACATTGTGTGGGCTTGAATCATATACACCATCGCATTGATACATGTATGGTTGTCCCAACAACACACACATACGTCCAAGGATGCTACATCGCAAATAATTTCATCTTTGAATGGTTTGATGGAATAAGATAAGCAACACTATTTATTTACCAGTATATCCCTTCCTTGACTCACCCAACCCATGGAGTATGGTTGCAAGTGAGGTTTAGTCTTTAGATTCAATCATTTTGCGGTTTCAGTAGAAATTGGATTCTTCTAAATTCCACTATCTACTATGAAGTGTAGAGCCTTTCCATTCACCCACATTTGTGAATGAAATAGACGTTCCTCATCTTCTCGATGTATGATTTTTGTAGTGGCAATGGTGGCATATGGATTTGCTTCAATAATTGTTTCACCACTCTGTTGTTCAAAGGGATTTGTGGGAAACATGTCAACTTTTTGTTCTTCTTCATATGTTTTTGTCATCAAATTATTTGCATCCCTACAATCCTTCATGTCATGTTGAGAACTCTTGTGAATATCACACCACATACTTGAATCCTTGGGGTTTTGCTACCACTTTCAACCTTAAATTTGTTATTTGCAAATTAATCCTTCTTCCCCTTTTGTTTGAATTTCTCCTCAATTTTCATGGCATATTTATAATTAGTACCCAATGTTTCAATATTGAGAAAGGACATCTTTGTATAAATGTATCTATGCAGCCCACTCTGGTATTTCAACACTCGATGCTTCTCTGAATCTTGAATGTCAAGCTTCACTGATAAAGCATGAAACTGATTGGTGTAATCTTGCACTATTTGGTCTTTCTTTTGTTGAAGCAGTTGTCATTCCATATATTTTTCCTCATATGTATCTTTTGGATAATATTCTTCTATGATGAATTCCATGAAATCTCCCCATGTTGGTTCTTCTATTGCAAATTCATTCCTTCTTGAGGTAAGTTTACCTTCCCATGCTAGCTTCACATGAGCTTCAACTTTGAGGAGAGAAAATTTTATCTTCTCAACACTGGAAAATTTATTCATAGAAAATATCTCTCCAACTTGGTTAATTAGTCGTCCTCATTTGCATCAATTTTTCTTTCAAAATTTGGAATATCAAAATCCACTTGCACTTTGAATGGGGTGTGGCTACCTAATAGTTTAGGGCCTACATTTGATTGCTAAGTATCTTGAAGGATTCAAGAGAATTGACTCATCATTTCTTCCCTCTATTTGTTCAGGGCTTCCTCCACCATGGTTTTAATAGGGTCTATTTTTTTTGGTTCTGACATCTTTGACCAATTATGTTTCAAAGGGAGGTAGTCAAATGGATTATGTGTCTCCAATCCCCACCTTCGATAACTAGATCAAGTGAGATGTGACATAAGCGAGCATACCCACTATCATACCAATGATCTTAATTCAATAGATAATTCAAAATTACAATATTAGGTAAGTTGGAACATGTGAATATTGTAGACAATTGGAAAATTTGCATAACTTGTAGCAATAAGTTTTTTGCATCCAAAAGTTCATTTGAATCAACCAAAACAAATTTTTATACAACTATCTGGAATCCCAGTAGTCTCGAGACTCCAACAAGTTCGAAATGAACAATATTTTCAAAAAAAAACAAACAAAATAACTACAAAATTTCAAAAAAACTAGGAAAATATTTGCCCCAACTTGGTGGGGTCATAAATTTCTACTCGGTGCTTGAAATTCAAATCCATTTACATCATTAGAAAGGTCTCCAAAAGGAGTAACTTAGCCCCTAAAAATCCAATGCCTTTGGCATTCAATTTTAAGGGACCAACGCAAGTTTCAAACCCAAATTCTACTCCGAAGACCTCTAAAAATGCAATTTGCTAGAACCTAAAAAATATTGAAAAAAATCAAAATTTTGGATTTCAATTTTTCTCAGTTTTGTCACCTTTGGAACATCCCTAGACTGCCATGGATCAACCACCTCCTTTAAAGACTCATCCTCATCACAACATTCAAAGAAAGTAGTCCAATAACTGCCTCCAAAAGAGAAACCTTAACCCCATTACCAATTGCCCCCACGACCCTTTGTAAAAAACTATACCTCCACTTTGTCACATTCAAATATTTAGAACATAATTTTAAAACACACTTCAGTTTGATGAACAAAATCCTTGGTATTATCATGGAGGAGGAAGGAGCTAGCAATGTTTGACAAAATAAAAAGCATAATTGAGGGTTTGTGTTGCATAAAAAATATTCCTTCAACCACATGTACTACCTAGGTATAATAATAGGTTAGTGATGGAAGACTGATTACCAATGTAGGGAGCACCAATAATATCCTTAACTAGTTTCATATGCACCACCGAATTCCATAGATCAAGGTTTTTGATTTCACACTCCAAGAATGTCATGAAATCTATGGTCATATCCTCTCTTGAAACCTCATGCTTCCTCTTTTATCCCCCTAATATTTCATGGAAAATTTCTCCATTGTCATCTTAAATATATGACTTCCCACTCCTAACACCAAAAGAAGATACCATTGGGTTTCCAGAGAAAATGTCACTAATAAAAATATGGCAATTAGACCAAATATTGCACTACCACTACCTACCACAAATAGACATAAATGAGGCTACCATGAAACTATGAGATCCAACATATACAACTTGAAACAAAATCTCAGTTACACAATCATTTAAATCGTTAAAATTCCACCCCCACTTGTTATCAAGTAATGTGCTTTAGTATAGTTTATGCTTCTAAACTTTAATTGTGTTGATAGGTGTAACTATAATAACAAGAGGTAGATTACAATGGCATTAGTGTATTAACAAAAAATCCTTAAATTTGATAGTTTTGATTAAGGTAAATACTCAGGAAGGGCCAAGACCCAATTACAAATCGACCAAAAGGGAAAACAAAAATTCTCCAATAAGAAGAGAGAAAAAAACCAAAAAAAAAAACAAAGGAGACAACAAAGACCAAAAAATGCTTTTGAATAGAGCAAGAAACTGAAAGCTGGTTTTGAAATGAACCCCAAACCAATAACAAAGTCGAGACAATCAAGGCAGTTTGAAACCAAACTTCACCAAAGGCCTTAGAAGAGGTGTAGGATGGGAATAGAATATCCTTCCATTTTTGAAAAGAGAAAACTTATTTGAAGGACTCAAAAAAATAATATTGAGTTTCCTTATAACCTTGCATGGGGATCCTTTGCTCTCATCTATTTGGAAATTTTTCTCAAAAGAGGGTCTCTTGAAAACAACCCATTTCTTATATGAGGAACCTAAAACCTTACCAATGTAGTCTCTCATAGTAGTTTCCAACACCATCCCATTATAATGAGGCTGAGAACGATCCTCATCATACATGACCTCAATGGAGTGTACATTTTCATGAAGTTCATGACATGTCATGGAGAAGTTCCTAATATTGTGGAGGTGGTATAGTCAAGAGGCCTCATAATGAAGTTCCTACTCCCAAACCCCAAGCTTGGAGCACAGTTTAACATTGTTGAGAAAATCTGAACTAGTTTTAATTGAGACACAAAACTAGCAAAGAGGAACCTTGTTCTATATTTTGTGACATTAACAATGGTAATAAATTGACCAATAACATCGACATTTCCATGAATGATACTTTCATCCCATAATTCTAAAGAGGTTTCTAGGAGACGAACCTAAATAGGAACCATGTCAACCTTGGTAGCATTGAAACCAACAAACCATTTTTTAAATGAATAAATGCCTTACTGAGAAACTAGGGATCTCCCTAGAGAACTCTAGTGCAGTCCTCAATGAATTGGAAGGAGAATAAGAGGAATTTGTTCATAAAAAATGTCACACATAAAAAACCTGGAGCAAGCCAACATTTTGATACCCAATTGTGAATAATATCGATGTTTATTCTATGACCAAGGAACCTCCCAATAATGGTAGAATGAAAGCTTGCAGAAGCTTTGTCCACCCATGCATCATGAATATTTAAAATATAGTCCTATAAGAGAAGATCCAAAATGGGAATCTAGGGATCCATAGGAGGGATACATTCCCAACACTGCACTCTTGAATTACACTCATGGGAAGAGAAGGCACTTGAGGGTTTAAAACATCACCAACAAGTATATCAAAAAACCTCTACATAACTTGAGTAAAGGCCATGAGTACATACTGGTTAGCAACATTAGGATTAGAAGATGAGGGAGACACCCTGATAGGATCCACTAAAGGAGACCTAGAACCAACCTTTTAGGGGAGAAGAAAACATTTCCTAAGCCCCCTAATCAAATCACCATTAAGGGCCACCTCAGAAGCCTCCATAACAACACATGGGCATGCCCCTACCCCAACAAGCGAGCCTCTAACAATAGATCAAACGTCAACTCATCATTCTCCTCAACCCCATCCAACCATAAGTTCATATCAGAAACTTCATTACTTGAGACACTACAAACCCCATCAACAAAGAAGCCATCATAGGGGGTGAGATTTTCATAGTCATCACAAGGGTTTTCATCTTCACCGTTGAAGCCTTAGCTAATGTCTCCTCACACACATTCTCAAAAGGATTCTTGGTTGAAGGAATAAAAAATCCCCATGAGAGAGAACTCCCAAGGTCCCCTGATGCAGGCAATGAAGAAGATGATTGCCTAGAGGCAAAAATTGCCTGCAACACAAACCTTTGAGCCTCTAGCTACATTGTCGAAAGGGGTTCATCCACAATGTCATCATCATCCACAAATAAGTTATACTATTGATTAGGAACAAATATATCCTCATCTTTATCATCACCTTCTTCTAATCCAACATTGCTCTCGCCCTACATCTTCGAACCTCCTTTCCCACTACCACTCTTTCTCTCACTCCTCATCTTATTTGAAATTTCTTAAAATTGATAGTTGTTTGTATATCAAATTATTAATATTCAATAATAAATATAATATTAGTGATGCCATTTAATAATACATATAATATTAAAATTACTATGTTTGTATGTGTTTTATTGCTATGGAAAAATAAAATCTCTTCAATTAAAAATAAGATAAATAATCTCTACAATAAAATACTTCTTAAATAAATGTTAAAAGAAATAGTGTCCATGTCTTTTCTTATCAATTTACTTATTTAGGTGTCTATTTGTTTACTTGTTTAAATAGCTATTAAAAATTATATTTGAATATAGAAAATAAAATATCTATTGAAGTAAAAACTAATTGATTTATTTTTTTATCTATTTATTATGTGTCCATACTATGTGGTACTTTAGATATATATTAAAAAATGATATTTATATAAATATTGTAAAAGAAAATATTTTTCTTATACTAATCTAAGTTAAATAAAGTATTGACACACTTGTATATTTTTCAACCTAAACTAGTCATAAGAGTTGTACATGATAAAGTAGTATATGATAGTATGAATATTCTAAATTAACATAGATATCTTAAATACATTTATCTAAAAGATGAGAGATATTGAGCTACATATCTATCATATATAACAAATTCAATATAGATGTTTCAAGACTATAGCTCTAGGTATCTTGTAGATAGATATATTAAAGAATTATTTTATTTTTCAATAGTTTAAAAATAAATAAATGAAAATATATCATTTTAATTTTTTTAGGCGAAAGGCACAAGGCCTATATATATATTTATATTATATAAAGTAAGCGTTTACATATATGCAAAAAGATTTAGCTCAGAAGGAAAGGAAGCTGATAGTATATCAAAATACATCTGCAGAATTGAAAGGCTACCACTAAACTGAAAACACCTATACAACACCCAAATGACACCCCTAGAAGTTGATTATATAACAAAATTCAACTTAAAATATAACCTGAAACTATACAAGAAAATAAACTATTCTTCGATAAAATCCCCATGGACTGAGCATTCAAATTCAACCTCAAGTCTCTCGGTCAGTTGCAAACCTCTTTGAAACAAACTGCGACAAGCCAAGGAGAAGGCCAAAGGCTGCATAGAATGAGACATTCGAACATTGGTGGAGGACAAGTCATCTGAGCCATTGATTGATGATCGAAGAAACCCACTATGTGATGCACGAGCATGGCGAGCTTGATAGCCTTGATGTCGACCCTGAGCTAGTGAAGGAACTCTAAGCTGCAAATCAAATTGAACACCTGAAGTTGGTACAGGAGGAGTATGGACCCTTTAAAAGTTTAAGGCATAGAAATTTTCCCTTATGTTTGCTTCCATAACAGAGCAAATGAAACGTCAATGCTTCCACAAAGCCTGTAGGAGGATGCTATCATTGTGAAATTGCACAACTAGTTTGAATGCTTCATAAACATCCTTGAACCCTTGGTTTTTCTGCACAAAATCCCTAGAAAACAAGCCACCAATGTATCTGTTTCCACTGAAAATATTATATCCTTGTACTGCCTTAAGAACAAAATTGTCCAGAATATATTGGAACTGCACATATTTTATTGCTAAGTCTTCAAGTTCTGAAAAAGACTGAACCAAATCCATAGCATTGGATAAGAAAATTGAAATCACCTGAGAAGGAAAGAGAATACATCGAGCCCTTGGACATGTGACGTCCACCCCCAACACCTCGCGGATAGAAACCTCCACTCTTCCACCATCAATTATGAACATAGTCTTCAAATCATCTTGGGACATATAGCTCTCAAAAGTTTGCTCCCACGGTTTTACAGGCAAGCCAACTCTAAGATTCCATGGACGAAACGCCATTACTCTCCACTGGACAGGCCCTAGCTTGGAATGACTACGCTGGAAGAGTTTAATAATCTTTATGCAAAAAAAAGAGATTAAATAGATTGTTTGAAGTCCAACATACTAATATGACCTCATGCTTTATCATAAAATGGGGAGATATAAGGTTAAACTTAGAGCACGATCTCTCCATGAATGCTAGCTCGTGTGAAAATATGGCAACAAAATTTGTTGCAGAGAAAAGTATTTAAACTTCTTAATTACATTGTACCAACAACAAAAATAAGCATTAGACAAGATAACCTTTAAACATTTGATGATCTCTTTGGAGGCTCAGAATGGTTGCCAACATCAACAAATGAAATGGAAGATGTCCTTTTAGTGTGAGAGGTACTCCATTTTGTGCAGAGAGCTACTCATTACATTTATTGCATATTAAGCACATGCTTAGAGCTCATTCACTCGTAGTGAGGTGGAAATGGAGAGAATACAGACTTGTTAAACTGAGGACATTATTACTTTGATGGGCTCTTATTACAAGGTTTTCAAAAGGAGAGGTTGTATCTCCACCTAGATACGCCATCATTAGCAAACATGTTACCCAAAAATTGTATTAACCACAAAATGGTTAATACCAATAGAACAGGCGAATGCCACATCATCTCCCATCCTATTGGTAGCACTCTCAGAACTCAACACAACATATATATTGCATCCCCTTCATTGGCAATTTTGCTACAGCATGACCACGGTGGAGCAAGTCTTGTCAACCTAAGCATATTAGAATCCCTTTAAAAACCGATTCTCTTAATGAAAATGCTTACTCTGTTCCTTGACTAAAAGGAATTAGAAAGTAGAATCTCTGTCTATAATTTCCTTCAAATGTGGGAAACCATCTGGCACCTGATTATTATCAAAAAAGGATAATTCAATTTGATCACAAGCCATGTTTGCTAAATAGTTGGAAAGAATATTTCCTTCTCTATATACATGTGAAATATGATAACTTTCAAACTCTTCTAACAGATTCCATGCAATTTGGAACACATATCTTATAGACCATGTGTAACAAGATTTTTTCTTGCAAGCATTTATCACAATTAGAGAATCACCCTCAACATGAATGGCTTTAACCTGAAGATGTTTTTCTAGCAACAAACCTTGAAGTAAAGCCAAAGATTCTACCATATTATTGGTTCATGATGGAAGAATTATTGTTTTAGCTACCTTGACAACCCCTTTTGAATCCCTAATGTAGAATCCTGCTCCAGAAATGCCAGGATTACCTCTTGAGGCTCCATCGAAATTTAATTTATAATAGCTTTCCATTGGCAGTGACCATTTAATTGTACCTCTATCTATCTTTTGAATGTGGGGTTGCTTCATGCTACCTTTAAAAGGCAGTGAAATGTGTTTCCAATTTTTCAACATGCTATGATCCCAGGATGAAAACAATGCTCCCAAATTTTTATGTTCAAGAACCCAGGAATTTACTACTTCTGAAATTGATTTTTCTAGCAAAATTTGAACATGTTGAATACAAGATGAGGAATTTTTGAATATTCGTTTGTTTCTCTCCCACCAAATAGCCCATACTACCAATGCTGGAATAGCTTTCCAAATGCATGCAAAGAATGAATTCTTGTATAAAAAAGGCCATGCAAAAAATAAATCCCAGAGTGAGTTCCGTAGAGGAGTGAAGAGATTTAACTTTTGAAGGACAAATGAACAACAAGACTGAGAAAAGGGGCATTGAAGAAATAGGTGATCATGATCTTCAAAAGCTTGATTGCATAATATACAATTAAAAGGATCCATAATTCCCAACTTAGCTATCCTTTCACTTGTTAGAGCTCTTTTTCTTAATGTTAACCATGTAAAACTACCTACCTTTGGTAAAACTAAATTGTTCCAACAAAAATAATATGCTCTATGAGATTGATTGGTGTCCCCCTTGTTAAAAATTTCCTTGTACCCTTGCTTTATTGAATAAGACCCTATTTTTGATGGAGCCCATATTATTCGATCTGCCTTTTCTGACAAGAAGACAACTCTGTTATTCATGGTTTGATTCAACATATCTTGTTGGTTTTTAGGAATTTTCTCCACTGAAAAATCTTTCCACACCACCCTACCTGATAGAGGCTCCACTGAGTTAACATAATCTAATAGCTTTGTTCCCCATAACTGAGAAAACACCAGGATTGTTGACTGTAGTTCTTGACAGGCTCCTAAAGGTGGAAGACCATTACATGAGTCCCTCTAGAAATCAACCTCATCTCCCTTGTTGACCTCCCATGAAATGTATGAAGTAATCACCTTTCTGCATGAAAGCATGAAATTCCACATAATTGATCCTCGAGGAGGGTTAGCAACTATAAAAATTATCTTAGGATCCATGTTATCAAGATATTTTGTAGTCAACAAGGAACACCATTTTGAGTATGATTTGGAGTACATTTGCCAGATGAGTTTACCACCAAAGGCCTGATTTATGTTTTGAAATATCATGCAATCCCACATCTCCTCTCAACTTGTCTAATGCCATACTTTCTAAGGATACTAGAGGGATTTTTTTAGTGTCATTCATATTACCTTTCCAAAGGAAACCTCTAATAATTTTCTGAATTTGGTCAACAACTAACTTGGGTGCCCTTAAAACTGAAACGAAGTAATTGGGTATTGCAGAAAGAACAAATTTTATTAGCAAAATTTGACCTGAGAATGACAACTAGCGAGCTTTCGAAGCACAAATTCTTTGCTTTATCCTTTCAATGATTCTTACCCAATATGTTGGTTTGTTGGATCCCATGAAAAATGGTAGGCCTAAGTACTTGCATGGTAGTTCTGCTTCTTGGAAACCCAAAATTCTGATAATTTGCCTTTTTATAGCAACTTTAGCATTAAACACATAAATCTTTGTTTTTTGTGCATTAAATTTTTGCCCTGAAACCAATGAATAGCTGTCCAAAACCTCCTTTATCTAAAAAAATTCTAAAATGGAAGCTTTACCATACAAAAGTGTGCCATCTGCAAATAAATTATGGGTGACTGATATATCCGTTTGAGGGATCAGAATACCATTCCACTGACCCTCGGCATGTTTCTCTTTGATAGCTCTGCTCAGAGCCTCAACCATAATTATGAAAAGGAATGGTGACAAAGGATCACCTTACTGGATTCCTTGCGTTGCTTTAAAGAATCCATAAGGGGAACCATTAATTAAAACTGAAAAAATGTGCACCTGATAGGAATGAAAGTACCCACTTACACCATTTCTTGGAGAAACCAAACTTATCCAGAACCTTAATAAGGAAGGCCCAATCCACTATGTCGTAGGCTTTCATCATATCTAACTTTATAATAAAATATGATAAATTATTTGAATTGATGGAATGAAGAACTTCATGTGCTATTAAAGCCCCTTCTAATGTCTCTCTACCTGGAACAAAGCCTCCTTGTTCCTGGGATATGATTTTTGGAATTAGAGGTTGCAGCCACAAGTAGATTGCCTTAGTAAAAAAATTATACACTGTGTTGCATAGTGAGATGAGCCTGAAATCTGCAAAAGTTTTTGGATCCTTCACTTTTGGGAGAACAACAATATTTGTGGCATTGAAATGTTTCAGCATTGTTCTCGATTTGTGTGACTCCTCCAAATCCAAAAGAAGATCTGAACCTAAAACATCTCAACATTCCTAAAAGAATAATGATGTGAAGCCATCCAGACCTAGAGCTTTATTTGGAGACATTAAAAATACAACTTTTTTGAGCTCCTCTAAGGAGAATGGTTTGAGAAGAGCCTCATTGTCACTTTGGGAAATTAAGTTTGGCACTGCAGATAGAAGATCTTTTTCTTGCTGACTTTCCTGAGCATCAGGCTTGAGAGGAGCACGGAGATTCATGAAGAAGGAGGAGCAAGGAGATTCGTGAAGAAGTTAACTCCCTCTTTCTGAATTTCTTTAGCATTGTTTAACTGGTTCCCCGAGCCTACCTCTTGGATGGAAAAAATTGTTTTTGACATCTTCTTTTGCTGAGCAGAAGCATGGAAGAACTTTGTGTTATGATCCCCATCTTTCAGCCATAATTCACGAGATTTTTGTTGCCAATACACTTCTTCACGTTTGCCCAATTCTGCCCACAATTGTTGAAGCTCCTTTTGTCTTTCATACATGATAGCATCCAATCCATTCTGGATAATGTGCTCATGAAGAACCTCTAACTGTTTCACTACCTCTTCCTTCTGAACAAAAATATTCTTAAAGGTACTCACATTCCACTCCTTTATCTTTCCCTTGATATATTGCAATTTCTTGAAGAGCTGAAACATATTTGTACCTATCTAAATTGGAGCACTTACCCACCATTGTCTTAATAATGGTGTAAAATGAGGATGTCTGAGCCACATTTTCTCAAATTTGAAGGATGGTTTATGACTTAAAATTCCTGTTGGCCTTGTTATAGATAACACTATGGCATAATGATCAAAGTCAAGGAATGGTAGGATTTGGGAAGCCAAACTGACAAGTGAACAAACCCAATCTTGCGAGACTAAGAACCTATCTAGCCTTACAACAATTTGAAATAAGTCTTTTCTACGGTTCGTCCATGTGTACTTCTCATTCTCCGGGAGGATGTCTCTCAATGCATTATCTGAGATGAAGCACCCAAAATTTGTCATCATTTTTTGAGGTGGGAAAATTCCTCCTTTCTTTTCATTTAGTGACACTATTGCATTAAAATCCCCCGCTATAATAACCTTTTGGTTTCCCATGTTCTGAACTAATGCCGTGAGCTTATCCCAGATATGCTTTTTGTCTAGTGTGGCTATTGGACCATAAACACTAAAGAGCTTAAAATGGAGATCAAAGTTGCTTACATTCATAAGCTGCCAGTTATTATTAGAGCTTAACACATCCACTGTTACTATTTTTGGGTTCCATAAGGATATTAGACCCCCTGAAGCCCCTTGGGCTGGTACTGCAACAACTTTCCAATTACTCCATTTAGAGACTATTGATTCAAATACTTCCTTTGATAATTTAGATTCTTGAAGGAGGAAAATATCTACCCCACTAGCATCAATTTGATGCTTGATGCGAGCTCTTTTGTCAGAGGCATTGATGCCTCTGACATTCCAAGAGAGGATCTTCATTGCACATGAGGAGAGCAACAAGCTCTCCTCAGTCTTTTGTTGATTGATAGACTTCCATCTAGAGTGGCCTGAATACTTGATTCTATTTCTTCTTTCAACTTTTTTTCTTTTGATTTCCTACCTCTTTTGGCTAGAGCCTCTTTTGTTGGCTTCTAAGAAATTAGTGTTTGAGCTAAAGACGATTCTTGCGAAAAGTCAAAATCAACTTCTGCAACTAATTCCACATCATAGTTTTCTTCACTGCAATTCTCATTAGAATGAAAACTTGGCTACATTATTTCTACCCTTGAATCCTCATCCCCCTAAAGAACTTCATTTATGATCTCATCAAAGAGCTCAAAACCTATTGATTCAAGCAGATTTTGTGCAATGCTATCTAGATTATCATAGGATAATTGCTCCTCAGGTTGCCGATTATTAGAATGACCATGCATTCTCAACATTTGGGATTTAGGAGGGCAATGATTTCCCATAATTTTTAACCCCTGTTGTGAATCCGAGCTTTCTACTTCATAGGAAATACCTCTTTGAGGTATTTTTTGATGGGTGAAAAACACTTTAGGAAAAGATTGAATCATTCCCATATAATCCTTAACAAAATGGAAAATTTTTTTGCAACTGGACAAGTGAGACTGAAATCCTAGGTGATACAGAGGTTATTAAATCTAGGTGATTGCATTTGCTGCCAATTATAAAAGAAGAGCCACCCTCCTGATGAATTTCATCTTTTCCTTCCAAAACTTCCTTACCCTGAGTTTGCTCGCCCTGATTCCTCCTTTCTTTGAAAACCTTATTTGTATTATAAGGGTTATGAGCTTCAAGATGGCTCCCCAAATCTTGGTTTGCATCTTGGGAATTATGATCTTCATAAAAGGAATCTAAATCTTGACATCCCTGATCTTGGTTTAACTATTTTTCTTTCATGTTATCAACTGGAGCCTTCTGCATCTCTATTCCCTTAGAGGATTGACCGGTGCAAGAACATGCATCAACCACATGTTCTAAACTATGACATGTAGAGCAACAGTCTTGGTAATTTTCAATTATTATTTCTTGCTCCTAAGTGCCATGTTTAGATTTAGTATCAATCTGATTTGGAAAGGGTTTAGAGGTGTCCAATAAAATACACACCCTAACTGGCAAGGATGGATTGGAAAATAATTCTTTATCATGCTTGAGAAAGATGCCTATTTGGTTTTCCATGAACTCTATTAAATTCAATTCTCTATATTCAAGCGGTAATGAATGTAACTGGATCCAAACTAGCATAAATTTGGCACAAAAGAGGGTAGGTTTGAAATTAGGCATCCATAAATTCATGCATAAGCTTGATCCTTCATAAATCCAAGATTTAACTTTGAAAACTATATCTCTTTGCTTTTTATTATGAAAAAGCACAGTAAAGACTCCCTCCTTTTTATCTAAGTAAATTTTTTTTGAAACCCCTTCCCATTCCTCAAATAATAAATCTTTTAAAAGCTCAATGTCAAGGGTTCTGTCCCAAAACTTATAGATTAAGGCTCGGTGGCGAAGATTAGAGACTTGATTTTGGAGAAGCTCTTCTAAAATTGTTATGTCAACCACTACCTTTATCTTTGTTAAGTCACCATTCTGCAGTTGCACAGAGGGGTTTTTTCATGTCCCATTTACTCGGATTGAGGAGAGCTGCTCCAACTGATCCCCTTTTAAAACATCTTTTTGTTTCCATTGTAATACAATATTTTTCTTATTTTGTTGTCTTCTTGTTCTTACCATTCCTCTTATTTTTCTTTTTCTTGTTCTTGCCATTCCTCTTAGAAATATTCTGATGGGCTTTTGCATGCGACCCTGACACCTCCGTTTCTTGAAAATCTTGCGAAGGCCTAGGTTACTGCCGGTGTACGAAATCCCTATCTTCTAATCTCGCCTTCACCTTAGAGGATTCATTTTTTTCCCCGCTTGTGACTTTGGATTGAAGGGAACTCCTTGATGACTCCATTGTTTAACTTCCTTGAAATGTTGATCTACATAGAGTGTGTTCTTGGAAGATTTCAATACAAACTCTGCATCCGTGTATGACCGAATAGGATTGAGTTTTTATCATATTGCCTGTCTTTGAAGTCTCTATTGTGTAGTGTGTCTGCTTCACAAATATCAATGATCGATTGACCATGTTTGATAGTAACCCTATGTGCAGGCACTGGAACCCAGATTGAGCGTGAAAACCTTTGCCCTCTTCCAAAAATCTCGCTTGAATTTCGTCCCCAACGATTGACAATGGGGCCCTTGGATTGAAATCCCACACTTCCTTTGTCATGACGTCGAGGATTTCTGTCTTTTTCTACAAAATAGTCGTTGCTCTGCCATTGCTGCTCTGCCGTTGCAAAACTTAATCCTTTAAATACTTATATATCATTTATTTTTACTTCAAAAGTTATACTATTTTTCTATTGTAATAAAGCTAGTATAGGTATCTTATTTTAGTAGATTTGTGAATTAGAAAACTCATTCATATTAAGTTTTGTACATGGATAATTGTGAGAAATTAACCAAATAAGCAAGTAGATATCTTAAATTATCTAAGTAAGCAAATAGATATCTTAAATAATAAGACATCACTATTATTGTGATAATTATCATATAACATCATTATGTTTATTATTAAATATTAATAATTTAACATGTAAATGGGTGTCAAATTTTATTAAAATATTTTTTGTTAACCGTTCAATTCATTGCAATCCACTTTTTGTTGCCACTATAATTATTCCTCTTAACATAATTGATTAACTTTTAAATTTGATTGTTAAATATAAAAAAATAAATTATGAAAATATTACTTAATATTAATATTTCATATTTTTTAAATGTTAGACAACTTCAACATTTAAGTTAAGTGGATAAGTTTGTGGTATAATAGTAAGTTAGTGAAGTTTAAACATTTGAGGTGCTTGTTCAATTAAAGGAAATTAAATTTAACTTTTCATATAATCTAAGGCAAAACATTAAACCCACCACAAGAAAATAACTAAACCTTAATTAATTAGTTGAGACTAGTAATTAATATAAAGTACACTTTTCAAAATGATAAAGATAAATTAGATCTAGTTTTGTGTATGTCTTGGAGGCTCTTTGTTGAAGACTATGATCAATGATCTAAATAATATTTTGTAATTAGCTATTATGTTGGTATGCTTTGAAAATGATTAGTTTTATTATTATTATGTTTTAGATTTGCACATGCATAAATGAAACCTACTTTTAGATTCAGTTTATATAAGTGGAAAGGAAAAATGCACTTCTAGATGTTAGAAATATGATTGTCTTGTTTTTTGAACCTACATCTACAAAATAGTTGGTGTTGACGAATACTTTTGAGATTTTATCAAGTGAGGATCTTCTTCTTTTGCCAAAACTCTAAGGTCCAATTTATCAATTTTGAATATGAATGAAATATAGCAAGCAACCATGTAAGATTTCCTAATTTTCATTGACCTTGATATAAGTTGATGATGCAATGAATTTTATGATGCTTGGATGTCTTAAAATATAATTAGAATAATGTTCCTTTATATAACATTCTAACACACAAACACCACATGTTATTTTCAAATCAAAAGTTATGATTGACAAAAAGAAAATTGACTTGGACCTAAATTTAAATTTGAACTTAAAATTTCCAATGTCATTTCCATATTCACTAATTTGACTCAAATAAAAAATGGATATGTTGAAAATCAAGACTAATCTCTAAAATATATGAAAATAAGATCAAATTATATTCAAATTAATTGATAATTTTTTTTTAAAACATATTCACTTATATACTTTAACCTGAATACAAATATTATATTAAAAATAAGACCAATACCTAAATATAAAATTAAATCAAATTCAAATTGATTTTTTTAATAGAATCGTGCTCCTTTATACATTAATCATATATTAAAAAAATCAATTTAAAATAATAAACAAAAGAAATAAACTTTATATTTATTATACAACAAATGAAAGTATAAATAAAACCCTGTCCTTTAAGTGGGGCACTTAAGACCCCACCTAGCACTTCCTTATCTTCATTAAATTTATGCTTTCTAAATAAAATTATAATTTGATTTCTAAGGAATTAATTAGTTTGAAGATGGTATCACCAAGTTGCAGGTCAACACTTTCTTCTCAATCTTTTAGTATTATAGTTTGAACCTTAGGTTTTGGAAGATATATTCTAATTAGATTTCTTGACCACAAGACATAAGGTGGTGGTAAAAATGATTGTTTAGAGACCTAAAATCTTTTCAATAGTCTTTTCATTTACGTGCACGTACCTTTGGGAGTTGTTTTTTTATTGAATAATGTTGAAATTATAATAATTATAGTAATGTTAAATTTATAATATATTACAATTTGGTTTGAATTTTAGAATCATGCAATATTATATTTTTTAAAGTGTAATGGGTTACATATGTAGATTAAGATATAAAACTTTATTCATTTGTTAAAATAAAATGTGAAATATAAGTTTGAATTATTATGTTTAGATTATATAATAGTAGATAACAAACATCTTTTTATTAGAATAGATATTTGGAATAAAGATTTATAAATATTATAATTTGAATTTAAAATATAATTGAGTTGAGTAAGTAACATGGTAAGTAAATAAGGGGTTAAGAAGAGATTAATTTTTGGTAATAGTGGTAGTTAGTATGAAATATTTAAATTATGTAGAATTATTTACTGAGTTCTTTCAAATTGTGAATATGATATTTAAAGTCACTTTTGTAGTAAACGAGTTCCTAAATTTTGCACTAGAGTTGAATGTTATTGTGTGTGATCTTGTCTAAAGCTCTAGTCATTCTATCATCTACAATGTGTCTATCTTTATTGGTTGCCTACCTCCAAAACTATTACCTTTGATGAAATAGCTAAATTGGGATAAAGGTAGCATTAAAGAACACCTTTAGGAGTTTACTATGCTAGGATTCAAGTGTGATATTTCTTTGCACCTTAGTCAAAGCCCTTCTTATTATTTTCCATAATTATATTGAAAGATTCAAAGACACATAATATCTCAGATGCTCAATACAAAATTCTCAATATGCTAGTACCAAATGCTTAAACTTATGCTCTAAATGCTTGAATGCTTGGGAACTAGGATGCTTAGAAATGGAAAAAGCAAGTGCCCAAAGACTTGCCTTTAATTATTAACATTAGTTGCCAAATTTAATATTCCTCATGTGTGGTCCAATAGGAAACAATCCATTTTTTGTTGAGAGATAGCTCAATGAGTGTGAAAATGGGATTTAAATAAATTAGATATGATTGCCCTTAGGATTCTATCAAAGAGATAAAATTGCACCCACTATTTCAACTATCATAGGGAAACAAGGAAAAAATAAGTTGGGTCCAAACCACAAGAGCTAAATTTGATAAAGGACAAGGGAATTGGTGATGTAGGGTCACCATAGGTGTAAGATTAATCTTGCATTAACCAAAAATAATTTTATTTTACTTTATTTGATATTTTTGTAAGTTTTCATTTACATTCCAATTATTTTCAATCACTACAAATCCCACCATCTTTCATCCCAAATGCACATCTCACCTTGTGGTTGGGAACATAGGTTCTACCATGATCCTAGAATATTGCATTCACTCTTTAAGAGATTTGGATCATTGCAAAGGAATAATTAAGTCTCTGACCTATGAAAAAGCATTACTGGTTAACACTAAGTTTCTATATCTTGACTTGTGACAACTTAATGAAGCTTATGGCAATAGAAAAACACATTGCTAGGTACATTTGGCCCAAGAGAGCTTACAATATTGAAATCCCATTATGGACCAAGTAGCAATTATTTTCATATTGTGAATGAATAAATAACTTCTTTTTGTTTTGTTGTTTCATTAAGTTGGGTTGTGTGTTTATTCAATTGATTTCATGGTTGGATAATCCTTTGTTAGACCCTCCAACCATAACTACATCAAGTGATATTAGAGACTATCAAGCAAAAAACTTCATACAATGAGTACAACACACCTTTCCTAAAATATTTATTATTGTATAATTATTTACACTTAATTCTATATTCATTTAATTTTACTATGTGTAATTGTATAAATAATTGTAATCATTATTTTTTATACCTAATATACAGACTAAATTAAATAATTATCCCTAGAATATTATATGTTAAAATTTATATTCCTAAAAAATATTATTTGTGTTCTATTCATGGCATAGTGTGATGGTTAAATTGTGGCATTATTGTTGTTGCAACCAAGGTTCAAACCTCCACTGGGCCATTTTGATCATGGGTATTATGCCCTCACTAATCCATTGTGCTCAAATATTTGAAACTTAGTGTTGAAGTTTTGGGTGTTCATATTGGTGATGAGGTTCCCCATTTGTGACCTCACCTGGCTTGAGCCAAGATAAAAAATTGTTTGGGAGAAATCCCCATGGTTTTGATTAATAGGGAAAATAGGTTTTGAAGGGGTCCCTGAACCCCTTTACATTGAATCACATCAAAATGATGCTAATACAAAACATGAAACAGTTAAAATAGAAGCCAACCAGCAACCAAAAAAAATTAAAGCAACAAAAAGATGTAGAAATACAGTCAAGCCACAAAGGAACTATTTCAGATTTTTTTAGGTGTTTGCCACCTTGAGCTCTTGGTTATAGTGCAGATTAACCATTGATAGTAATTATTTTTTCTCTTCTTTAAAAGTTTTCCTAAAACTGTCCCTAGTCCTTGTGCTTGGACCCTTAACCTCATCCTTGGCAGTCTTCTTACAATTTTACTTAGTAGAAAGGTCCTTCTCATACAATTCAACAAAGAAAAATTGATCCTCCTCAAGTCAGCTAATTTTATCCATCAAAACCTTGAGGGAGATCACACAATTTTTGATAGACATATGCTTGATCTACATAAGCTTATGGATGTTCGCTTGGATTTCCTTAATTTTACTATCCATATCTTGAATATGAATCTCGCATTTTGATTTGAAATCAGAAAATGAGCTTTCTAGATCAACCAGTCTCTCAATGAGCAAGTATGAGGCTACACCTTTGGATTGATTAGCATAGTTCTCCTTAAGACTCCTGATCTTTATATTCACCTATTTACTTCTTTCATCACCCATTTAGCTAGTTTAAAGTTGCATGTAGCCCCATTTTATACCATGTCAAGAAGCTCCAAAATTGAGGTATTATCCTCATCTAGTTAGGAAAATTCCTCTGAGAGAGGATGGACATTGGTTGCACACTTAGTCTTTCTAGATTCCATTTCCTTTATCGTTGTGTCCACAATTTTTTCATTGCCTTTGCCAACCAGAATATCTTGATGAGAGAGATGTTGGGCAGGGGAGTCTTTCGCATCCAAGGAAGCATTTGTACCAACATTATCAATTTGGTCCGTCACCTATTTCAAATGAGTACCCCCTCCCCTCCCTTCTTAGAACCACCAGACTCTGACCTCTACAACTTAGATTTATTGTTGTTAACCCACCTTCATTGCCCACCTTTCAACTACACACTATCTTCCTCACTAGACTTGAGCTTGCCAATATCCAACCCCTGATTCTCCAAATTTTTAGTGGGAATATTCTTTTTCAATCCCCCTCTCTTTTACTTCTTACTAGGAGATTCTGAAGGAGAGGAAAAAATCTCAACCGCATCCTTGTTCTCATCTTTCGCTTTCCATTCCTCATCCACAACACGCTCCGTATCTAAACCAAAATTTGGAGAATAAGATAAGGTGACCTTAAATCTACTTGTGATAGCCTTGGCCGGGGTATTAGCCTTAACATGCTCCATGATGAGAAAGATGATCCCCTCGTGAAGAATCAAGGCACAATTATTTTTAATTTGAGAATAAATAGAAACCTCCATAGAAGTTAAGATAAAAAATGGAAAGGAAACTTGCAGGTTATGCCTAAAATGATTGAGAAGGGTAAAATGATACCCTAAAATTGTAGAGAAATTTCCATTAAGGGTGACATACTTCATAATAACTTTAGCCACTTCTGCCCATATGCGCTTAATGGAGAACCTGTCATACCCCTAGGATGGAAGTTTAACCAAGTCATCCTTTTAAGTTGTCTTGAAAAACTGGTCCATTACATCCTCATTTCCCTTCCTTTCCTTATGAAACTTTCACCCCTTAGTTGGTAGACATGTTATGTGAGCTATGAGGTCTTCATTAATGGGGAATTCAACCCCGTTCACCTTTAGACACCTATTATGCTAGATTCAAACAAACTAATCAAAGGATTCATGTTCAAAACCATGAAGCCTTTCCATATATGACATGTAATTCCCTTTCTCTAGAATCCTCCAAACCTTTGGATTATTCCTCCATTTGTCACAGGAAATGGGCTCAAGCCTATTTCCATCCCCACCCCTATCTACGCTAGCCAGAACAATCACCATGAACCAGAGTTTACAAAAGTTTCTGAATGTGCAAAAGGCCTCGGTAATGGGAAAAAGAATACCCATAAAATGTGTATTAAGGAGGGATATAATTATCACCTGATCACCCCCTAAAAATAATCAAGGCTAGTTGTCATTTCATAATAGTAACTTAGCCCTCTCAGGAAGAGAGGATTACTTGTCCCATATCTTTAAACTCATGAGGTTAACAACCTTATTAGCAAAAAAAACCACCGGGGTATATCCTTCCCTAAAGGTATGTGAGAGATGTAAATATTCGAATGACCTTATCATCATGATGGAATCATTGATAAGTGATTCAATTGTCCAAATCGACTTCTAATTACCTTGCAAACATCTCACTATATTGAGTGAGTCGCCCTCTATCTAGACCTTTCTAAAACCCCTCTCAAACACTGCTTTGATGCTAATGTAAGTTGCTTTGGCCTCAACACAGTGATTAATCTGGTTTCCCAAAGGGAGTTCCACCACACCTATGAACCTTCCATCTTCATTTCTCAAAACCCCCCACAACTCACAGGCCTAAGATTCCCCTTGGATTCCCCATCAAAATTAACTTTGATCCACCTCAGAGGAGGGATTTTCCAAATATTATTTACTCTCAAGATATTCTAAAATTTTAGGGGAGAGGATAACTAAGGGATCAATCTCCACTTAGAGGCAACAAAAAGATCATAACCAATCAATGTGCTAAAGGGAGCCACATGAGAAGAATCCAAAAAATTAATAGAAAAATTCTCCACAATGGACCTATGGATTTTGAGAAACACAATATCCTCTTTAAGCTTAGTTTCTCTAAAAAATATATTATTCCTTTCCTTCCACAATCCCCATGCAATATGGGGGGCCATAAGTGACCAGAGAATGTAGAGGGAGGGATTAGAAAAAGGGTAATGCCACTACTCAACAAAGTTTTCTAAGGAGTTAGGAAAAACCCAGTTCAACTTTTAGAGAGAAAGAAATTTACTCCAAATATGGGTGGCAAAATTACAACTATGAAAAAGGTGAAGAGAAATTTTTGCTTCACATTCACAGAGGGCACATATTTTCAGAATAGAAAACCCTCTTCTGCAAAGAGAATTCAAAGTCAAAATATTCCTCTACATCAAAAGGTAGAAAAAATATTAACTTTGGGAATAATCATCTTGTTCCAAAGATTCCCCCAAAATAAGAGAGGATTGGGCTTCTCCAAAGAACTGATAAAGGCCGAGGAAATTAAAAATTATCCATTAGCACGAGGAGCCCAAATGAAACAATTAGGCTTTAGGAACATGGGAATGTGAACATTTTTAAGGAAATTTTGAAGCATCACAAGAGATAATCAACCACCTTGTTGCTAGAAAATATAGAACAAATATCCCTTAGAGGAGGAGCCCAAGGCCGGTTCATTAGAGGGCCACATTCACACGACACATCTTCCCAAAAAAATATTTGGTTACCATCACCAAGAAAACATTTGGAACCATTTTTAATTAAACCTCTACAAGGCACAATATTCTTCCAGAAGCAAGAGATTTTAGGAATAAAATCTTCATGAAGAAAATCCCACTCTCTCCTAAACACAAATAAATTCTTATTTATTGACATGGAAGACCAACCAACTTCTCCACAAAGAAGCCTCCAAATATTCTTCGATGAAAGATCCTTATTGAGGGATCTAATGCTTCTCAAACCAAGCTCACCCCACTTCTTCGATTTACAAACTTGATCTCAAGCGTTGAGCGTTGAGCGGGATTCCTGATTTTTCCTTAGTACAGGACCATAAAAATGCCTCATTATTTGTTCCATCTTGTCTTCATACTTCATAGGAATATTAAACATCCTCAAAGCATATAGGGGAAGACTCTACAAGGTTGAAGAGGTGAGTTGCACTTTACCAGCTTGTCTGAGAAGAGTACCCTTCCAACCCATAATTTTCTTATTGAATTTATCCAAAAGACTTAGGCAAAATGAGTCAAGAGTCTTAGAAACACATAAAGGTAGACCCAAATAAATGGTAGGCAAGTCTCCTAGATTACAAGATAGAATCCTTGCCAACTTCATTTGGAGATACCTCAATGTGTTAAGAAAGAAGAGCTGACTCTTGGGAAAATTCACACGTTGACCAGAAGATTTCTCATAACCTTCAATAACAAAATTGATAGCCTTTATTTCTCTAACCAAAGATTCACCCATGAAGATGGTTTCATCTATTGTGCATGTTTTGCACACACGCCCCGTCGAAGGCAAGGACCCCCTTTCTTTCACTTTTGCCTTCCTCTTGCTGGCGTGGTCCCTTCTCGCTTGCTTCACCTTTTCCTTCATTTTTGACTTTTGGAACAAGTTGCCTATGGATTTGGGATGTTTTCATGATTCCTAAGTGAACTGCCAAGGTTTCGTTAAGTTTCAAGAAGTTATGAAAATTTCCTTGCAGGCCGCCATCCCTCCATCGTCATTCGTGATAATTTCCTTGCAGGTTGTCGCAGTCTGTAGGAATTTCGTTGTGGTCCACCATCCCTCCTTCACCGTCCACAGGAACTTTCTTTTGGGTCACCACCCCTCCGTCGCCATCCGTGGGAATTTCCTTGCCAGCTGTCGTCCCTCCATCGCCGTCTGCAGGAATTCCTTTGTGGGTCGTTGTCCCTCCCGCCATTCATGTGAATTCCTTTGTGGGCTGTCGTCCCTCCATTGCCGTCCGTGGGAATTTCCTCGCGGGCCGCCGTCCCTCCATCATCATCCACAGGAATTTCTTTGTAGGCCACCATGTGTGAGTTTCCATGTGAGGATTGCCATCTTTTTAGGGTGGCCGACCCTTAACTTCCCTCGCATTGTGAACTCCGCACTCGTTGTGCCCCTTTCATTGTCGTTCAATGATGAAGCCTTCATGACTGTCTTGAGTTGTATATTTCGAAGATGTTATCAATGATCCTAGACTTGAGGTCCAAGATGGTAAAACCACCAAGTCAAGTATCTACAGGTCTATACTTACGAAAGGTTATCTTTTTTTCGTTGTCCACTTTCTGTTCGCTGCTTGCGGGTCTGCCCTCGGAGAAGGTTGTCCATTATTTATCATCCACTGGCTATCCATTGGTCTTCCATCATCCATCCGTTGTCAGTTATCTGCTGGTCATCTGATGTCTGCGGGTTTTCCCTTGTGAAAGGTTGTCCATCTGTCGTTTGCGAGTCTGCCCCTGTGGAAGGTTGTCTATCATCCGCTGTTCATTGTCTATTCATCGTCCGCTGTCCATTTGTGATCCATTGTCCACTCGTCGTCCGTCGTCTGCGGGTTTGCCCCTATAAAAGGTTGTCCGTCCGTCGTTCGCAGTCCGTTTATCATTTGTTGGTTGTCCATTGTCCTTTCGCCCTATGGCACCCGCATGCCTTGGACCCACAAATGCATCAAGCTTAATCTGGTAAATTCAAGTGCCTTACAATTGATTTCTACGCTAGCAAAGCACCTTACATGGAAGTTGATCACCAAGTTCACCATGCTAAATCTTTTGTTGCGAATGGCTGCCTGCAGGTCTCCATGGCCTTAGTGTTGTCCTACTCCTTGTTGCTCCGAACGGTTTTCGGCCTAGGGAAAACCTACACCCCTGAACCGGCATTAATGTTTATGGTCCAAATCAGCTCCATATGTGGAATAATGACAAATATTATGATCTTTTAATGATGCATGGATGGATCCAAAACTCTATTTGTAGGATATTCACCTGAATTTATATGTAAACACACTTAATGCACTCTGTGTGTGTAAGATTTATGGAGCCTGTTGTGGGTCCATCAGGAAGGTCCATTGAGAGGGATGAATCAAGACATGGTTGAACCAAAGACATTGCTCTATCCATTGCCCGCTTCTCCTCCTAGCACCCATCAATAGAGCTGGCATTAGAAAGAGGCCTATATCAAGGAAGTCGGTGAAAACCTAAAAAGGGTGGCCTTGAGGGGAGCAAGAGGGAGTTGTTTTATTTTCCACCAAATGATGATGATTGTCAAGATTTGTCCACCTGAAATCAGGAGCAACACATGTTCTTCTCAGTAACACCAATCAGCAAAAGGATACACTTGATTAGCTGAAAGAATGCTACCAACACATCAGATAGGGGGAAACCTTCAACTATTTTCAGTTGCAGGGAAGGCAGTCACTACAAGACAAAATTGCAACAGTGCTAGGGTCACTAGATGACAAAATAGGCTACAAGACAAAAATAGGAAGAAGACAAAATAGTCTATTTTAAATTATGAAATATTGGGGGTAGGTGAAACCCTAACTTGTAATGAATCTGGGCGACACATTGTAAATCAATCCATTGTAAATCAATCCTAGCCATTCATTCTCCTTTTGGAAAACTATAAATAGGGGCTTACTCCTCATTTGTAAATGGTTGGGGAACTAGGGTAAAAGGCATTTTACAACAATAAAGAGATGAATTGCATGAATTTGGGTGCTTCTTTTGAGTTTGCTCAATATGTATGCATGATTCAACTTCCATGTTAGATTTAGTTAGTTTCTTGAATGCCTGTGATAATGGTGTTTTTTTGTTATGGTATTTGATGAACTTTCAACCCATACTTTTGGCACTTGTTGATGACAAGTTGCTGTGTAAAGTTAGCCTGGGCTTCCTTATCTGATTGCTGCAACTAACATCAATTTTATGTTCATGAAGTGTCTGCACAATCTAAAAATCTACAGTCCTTAGAAGATTGCATTAGTTTTGTGTAGCTGTAGGATTCTCTTGGTCAAGCAAAACCCAGTTTAGGAAGTTTGTCTAGATACTGTAGCAACCTCCATGATCACTGTTCATTCATAGCTTAGATTTAGATTAGCTTCTCTCCCCCTTTCCTCTTTTTCTATTTCCTTTGATCTTTGGTAGTTTAGGATTCTAAGAACCATCACAATGTCAAACTTGGTAAACATGGTGAGTTTCAGCTTGCTATTTTGAGTGGACAACCACTATTCATTCACTTCCAACACTTTGAAACTCCATTTATAGAACCAACTTCCCATGCTTTGTAAACCATAAAGGCCGCCTTATGATTACCAGCAAATCATGTCAACCAACTGAACTATTCCAAGCATTGTTATGACTTGACACCCAAGAGACCTTGGGGTGATTTTCTACAACTTGCTTGTAGAAAATTACCTTTCAAGAGAGGTAGTGCACTTGTGCACTGCTTGTGTTGAGAAGGTGCAAAAACACCCATCAATAGAACTAACGCTAGAAGGAGGGCATGGTTGATCTCAAGGCTACAAATTTGACAGGTTGGAAGTTGAAAAGAACTTTCAAGCAAAATATGAGATAAGAAGATCTCATCATATGCTGGAATTTTGAAATTAGAAAATTTTTAGGTAAGGCATCATCTGAGCTGAGATGGAGTAGCATTTACAAGTCAACATCACTCAGTTACAAGCAGATCTAAATAAGAGATTGAGGAGACCATTGCAACAATTTGTGTTGATAGACAAGTGCAGGATCCATGGCACTTGCAGACAGAATGAATTGGAATGTATAACATTCTTGAATAGAATTGAGAGGGTCTTGCAAGGAGAAATCCTCTTTTGGGAAATATACCAACCCTTCGCTCCTACAGATCCAAAGGAAGAGTTTGCTAATATGGCAGGCAAGGCCTTCAAGGAATTGATCCAAGAGCACTTGAGCAACAAAGATGGACTAAGACAAGAAGTGTTGATGTCTAGTTGGTACACATTCCATAATGCACCTTACTCAGAATTTACTTGTTCATCATGTGCAAACATCATCACTCAAGTCAAGGGCAGTTTGAACAAGTTGGAGTAGCCAACTCTCAATGGAGAGGAGTCATCCCATGAGGTAGGAGAGCTGTCAACATCTAGAGGACAACATATTGAAGTTGAACCAAGAAGCTCCACAAAAGTGAGTGTTGGGACAACAAACATAGAGGCTAAAAATCAAAAGGAAGGAGCTGACTTCCTTAGGACAACAAGGAGATGTGATGAAAGTTCAGTTGGAAGGGAAGCCAAAAATATTTTCTCTGTAGGTGAGGAGCAATTCTCCACCTAGGAATAAGAACAACTAACAGTTAAAAGGCACTATATTGAAGATAAATCAACTAAATTTGCAACACTGTATGCTGAGGTAGCCAACACAAACGTTGAAGAACAGAAAGAAGAAGAGGCTGAAAGTCTTGGGGCAATAGAAAATGATGATGAAAACATAAGTGAGATGAGATTAGAGGACCTTTCCTTCATGAATGAAAGTGTTCAAGCATCTTAAAATGAAGATTTATGGGAGTGGGAACAACCACAGGCCACGACTGTCTACTATCAAACTTCCTTCCTAAGTAACGATGAAGACCCAGTGGTGGAAAGATATAACGAGCTCGTGTCAAGACTCGCAAGGGATTGGTTGGAGTTAAGACACCAAATGGACTTGGAGGTGTTGCTTCTGCTCGGATGGTGCAGACTCCATGATTTGCAGCATTCGGAGTTCATGTGTGAGCTATGCCAAGAGGCAATCGAACAAGTTAGAGAACAAATGGAGCAACCAAGTGCCCAGCCCCTTACAATTGTTTCAAGGACCGAGTCAGAAGTCCAAGAGCCAAAATTGAGCAATGACTTAGTTGAGAGCAATGTTCAAGAGGAAACTAGAACAATGGTAGAAGAACAACACAATCCCAGACATCTGAACGATGAAGTGGATCAAACAGGGAGGTTGTCCATCGGACATCAAGAGTCTTTCCCTCTTGAAGAGAATCTATACACGATGGATGATAGGCTTTATGGGGAATCCTTGGAGGGAAATCACATATTAAATCTTGGCCCCCTTGATGAGGTGCCCTCCATTGATAAATTTTTTCCTTTGGGAGCTATACTCTGGAGGTATGCCAACACTGAAGAAGAGAACATATTAGATGACGATAGTGATGAGGATATCCTACCTGAACCTCTGAATGGCGAAGCCTTAAAGCTCCTAGATTGGGAGAGGAACTCCTTTTCCATCTACAATGACAATGAGTAAGAAGAAACAAGTGAGAATCTTGATGCACCACATGAACTAACAAGAGAGGAAGACCAAGGAAGGGATGTATTGGAGACTACCCATAGGAATGATGTACCATTACAACTACAAGGGCAAGCTACAACCGAGAGACCTTCTTCCTTCCCCATTGCGGATCCTCCTACACACTTCAAGAGCTGAAACATAATAGATTCACCCATGTCATTTTTTTGTGACATGGAACATTATAAAATTGAGATCAATACTAGGGAAAGCAGATGGGATAGCATGCTTCCTTTTGAGGGAAACAATCAAGTAGATATCAGGGATGCTGATGACTGACATGATAGTGTCTATCTCCTTAAAGAACAACTGATAAAGGTTGCGGGTCCCATTAGTATCTTGGAAGAGATACTTGTTGCCTCATCCTCCCAGCCTCATGCAAGCGTAAGATCAGGAATGTTGCCTCATCTAGTGCCTCCGCCCGAGGTTGCCAATACAACGACCGAAGATGCGGTGCTCACTCTCGACTGAAAAACATTTCCACCTTCGCATGACGACGTCCAAGTTCTATGTTTCCTTACTCCTATGAATACTTATAGTTGTGTTTAAAATTTTGATTATGGGAATGAGGGGAGACAAACTTGTTTATGGATTGACCATGGGTTTAACGAACCTCCCCAATTGCTGATGTTTTGGGACTATGTGATTAAATTTGAAGGCTACAATATTAAACTTCTTTTCTCTAAATATAAGGATGAATTTGTGTGGCTTAGGACTTTAATGGTTTCCCTATTACTTGTATGTGCATTATGAGATCCAACATACATAAACGTCAGTTTGCCTTGCCTGAACGTGGTCCTTTATAAATATATTTGTATATAGTTGTTTGAGTAGTGTGGGTTTCGTATATATAGCCTATTTTCTCGCTTTCATTAGGTTAGTTGGTTTTCTTTAGAGTAGTTTTCTTTCACTTTGTTTTTTCCTTTCTTTCACTTTGTTGCTTTGCTTAGGGTCCTCTTGCTTTCTACTAGGCATGTTTACTCGCACAAAAGACTATTTTATATTGCTTGGGGTTGTTCTATTTATTTCTTCGATAAACTTTAATCAAGTTTTTAGAGTTGATGGTGAGGGTCTTTTATTAGTGTCAAGTGATCTAGATGTTTGATTTGAAGGGGATAAGTCATTGGTTTAGTTTGGATCAAATGTATTCTGAAATCTTATATCTCTCACACATCTTAAGGATCTTAAGGTTGTCGTGGGTCCTTTGTGAAGTCTAGTTAAGTGAAAAATCTAAAATTCTGCTTCATCACCACTATGATTCTCAGCCCTGAGTGCAAGCTCCACTGCTTGCGGGTTAAAATGAAAAGAAAGAAGAGGAAAGAAAAATTAAAAGAAATGATCAAAATAATGAAAGAAAAAATGATGAAAATCAAAAGAAAATTCAACTTTCAGGAGGATACAAATAACTCTATCGGGGCTATGGATGCTCGACTAGAAGTAGAGAAATGTTTGGGAGAATCACAATGCCAACCTCATTGGGGCTATGGATGCCTAACTGGAAGCAAGGCAATGTCCCAGATGCTTTTGGAGTTAGAATAAATTATGTAGTTTAACTTGACGAAGCTTAGGTTCCTATGGTAACTTAAGGATGGGAATGAACACATCTGCACACACTTGTATTTTCAGCATAATGAGGGTTCGGTTGACTAGTGATTTGGATCCTTTGGTTGAGCGCTTGGTTTGTTTTCCCTAGCATGAATGTCAAAACTAGAGATTTTGGGTTCGTGATTCCAGTTTTTCATTGAAATGCTCTAGAGCATTTCCCCAGTGAGTCGCCATTTGTTGTGCATTCTTTTCACACACGCCCCATCAAAGATAGGGACCCCCTTTCTTTCACTTTTGCCTTGCTCGTACAGGCGTGGTCCCTTCTCGCTTGCTTAGCCTTTTCCTTCATTTTTGACTTTTGGGGCAAGTTACCTATTGATTTGGGATGTTTTCATGATGCCTAAGTGAACTACCAAGGTTTCGTTAAGTTTCAGGAAGTTGCAGAATTTTCCTTGTGGGCCGCCATCCCTTCATCGTCGTCCATGGGAATTTCCTTATGGGTTGCTGCCCCTCCATTGGCGTTTGCGGGAATTTCCTTGCAGGTCACCATCCCTCCATCATTGTTCACAGGAATTTCCTTATGGGTCGTCGCCCCTTCGTTTCTGTCTGCAGGAATTTCCTTGCAAGCCGCCGTCCCTCCATCGTTGTCCGCGAGAATTCCTTTGTGGGATGCTATCCCTCTGTCGATGTTCGTAGGAATTCCTTTACGGTCCGTCGTCCCTCCATCACCATCTGCAAGAATTACTTTGCGGGCCACCATCCCTCCATCACCGTCTGCGGGAATTTCCTTGAGGGTCGTCATCCCTTTGTCGTTGTTTGTGAGAATTTCTTTGCGGGCCATCGTGTGCGGGTTTTCGTGTGAGGATTGCTATTTTTTTATGGAGGTCGACCCTTAACTTACCCCTGCATTGTGGAATCTACACCCGTTGTACCCCTTTCATTGTCATTCAATGATGAAGCCTTCACGAATATCCCGAGTTGTGCATTTCGTAGATGTTATCAGTGATCTTGGACTTGAGGTCCAAGACAGTAAAACTAAGAAGTTAAGCATCTATGGGTCTACCCTTGCAGAAGGTTGTCCAATGTCTGCCATCTGCTGCCCATCCACCACTTGTGGGTCTGCCCTTGCCAAAGGTTATTCGTCATCTGCCATCCATTGGCTGTACGCTAGCCATTCTCCATCCACTATCCATCCACTTTCCATTGGTCGTCCGCTGGTCATTCGCTATTTGCAGGTCTGCCCTTGTGGAAGGTTGTCCATCATCCACCATCTATTGTCTATCCATCATCCGCTGTTCGTCCGTCATCTGCTGTCCACCTATCGTTCGTCGTCCGTTGTCCACTTGTCATCTGCCATCTATTGTCCGCTCGTCTTCCGTCATTCGCTCCTCGTTTGTCATCTGTAGGTTTTCCCTTGCTGAAGGCTATTCATCGTCTGCTGGGCATCCGCCATCCACTGTCTGTTTGTCATCCGTTGGTTGTCCACCATCCTTTCACCCTATGGCACCCACATGCCTCAAACTCACAAATGCATCAATCTTAATCTAGTAACTTCAAGTGCCTTATAATTGATTTTTGCGCATACCGAAGCGCCTCATATGGAAGATGATCACCAAGTTCACCATGCAAAAATTTTTGCTGTGAATAGCTGCTTGCAGGTCTCCATGGCCTTAGCGTTGTCCTACTCCTTGCTACTCTGAACAGTTTTTAGCCTAGGGAAAACCTGCACCCTTGAACCCACATTAATGTTTATGGTCCAAATGAGCTCCAAAGATGGAACAATGATGAATATTATGATTTTTTAATGGTGCATGGATGGATCTAATGCTCGATTTGTGGGATATTCAACTAAATTTATATGTAAATGTACTTAATGCACTCTATGTGTGCAAGATTTATGGAGTCTATTGCGAGTCCATCAAGAAGGTCCATTGAGAGGGTTGAATCAAGATAGGGTTGAACCAAAGACATTTCTCTATCCATTTCCTACCTCTCCTCCTAGCACCCATCAATAGAGCTAGCATTAGAAAGAGGCCTATGTCAAGGAAGTCAATGAAAAAATACAAAGGGTGGTCTTGAGGGGAGCAAGAGGGAGTTGTTTTATTTTCCACCAAATGATGATGATTGTCAGGAGTTGTCCACCCAGAATCAACAACAACGCATCTTCTCAGTAACACTAATCAATAAAAGGATACACTTGATTGGTTGAAAGAATGTTGCCAACACATTAGATAAGGGGCAACCTTCAACTATTTTCAACTGTAGGGAAGGCAGTCACTACAGGACATAACTGCTATAGTGCCAAGGTCACGAGATGACAAAATAGGATACAAGACAAAATAAGGAAGAAGACAAAATAATCTATTGTAAATTATGAATTATTGGGGGTAGGTGAAACCCTAACTTGTAATTAATTTGGGCCACACATTGTAAATCAATCCTATCCATTCATTCTCCTTTTGAAAAATTATAAATAGGGGCTTGCTCCTCATTTGTAAATGGTTGGGGAATTGGTGTAAAAGGCATTTTGCAGCAATAGAGAGAAGTATTGCATGAATTTGGGTGTTTCTTTTGAATTTTCTCAATATGTATGCATGATTCAATTTCCATGCTAGATTTAGTTGTTAGTTTCTTGAATGGCTGTGATAATGGTGTTTGTTGTTATGGTATTTGATGAACTTTCAGCCCATACTTTTGGCACTTTTTGATGACAAGATGTTGTGTAAAGTTAGCCCGAGCTTCCTTATCTCATTGCTACAACTAACTTCAATTGTATGTTCATGAAGTGCATGTACAATCTAAAAAAATTTAGTCCTTAGAAGATTACACTGGTTTTATGTAGTTGTAGGCTTCTCTTGGTCAAGCAAAACCCAGTTTAGGAAGTTTGTCTACTGTAGCAGCCTCCATGATCACTGTTCATTCACAACTTATATTTAGATTAGCTTCTCTCACCCTTTCCTCTTTTTCTATTTCCTTTGATCTTTGGTAGTTTAGGATTCCAAGAACCATCACAATGTCAAACTTGGTGAACATGGTGAGTTTCAGCTTGCTGTTTTGAGTGGACAACCACTGTTCATTCACTTCTAGCACTTTGAAACTCCATTTGCAGACCCAACTTCCCATTCTTTGTAAACCATAAAGGCCACCCTATGATTACCAACAAATCACATCAACCAACTAAACTATTTCGAGCAGTGTCATGAACTGACACTCAAGAGACCTTGGGGTTATTTTCTGTAACTTTCTTGTAGGAAATTACCTTTCAAGAGAGGTAGTGCACTTGTGCACTGCCTATGTTGAGAAGGTGCAAAAACACCCATCAACATCATCAACAAACTTTTGATGCGAGAGAGGTGAGCAAAGAGAAGAAGGTTTCATGTCTTGCAAAGACCCATCCAACAACACCTTTTGGATGCTCCTCCCTAAAAATTCCTCCATTAGAATAAAAAGAAGAGGGGAGATATGATCCCCTTATCTAATTCCCCTGGAGCTATAGAAAAAAGGGGGAAGGAGAACCATTAACCAACACAGTGAAGTAAGGCATGAAAATGAGTTGTTCCATAATATATAGAAATCTTTGACAAAAATAAAACAAGAAAAAACCCTAAGAAGGAACCTCCAGTTGACCCTTTCATAGGCTTTCAGTAGATCCAATTTGAGGAAAAAACCCGCCATTTCACTGACAAATTTTTTTTATTTGTGTATGTAATAAAAAAAAAGTTTAGTTCAATTGAGATTATAGGTTGTCTAGAATTTTAGTATAATTGAGATTATAGGTTTTGTTGTAGAATCTTAAACTATATGATCATTTCCCTAAGAATAGGAACTTATAATATAAATTCACATAACACCTATATATAAATATTTAAGAAAGGATTCCTCCCTAGGAAAAACCCTTAACATAAAATCCTAAATTGGTTATCAACCAAGTATGTCATCTTACAAATTTAATAGGTATTAAGCCTCTCACTTATATATTTATTTGTATTTCAATTGAATGTGGAAAAATAATTATATGTTTTGTGCTATGTATATTATAAACAATTGAAACAAAATTGATATCAATTATGTTCTTAATGTAAAGATAATATATTAGTTGTAAAATTCAATGTATTTTTGTAATGATGAATATTTTATATTTATGTCTATTTCTATTGAATTTTGTGTTTATTTTGAGAGAATGTCTCAATTCAATTACATATTAAAAAATGACACAACATTTTGTGAAATTGAACGATAATTATTTCTTTCTTATACTTTGATATGATTTTGAGAAAATAATACAATTTTAAATTTTTATTTATACTTTTTTGTTTGGATTGCTGATAGATTACCAATAGCAAAAAAGTTCATTACATCATAGTTTTCAACTCGTATCCAAACACAATCTAACATACCACTTAGGGTCCCAAAAGGATATCACATAGAGTATCAATATTTTATACTAGCCATGTAAGGCTTCTATATTTATAGGACTATAACAAGACCATGTAAGGTCCTTAGTTAGAATAAGTATATAATATAATATGCATTACAAACTTTACAAAAACTACTATCAAATTCATGTCTTTTAGAAGTTAATACTTTCACTATAATTCTCCATGTCATTCCACCCAATTGGTGGATTGATTCCAAAACTTTATCAATTTGATCTCATCATGTCCACTATGAAGTCATCTCCTTGGTTTACAAATAACCTTGGTCCTCCCTTAAACGCAAGAAATTTTTGCAATGTTTCTACCTTATATTTCTTGTTATACTTCTTCTGAAACTCCAAATAGCTCCTCAAAAATGGTATGTTGTCTTATTTTTTGAATGGCCAGTGCCTTGCATATTTGATTTCTTCTTTGTTCACATCCACCTTACCATATTTCAACAACTTGATGAATTTATCCTTGGATATCTTCATTGTCAGTGCAACCTGCATAAATATATTATAATATATGGGTCTTCTAGCAAACTTAATAATTGCTCTCTTTTTTCCTTGGAACCTAATACAGAGGGATAAAAAATGAAAAGATAAATTTGTTTCAGATTCTGAATAGCTCTTCTTTGAGTGTCTCAACCCTACTTTGAAAGTTTACCTACAAACCTTTCTTACTAGGCTCAAACCCTTAACAATGTCCTAATTGGGAATTTTCTGCAACAACACTCATTATTTAACTCCTTAGACTTCTTGCACCTTTAATACACTCCAAGTGGTCTTCTCAACTCCTTACTTTGCTATGGAAAACTCAAGAAACATGTTTATCACCAAACCCTCAAAGAAACCTCGGGTTTTGACAGTCTTTATGACAAAGAACACACTCAGACTTGCACAACTCATGCATACAATTGATGGGTGCAATTTACTTTGGTGGAAATCTGAGCAATAGCCTAAATAAGGTTTTCACCAAATTTCATCAATTTTTGACAGTGCAAACAAAAGATGAATTTTTTAAGCTTGTTGGAAACCCTAGCTTTGTTAACACTATTTTGCTTGTTTCTCACTCATAACTCAATTAAATTGCATGAAACCAAAATCATTAAATTCTAAACACAAAAATCTAACTTCCCATCCACTCACAGATCTGTCATTGATCTATACCAGGCCGTACACGACTGATGTCTGAATTTTTTTTGTAGAAAATTGTCAAAATTTGCAATGAAAACAAGACATTTCATGAAAAAATCCTTTTGAAACTTCTTGGAGTGTACCTTTTATTCATTACATCTGAATTATGATAAATAAACATTTAAAATACAAATATATGCCTCTTTTTCTTCAAAACCCCCTAATGTCTAATGTAACAAAAGTGCAAAAATATGCCTTTTTTCAAGACTTCAAACCTAACTAACATGTTCTTAGGAGTAGTTATGTGCTCTAAAACCCTAACCTAAGTTGGTAAATCACTTACAACCCCACTTGGGTGGGTTAATAGGTTCATTATAACATAATTTTTACCTTTTACAATATTTGCAACCTCCTTAAATAACATTACTAGCTTTTGACCTCCTAAGACTCCTTAACAAATTCAAATATTTAAAGTCTTTTGGAGGGAAACTCCTCTAGACATTATTCCATACTCAAAAGGATTCCATTGAGTGAGAATCCATGCTAAAACACCAAAATGGACCTACTCATTAACTTTCTCATCAAAATCCAAAACTTACATTTTTAGGTTGCTAGATGCTCTTGCATTAGAACCATTCCTCATTTCTTGATTTCCATAAAACCACAAGATTTTAGTAGATAACAAAAGCTAAAAATTATTAAAATACTTATCGAATCCCTCTACAAATCCAAACAAAATTTTCTGCCACTTAACCTTACCTAAATCCCCCTAACCTTCTAGATCTACACATAAAAAATTCCAAACCTCCTTAATAAAGAAACATTAAAAAACAATATGCATAATATTTGGTTTTCTAAAAAGTTTAGAGATTTTCATGATAGGGGAGGAGAAATAACAAAGAGTTTTTTGCAATAAAAGCATCCATTCAAAGAAAAATCTATGGTTAAGTGTGCTTGATCTGGAGTAGTACTGGGATGGGTGACCTCCTCGGAAGGCCCAATGCTTCACCTATGTGAGTGTCACCTAGATGCAATGAGTGCTAAGTGGACCATTAATTATCATGAGGATGGGTTCTTGTGAACCACTACTCATGAAATATGGGTCAATGAGTTTGACTCATAAAACTACATGGTTAAATCCTGATAGCAATATCACTATATGTTTCTTCCCAATAAGATAAGTGGTACCAAGTAGATTCTCAACCATAACACCTTCAAATACAATCATAACCGTATTAGGATTTAATATAGGAATTTTTTTTAGTGGGAGATGAGGAATATGACATAAACATAAAAGATAAGGCCATAGAAAGAAATAAGGATAAAATAAGGTTCAAACTTGATATAAAAATTAGAAAACTAAAAAGTTTAAAATCAAATTTGTTTTAAAAATTAACCCTAAAGTCAAAACCTTGAGGGTGTAAGATCAAATGGGTTCACAAAAATTTAAATATTTTTTTACAGATGTTTAAGATAAATTAATAAAAATACTAATAATAAAATAACCTAAAAAAATAGAGTTGAGTTAGGAACACTATAGAAACATTCTTTTCAAAATTGACAAAATATGTGCGAGTACTTATATTTGTTTCGATGTGGATATGTTCTATTGTAATATGTGCTTGGAAATCCAATCATGGTTTTTCTACTAGATATGAGATAGTGAAGCTCTTATAGATAGAGAGATGATCTTTACTCTACCCTAGCTCACTCTTACATGTGTAGTACCGAGCCAAGATTCTAGCAATTTTTGTGACCTTAATTCCTACACTTTTAGTAGTTAGAAATATGTTTGTCTCTATTATCTATACTTTATGGTGTCTAAGAGAATTGAAGATGATGCAATGATAAGAGAACATAAATACAAAGATAAAATCAATAACAAATAATTACCTCAATCTCTTACCCTCCTCACCTCATTGATAGAGTTGAAGTGAAGCACCCATTTCACTTGACTTGCTCTTGATAGTGCAACTATGTGGTTTCTCTCCAATGCAAAATAACCTTGGTATGGAAGAAATTTGGATAATGAATTGCACAAAATAATCTTAGCAAACATGAGATATGAAAATGAAATGGAAAGGCTCCAATTTATAGATTTTTAGAAGGATGAATGGAGGACCAAGATCCTCTTGTGAGATGGATGGCTAGGATTGAAGCAGATAATGAAAGCTTAGCCTTGTGACAAGTATCACAAAGTGGATAAATGTGAATGTGACATATGGCATGGGGAAGAGAGCAAGGTGTGTTCACACATGTGTGAGCACACATTGGGAAGAACAAGGATATGACAAGTGGAAAAAAAAGTGGCAAAGTGTAAGAGGTATAGGCTTGGAGATGTGACAAATGGGAAGAAAGGGAAAGTGTAGGGTAGTTCCATGGAGAAGAGGATCTCACACATGTGTGAGCATCCAATAGAAAGGGAGGTCAATGGATGACTTGGAGAGGGAAAGTGACATGTGCATACAAGCATTTAAGAGGGCTTGGAGGACACATGCCACATGACTACAAGTTTGAGGAAGTGGGAGGAATTCAAACTTAGAAGAAATATTAATGAGGATTAGGAGGTGGATTAAATTAATTAATCAAGGATTAATTGGGATTAAAGGACTTAAGAAAATAAAGACTAAGGTTGAATTAAAATAAATAAATAAATTGAACTTTGAGGAAAGGAGCATTAATTAAATATAATTTTATTAAATGTGATAGTGGAGGGGAATTAATCAAATAAATAATTTGATTAATTAAGAATAATGATGATAATAATTAATTAAATATTTAATTTAATTAATTATAAACTAAAACTATAACATTAAATTTTAATTTAAGTATTTATGGAATGAGGAGTCAATTTAGGGTGTCTATAGGCATCATTATATCTTTTTGTATAAGGATTGGGAGATAACTTTCTCCCCTCCTTTTACCTTTGTAGAATCCTATTTCTAACCATCACCTAATATCACCTAGTACCATGTCATATCCTAGTCATAACCCATTCCCATTTCCTAGTCTCCTTTCAAATTACCCGACCTTTATAAAAATAATATCTCCAAATATTCCATTTTTCATCAAATAATTAAAACCCCAATTTATTATTCATTTATTCATTCCAAAGAATAAATAATCTATTTATCCATATCCAAATGAATAAAATATCTATTATTTAGAAAATCATAAATATCCACTCAAGATTCCTTTGTAACCCCCCTCCGAAGGGAAAAATGGGATGGATCTAATGACCCAACAGTGCAGAATACATTCCCTTAACACTAATAGAACAGAGGAGAAGAGCATAAATAGGTTCAAAAAGCTTTATAAACTTACTTGAGAAGAATACAGCCAATAAAATAGATAACAGAATTAAGCATTCACAGTTGACACAAGATATATGTGGAAAAACCTTTACAAGTAAAAAACCCACCACACAAAGTCAAGAAAATTGTATTACAATAACAAAATAGTTACATACAATGTTTAGTCTTCTCTGATCAGCTCACAACAACACTACCATGTTCTATCTCACTGTTACAATGTTATTTCTAACATATTGTTTGAAATCCTCTCATTCCCATGCAATATTGTACTCGACTTAATAAGTCATACGTTGCATTCAATTCTATCAACCAAGCACTGACCATCAGGTTCACGAATCACTCATCCAATCACACAATCAATCTGCTCTAACAGATATCTTCTTCATTGAGCCACCCAGGCATTCAATGCCATTCCATAATCGGGTTTCAATCCCTGTCAAACAAGTCTGCATTAACTGCCATTTACTACATTGGCCTTTAGCCAATCAAACTACTGTCAACCTGCCACGTGTCCTTCCTGCATTTGCTATCGCACTTTGACTCTGAGTCAAAATCGATCAAACTGGCCCCGAGCTTGTTCGAGCTCTCTAAGTCCTCACCGCTCTACCGTCGAGCTCGTTCGACCTGCTCGCGGTATGGCGGTGAGCCAACCGAGCTCTTACTGTTCTACTGCAGCTTGGTTTGAGTCACCCTGCAGTATAGTGGTGAGCTCATCTGAGCTCACCGATGACTTCACTGAGCTCACCTGCCTCGCCTATGAAAACACACCAGTGTGCTACCACTGCAGTCATCAGATAGGACCGCGGTGTGGCGGTGACCAGTCTGTGGGACCGCTGACGGTCTTACTGCGCTATCGCGGGGGCCGAGAGGCCACCACATGGTAGGGTGGTGACCGTCATCCAGACCGTTGGTGGTCTTATCGCGACCACCGCGGTCAGTCACTTAACTATCCATGGTGTGGCGGTAACCGCTAGACCCAACCATAGGCGGTCTCATCACGGGCACCGTAGTGAGTGGACCCACTACCTGTTGTATGTCGGTAATCGCCAAGGCCACTGCAGGCGGCTTCACTGTGGCCACTGCGGTCAAGGACTTAACTGTCCGTGGTATGGCGGTGACCAACAAGATAGGCCGAACGATGCCAACTATGACACTGCGGTAAAGGAAGAGACTACGAGCGGTAAAGAGGTAACTGCCAAAACTGACACTACGGTACAACCAGGGGCAGAAAAGAGCCAGGTGCGGTAAGGTGATAAACTGTAGAAACAACAAATTTTTGCCAAGGCATGAGAAACAAGGGATTCAAGCTGGAAGTTGAGACACATTTCTCAACAAGCTCCCACTTGGTGAACACTTCTAGCTCCCTCATGACTTTGAAACTTACTGTCTGTCATAGGCCCCAAGGCCCATCGATTCCGTACACCATCTGAACTTGTCTATGCTAACCGGCTTCGTTAAAGCATCTGCAACATTCTTCAAGGTGTCGACCTTTTCTAGATTGACCTTTTCTAGATTGACCTTTCCATCTTCAACCATATCCCTCATGAAGTGATATTGCACATCAATGTGCTTGGTCCTGGCATGAAAGGTCAGATTCTTTGCCAAACAAATGGCACTCTAACTGTCACAGTAGATTGAAATCTAGCCAACATTAAATCCAATGTCTGAACATAAACACCTCAGCCAAACAACTTCCTTATAGGCATGAGTTGCAGCCATGTACTCTGCCTCTGTCGTGGATAAATCAACTACAACCTGTCACTTGCTCATCCAACTGATTGCTCCACCATTAAGCATGAAAGTGTATCCACTGGTGGATTGCCTACTGTCAATGTCCCCTGCCCAATCTGAATCAACATACCCATGAATGCTGAGAGTCCTCTATGATGCAACCAAACTACCATGGTAACATAGGGCGTAGTCTGAAGTCGCCTTCAAATACTTGAATACTCTCTTCACAACATCCCAATGTGATCTTCCCGGATTTTCCATAAATCGGCTTAGAACTCCCACTGCTTAGGCAATGTCCAATCTTGTGCAGACCATAACATACATCAAACTACCAACATCACTTGCATAAGGCACACTGGTCATGTCTTCCATCTCAATAGAAGACTTTGGACAGTCTTTAATAGACAACTTAGTTCCATGCATGATTGGAACAACAAGCTGCTTGCAATCATCCATGCTAAACCTCTCCAGAACTATTTTTACATACTTACTCTGACTGACCCAAAGATTTATGCTTGTTTTGTCCCTGGTTATCTCCATTCCAAGAATGTACCTAGCTACACCAAGATCTTTCATTTCAAACTTTGCAGACAACTGAGATTTAAGATCAGAAATCATAGTCTTGCTATTTCCAATGAATAACATATCATCCACATACAGGGTAATAACAAGCACACGATCATTCTTAGATTTATAATAAATACAGTGATCAAATTTTGATCTCACAAATCCAATTGATAACAAAAACGTGTCAAATTTCTGGTACCACATTCTAGGAGATTGCTTTAAACCATAGATAGATTTATTTAACTTACAAACCAGATTTTGTTTACCTCTTTCAACAAAATGCTCAGGCCAAGACATGTAGATTTCTTCCTCCAGCTCACCATGGAGAAATTTTGTCTTCACATCCATCTATTCAATTTCAAAATCATACACAACTGCCAATGATAATAGAAATCTGATGGATGTCAGCTTTGCTAGAGGGGAAAAAATCTCTCCATAGTCAATTCCCTCAATTTGAGAAAATCCCTTTGCAACCAACCTTACCTTATACTTCTCAACACTGCCATCAAGGCTTGTTTTTTCTTTTTGAATATCCACTTACAGCCAATAGGCTTTCGACCTTTAGGCAGTGGTACCAAATTCCAGGTTTCATTATTTTTCAAAGAATCCATCTCTTCATTCATGGCTTGCAGCCAAGAATTTGAATCAGCCATGTTGATTGCTTCTTTTACAGTCCTAGGCTCATCAATGTTGGTAATTAAAGCATAGATACAGTTTGAATTTAACAGTGAGAAACCATACCTTTCAAATTGCCTTTTTTCTCGTGTAGATCTTCTTACAGGCTGAGGTTGTTCTTCATCATCAGAACTTCCAGAGCTGCTTGAGCTCTCCTTAGTCTTAGGTACACCATGCAGCTCTTCCGTTTCTGGAGTTTGGGGAATCTCAACTGCATCCTTCTTCTTGTCACTCTGATCTGTCTCAAGCTATTGATCACTTATTGAAGGTTTCAGCTCACAAAATATCACGCTTCTGTTGTACAAAACCTTCTCAGCAATAGGGTTCCAAAGCTTGTATCCCTTCACACCAACTCCATAGCCGATGAGAATACATTTGACAACCTTGTTATCCAATTTAGATCTCTTTTCATTTGGCACATAAACATATGCCTCACAACCAAACACACAGACATGCCTTAGAGAGGGCTTCTTACCAGACCATGCTTCCAAAGGCGTTTTATCAACAAGAGCAAAGCAAGGAGATCTATTTATTAGATAACATGTTGTAGCCACAACCTCAGCCCAAAACTTCTGCTCTAGACCAGCACCACTCAACATACTCCTTGCCTTTTCCATTAGCATCCTGTTCAACCTTTCAGCAACTCCATTTTGCTGTGGAGTGTAAGGCGTTGTCTTATGCCTTTTAATTCCATGATCAGTGCAATACCTTTCAAAATCTGTAGAACAAAATTCACCGCCATTGTTTGTCCTCAAACATTTTATTTTCCTTCCAGTCTAATTTTCTACCAAAGATTTAAATTCTTTAAACCGACTGAACACTTCTGATTTACTTAGAAAGTATACAAATGCCCTTCTCAAACAATCATCAATAAAAGAAACATAATATCTAAAGTTTGATAACGAAAGAACATTGATTGGACCAAACAAATCTAAATGAACATAATCCAGTATACCAGAAGATTTATTGGGACTAGAATAAAATGAAACACGGTGCTGTTTTCCATAGATACAATGTTCACAAAAATCGAACTCAAGGTTACAATCATCAAGCCCTTCTACAAGATTTTTATTCTTCAAGGTTCTTAAACCTTTCTCACCTATGTGACCAAGTCTATGATGCCATAACATAGTCTTCTCAGCTGAGAGTTTTACCTCCATAGCATTTGCAGCCAGAGAAGTGTCTTCATATTTCTCTACAGGTGCATAATTGCTTGACTTTACAAAGGCATTGCTGCAAAGAACAGGTTGTGCATCCAGCTTGTACAGAGTTCCAATATGAACACCCTTAGCCAACACCATTGCACCTCTAGCCATTTTACATCTGCTACTTGAGAAATAAACTTCTACACCAACATCACTTAACTTACTGACAAAAAGAAGATTTTGAGCCAAACCTGGTATGTGAAGTACGCCACCAATACCTTTGACACTCTCGTTAGGAAACTGAATTCTGACTCTTCCTCTACCAACTATCTCCAATGTTGAATCACATGCCAAGTATACCTTTCCACCATCATACTTCTTGTATTTAGAGAACCATTCTCTATTGGACATCATGTGAAAGGACACACCTGAGTCAACCAACCAAACATCATTTGATGCCTGAGTTGTCAAGGCTACTGCAATGAAGGCATCTGCATCACTATGAGAAGATTCATTGTCAGAGGCATTTTGCTTCTTCTTCTCCTTGTATTCCTTTCGGATATGACCAAGTTGCCCATAGTTCCAACATCTCACCTTGAACTTTTTACTAGGAGACTTCAATCTCCCTGTAGATTTGGATTTCGACTTCTTGTCTTTCTTCTTGCCTTTCTCCTTTGGTCTACCTCAAACAACAAGAGCCTCTTTGGCCATCTCAAAAGACTTCCTTCATATTTCTTCAGACAAGAGCGAAGCAACCACGTCATCCATCTTGAATGCAGTGGTTGTGCTTCCAATAGCCATCACTAGATGATCCCAACTGTCAGGTAATGAACACAATAGGAGCATGCAATGATCCTCCTCCTCAGTCTTTACACCTATAGATGCTAGCTGAGTAACACTCATTTTAAACGAGTTCAGATGGTCTACAACAGATGCACCTTCATCCATTTTCAAGGAGTACAACTTCTTCCTCAGGAATAACTTATTTACCAGAGACTTTCCCTGATAAATATCACCAAGCTTCTTCCACAATGAAGCTGCAGACTGCTCCTCATGGACGTTTAGGAGTACAAAATGGGCAAGAATCAGTCTTATCAGACTTCTTGCTTTTCTATCAACAAGATCCCAGGCCTCTTGCATCATACTTTGTGTCTTAGTTTTAGACACTGCTAACCAGAGGTCTCTATCCACCAACAAGTCTTCCATTTTGAGTTTCCATAACTCAAAGTTGCTATGATTAAACTTTTCAATATCTACTCTACCTGATGTACTCGCCATATCAAATGGAAACAAGTTTCAACAATGCAAGACTCCCACTGAAACAGTATTAGCACAAAAAATTGAGCTTTCTCTCAAGGATAACACAACGGGCTAGACTCTGATACCACTTGAAGGAAAAAATGGGATGGATCTAATAACCCAACAGTGTAGAATAAATTCCCTTAACACTAATACAATATAGGAGAAGAGCATAAACAGGTTCAAAAAGCTTTATAAACTTACTTGAGAAGAATACAACCAATAAAATAGATAACAAAATTAAGCATTCATAGTTGACACAAGATATACGTGGGAAAACCTTTATAGGTAAAAAACCCACCACACAAAGTCAAGACAATTGTATTACAGTAAAAAAATAGTTACATACAATGTTCAGTCTTCTCTGATCTTCTCACAACAACACTATCATGCTCTATCTCACTGTTACAATGTTATTTCTAACATACAGTTTGAAATCCTCTCATTCCCATGCAATATTATACTCGACTTAATAAGTCATACATTGCATTCAATTCTATCAACCAAGCATCGACCATCAGGTTCATGAATCACTCATCCAATCACGCAATCGATCTGCTCTAATAGATATCTTCATCATCGAGCCACCCAGGCATTTAATGCCATTCCATAATCGGGTTTCAATCCCTGCCGGACAAGTTTGCATTAACTGCTATTTACTACATTGGCCTTTAGCCAATCAAACTGCTATCAACCTTCCACGTGTCCTTCTTGCATTTGCTATCGCACTTTGACTTCGAGTCAAAATTGGTCAAACTGGTCCCGAGCTCGTTCGAGCTCTCTAAGTCCTTACCGCTCTACCGCCGAGCTCATTCGACCTGCTCGCGGTATGGTGGTGAGCCAACCAAGCTCAGCTGAGCTCTTACCGCTCTACTGCAGCTAGGTTTGAGTTGCCCTGTGGTATAGCGGTGAGCTCATCTGAGCTCACCGATGACTTCACCGAGCTCACCCACCTTGCCTCCGAAAACACCACCGCACTGCTGCTGCAGTCATCAGATAGGACCACGATGTGGCAGTGACTAGTCTATGGGACCTCTGATGGTCTTACCACGTTACCGGGGGGGCCGAGAGGCCACCCCGTGGTAGGGCAGTGACCATCAGCCAAACTGCTGGCGCTCTTATCGCGGCCACCGCAGTTAGTCACTTAACTATCTGCAGTGCGACGGTAACCACCGAACCCAACTGTAGGTGGTCTCACCGTGGCCATCGCAGTGAGTGAACCCACCGCTTGCGGTATGGCGGTAACCGCCAAGGCTACTACAAGTGGCTTCACCGCGGCCACCGCGGTCAAGGATTTAACCGCCCGCGGTATGGCGATGACCAACAAGACAGGTCGAATGATGCCAACCGCGACCACTGCAACAAAGGAAGAGACTGCGAGCGATAAAGAGGTAACCCTCAAAACTGACACCGTAGTACCGCCAGGGGCAGAAAAGAGCCAGGCGCAGTAAGGCGGTAAACTGCAGAAACAACAAATTTTTGCCAAGGCATGAAAAACAGGGGATTCAAGTTGGAAGTTGAGACACATTTCTCAACACCCTCATTATGTCACCTTTATTTTTATGCCATGAACACCTATTTATCTAAAATAAATAAATAATTGGAGTTAATTATCCTCACACATTTGTAAACCCCATGACTATTCTTATACAATCAAGATTCTCCACTTCTTCTCATTCAATCTCAACCATTCATTGAGATTCTAATCTCCACTATTCGTGTTCCTCTCTCTAGCTCTATAAATCAACTCCTTTATCTATAATTTAAAGGATTTTCAAATGATCATTTTGTAGATACATGCTATTGATTTGAGCACCCATATTTATCTAAGATCACATCCATTTCCAACTTATTTGCGGTTTGCATGTAATAATAGTTTGGTATTTTTGTATTCATTTTTTCTTTATATGAGCTATTTTTTGATTTAGAATAAGATTCCTAAGTTTTCACTTTGTTTCCCATTTTTGTTCTAAATTTTGAGATACATTTTTGGCACACTCGGTGGGAATAGATCTTTGATCCCTCTTCTAACTCCATCATTTTTCTTAGTGGCTTTTGGTGACCTAGGTTTTACATGTTTCTTCTTTGTTTTGAGTGGTTTCAATAATCAACTTCTTACAAGATCCCTAAATCATGAAAATAACCTCATGGTTACATTTGGAAGGGCTGAGAGATGACTTTTGATATATAATTTTCTATATTTTTTCACTGCCAATTTTTATAAAAAATTTAGGGACCTTTGTATGGAAATCTGTATGGTTGTACACAATTCTATATAGCCTAAATTTTTTGACATGTTTCTAATATTTTGTTTGTAGGTCATATGATGTATATATAGTAAATATATATTTAATATTTGTAGAAGGCATATACATAGGGAAGGTTTGGGCATATGCATAATATCACCTAGATTTGATTGTGACAGATATAAATCTTCGATATATAGTGTGAATGCAAGAAGATGAGTCCACTTCTAGTGGAAGTTTTAGACTTAGAAAAAAACCCAAACTTAGGCAAAATGAAACAGGATCCCGATATGCTTTGGGATCTCGAGCCTAAATTTAGAATGAGATCCTGTTATTTGACAGGATGCTGAGCCAAGAATTATAAAACAAGTTCTCATTTGCAACAAAACGAGATCCCATTTTGAAAAAAACGGGATCTCATTTATTATAAAATGAGGTACCGTTTATTACGAAATAGGATCTTGTTTATTACGAAACAAGATCCTGTTTATTATGAAATGGGATCTCGTTTGATAAAAGTAATAAATTTGTTAAAAATCGCCCGTAAGCTCATTTTTACTAGAGCTCGTAGGCGATAGAGAATGGGATCCCAACTTCTAACTATCGACAAATGACACCAGGTTCCTTTTTTTGTATTTTTTCCCTTTTTTGGTATTTTGATGGACATTTTTTGTTTTTTCACTATATTTTGTTTAGAGAAATTTTTTATTTTACAAATTTTATTTGAAAAATAAAACCATAGAAACTAAAAATTTAGGTCTTTAATTTACAAATTTCTTGAAAAAACCCCTGATAACTAAAAATTTACTTGTTTTCATTTGCATTGCTTTATGTTTTAATTATGTATGCAAATATTTCAAAATTCATTTTCATTTGCATTGCTTCATGTTTAAAATTTGTATGCAAATATTTCAAAATTTCATTTCATTTGCATTGCTTCATGTTTAAAATCTGTATGCAAATATTTCAAAATCACATAATACTTGCTTTAAATCTATATTCAAATATTTAAAAATTAGATAATACTTAATTTATTTGAGGAAAAAATCTAGATTTTCTTAAGTTTATTTCTTTCCATATTTAGCACTTATTATTAATTATTTAATATAGTCACATACAAATAGAATTTACAACACATGGCATCCATATGTACGCATGCACAAACACCTACTAGAAACCCTAAAATATTGCAACTTAGCCATTCACATCACAATATCATGTGAGAATAAATTTAACTCAACATAAAAATACATCTAGTTAATGTAACACCTATGGTTAGATAATGAGAAACCATGAGAACGACACATCAATGAAAAGTGATCTATAACAACCACCATAATCATGAAGAGAATCTGCATTACCAAGAAGGATACACTTCAACAAAACCTTGAAGGTTTAAGTTACGATCCCTATAACTCCATACATGTAATTGGATCCATTTTAACATAAAATTGTCAAGAAATATCCAAATAATAAAGATAAGTCCACCATAACATTACACTATGCAAACCATGTTGAATGCACATGGCAAACTAGATTGGGGTGAATCAACTGTATATTAAAACATAAAAACCATCATTAACATTCAGATATGCATTAGTTCTTAAACCCTTAACAACCATTAAACCCTTATCATGCATTAGAAAAATGTAAACATGAGAAATGGTAATGCAAACACATCCAAACACATAAGAACACCAGATTTATGTGGAAAACCTAAGAAGGGAAAAACCACGATGAGGATTAGCTCATAATATAAAGTAATTACAACACCAAATACAATAGGCTAATTGTCAGAGGTATCACTACCTAAAAGAAAAGGGCTCACTGCCAGATTAGAAAGAAGAAGAAATAAGTTTGTTACAATGATAAATCCATCTCAGAGCAACAAAAAGTTCCACCACTATTTCACCAAAACATTCACACTCTCTATAGAATGTAGACACGTTCTGCCCATTGCTTCCAGTATTCTTAGGCATTAAATTTTTCACTACATTTCATACTTTCGCACTTCACATCTCAACACACATCACATTTTTATCCTCCATCAATTCAACACTCATCTATACCATCCTCAACCTTGAAAATAATTCACAAGGTCAGCTATGCACCTCAACCATGCAAATTAAAATTATGTAAGCACCAAAAACATTCCTATGGTGGAAATGAATAAAGGTGGACCAAAACAAAACTTAACTTGGACCTCAATCCACTCATACATGCTACACCATGCTTCCAAAAACACCAAAGCATATTCACAATTAGTGTAAACACCTAAGGTCGACCGAACTTGTGTTAACACCACTAAAAAATTAAGTGCATGCTTCATTTGATCCAAAGATGACTCATGAAAAACACTTGAAAACCATTTGGAATATTCCATAAACACCCTAAAATCCAACAAATCCTTTGTAACATCATACAATAGAAGAACATATTCATCCTACACAACCAATTAACCTTCCACACATAGCAACACCTGGAACCAACCTTGTGGAGAACCAAAACACAAGATATTTAGACTGAAGATATATATGAGAAATATAAGCACACCCTTAGATTTGCAAGACCAAAAATCAAACTACGGAGAAATGCAGAGAAAAACCATTTCTCCTAGACAACACTGCTTTCATAGTTCATACATTGGTGAACACAACTTTCTCCACACAATGATCCAACACCTAAAATTATCGATATAGCACATTTTAACACCTATGATCAACACATCTGAACCGCATAGGAAGATCTTTAACCATGAAGAAATATGGAGAAAATCACTGAATTGTTCCTCTGTCATACTAAACACTCTTCACCACACTGTTTCCTCTTTTCTTCAAATTTTTTCAAAAGCACTTGGAAACCAAGCACCACAAACACATTCACATCCCCTGGAGCACTTGTACAACATCTCAACCACCCAAGAGTTTGAACATCACCAATCATGAGTAAATTCTTATCAAAGCAACACTAGAGGTTGACATCAATGATACTACTCATGACAACATAATGCAACCAATCAAAGCATCATCACAAACTTCCAACAATCTATCCATAGACATGTTGACATCAATGAAAACATAAAAGATACTCATACTTCCAATAATATCCACCTTTGTCATTGATGGCAACACATGGAAAAACCATCAACATCAAAAACATAGCTTTGATCACCAACTCATATACTGCACATTAGTGCATATTGCTCCCTTAAACTTTATCTTTCTCCCCCTTACTTCATAATGTTTTTCAATTAAATCTCTCCACCTTTGACATCAATGGAAAAGGGAAACACACCTGTATCTTTCCCCTTTTGACATCAATCATGCATACTCTCTCTCCCAAAGGCAATACCTATAAGGGACAATCACTACTCTGCAACTACCTTTCCTTTTATTGCACTCTATTTTCTTCACTCCTTCTCTACAACATATTTCACCAATTGGAAACAATTGCACATACCATACAATGCCAGCACTTACCCCCCTGACTGCAACAACCAATAATGCTACTACCTACTCCCCCTAAGAGGTAGCGACCAACATCAATCCAGAACAAGGAATGAATCTTGAGATCCACTAGACTAATGTATATCCTTATGCATCTAATTGAAATAAGGAGGGGAAATAACCCCTAACTTCTCTTGGAGATACCAAAAGTATCCTTAGGAAGAGCCTTTGTGAATATATCTACAACTTGATCCTTAGTAGGAACATACTCCAACTTAACCTCATTCTCTACAACCTTCTATCTCAAAAAGTGATATCAGATTGAAATATGCCTTGTCCTCGAATGCATTATCAGATTCTTTGAAATATTAATATCATTTGTATTATCACATAGGATAGAAATAGGTTCATCATATACCACAATGATATCCTTCAAAGTTTTCTTCATCCATCACCCATGTGTGCAGCATGATGCTAAAACAATGTAATCTACCTCTGTAGTAGATAATGGCATTGAATCCTGATTCTTGCTTAGTTAAGACACCAACCTACTTACAAAAAAGAATGTACCACCACTTGTACTTTTTTGGTCATCCACACAACCTACACAATCTACATCTATGTAAGAACTCAAAGAGAAATCAATATTTTTTGGATACCACAAGCCATGTTTCAAAGTGCCCATTAGGTACCTGAATATCCTCTTCACTACTAGCACATGTGACTCTTTGGGATCATCTTGAAATCTATCCACAAGACAAATTGCATGCATGCTATCCGATCTAGTAGTAGTTAGATATAGCAATCCTCCAATCATTAATCTATACTTTCTCTTATCAGCCTTAGGAGATTCATCATTCTTTCTCAACTTGCAACCAATAACCATAGGAGTACATATCGGTTTAGAGTCTTCCATCCCAAAATTCTTCAACATTTCCTTGAGATACTTAGATTGTGAAATAAATATCCCTTTCTTTGTCTGATTGATTTGAATTCCAAGGAAGAAATTCATCTCCCCAAACATAGATATCTCAAACTCTTTCTACATTTCTTCTGTAAATATCTTGCACATTGCTTAATTACTTCCAAAGATTATGTCATCAACATACACAACCACACTCAAGATTTGATTTTTTTAAACCTTAAAGTAAAGATTACTATTTGTGGCACCTTTATTAAATCCTTACTGCAACAAGTACCTATCCAATCTTGCATACCAAGCTCTAGGAGCTTGCTTGAGTCCATATAGTGCCTTCTTCAATATGCATACCATATTAGGATTATCTGATAACTGAAAGCCTTCCGACTGTTTAATGTAAACCTCTTCTTCCAACTCACCATTTAGGAATGCAAGATTCACATCCATTTGATAAAATTTGAAATCCTTATGTGCTGCAAAATCCAAAAACATCCTAATAGCTTCTATTCTTGCCACTGTAGCAAATGTCTCCTCAAAGTCTATTCCTTATACTTGTGAGTAATTTTTACACACATTTTTTTCCTTGTTTCTTACCACTTCTCCACTCTCATTCAACTTGTTTCAGAATACCCACTTAGTTCCAATCAAATTCTTGTTTGCTGGTGTTGGGACAAGCTCCCAAATCTATTTCTTCTCAATCTGCATTAATTCTTCCTCCATAGCCTTGATCCAATTTTCATCTTTGTATGCTTCAATCATTGTTTTAGGTTAAACTTTGGAAAGTAAACATAGGTTTAATTGTTCTTCTATCATAGAATCCTTTCTTCTTGTTAATATACCTCTATTTTTTTCACCAATAATCTGATCTTTTAAATGATTCTTTTGCACATACTTAGGGCTCTTAGGGATTTTTCTAGAGCTTCTTCCTCTTCAAGTTGCACTTATTTTTACTTACCTTCATATTTCTCTTCTTCTCTACAAGATGACTCATATGATTCATATCCATCTATCATTACTGAAATTTTATGTAAGTCTTCATCCAATTTGATACTTTCACTTTCAACAATCCTTTTCAGCCTCTTGTTTTAGCACTGATAAGCCTTACTTCTTGTAGAATATCTAAGGAAGATTCCTTCATCAGATCTTACATCAAACTTTCCTAAGACTTCTTCATCTCTTTTGATATAGAATTTTCTTCCAAATAGTCTAAAATATTTCACAGTAGGAGTTCTTCCATACCACAACTCATAGGGAGTCTTTGAACTATTTGTCCTTGCTTGTGCTATGTTAAGTATGTAGACTTTAGTGTGAATTGCTTCTCTCCAATAGACATCCGATATATTTTCTTCCTTCATCATTTTCCTTGCTGCTCCCTGAATAGTCCTATTCTTCCTTTCCACAACTCCATTTTGCTGAGGAGTCCTAGGGGCTGACAAATTCCTCTTTATTCCATGATATTCACAAAAATAGTTAAACTCATTGGAGGTGAATTCTCCACCTCTGTCAGATCTCAAACATTTGATCTTCATATCCATTTCATTCTCAACCATAACTTTGAATGACTTAAACTTATCGAAAGTTTCTAATTTTTCTCTGAGAAAAGTAACCCATGTCATTCTAGAATAATCATCAATTAATAGAATGAAATACTTATCACCTTGAATTTTTTTGATTCTTGTAGGTCCACAAATATCTATATGCACCAAATCCAAAGTATTGGAATTAGATTGTTCTTTGACTTTGAAACTCTTTCTAGCTTGCTTCCTAATTTTTCATTCCTTGCAGACAACATTAATAGGCTTTTTAATCTTTGGTAGATCTCTCACAACTTGATTCAAACTAATCCTCATAAGGCTATCAAAAATGATATGACACATTCTTCTATTCCATAGCCAACTTTCATTAATCTGAGTCATAAAGTTGAATTTTTGCAGTGCCCTTCAGTTGATAAAAATTTCCATTTGTCCTTCCTGATGCAACCACAACTTTAGAGCCGTTTCTGATCACACACCCATTATCCTAAAAAAATAATATATCCTTTGCTACACATTTTCCCTACGCTCAAAAAGTTATGCTGCAAACCATTAACATAAAGAACATCATATGTATTATGCTTTCCATCAAAATTGATTGAACCTTTTCCACATATCTTAACAGATGTATCATCACCAAACTTAACTAAACCACCTTAAAAATTCTCAAGCTTAACAAACTTATTCTTATCATAGGTGTCATGTGATTTGAGCATCCACTACCTATGATCCAATTGTTCTTCTCTTTCATGAAAAGTAGATAGACCTGCTTCTAGAGAACTTTCCTTCATACATCTCTTAGAGTTAGTAGAAATGGTTCCAACATTTAGAACCATGAACAAGAATTCATAATCTTCATCATTAGGGTAATCAGATTCATCATTAGATATACTGGCATCTTCTCAAACATAATAAATTTTCTTAATTGATTTACCTTTATTCTCCTTAGGTCTATCACTTGAAGAATAATGACCAATCTTTCCATAGTTAAAGCATTTCAAAGGTAACTTACCTCTATATTTTCGAGTGCCATTTTTCAATTTCCTCAAAAATTTTGCTTCCAACTCATCAAGCTCATCAAGCTCATCTAGATCAGATTCATCATTCTTCTCTACTTTTCCAACATTAAAAGCAATCTCTTTTTTACATCACTTGGACAAAATTCTCTCAATTCAAAAGTAGTTAAAGTGACAAACAACTGATGTCTAGGATACTGATCTAAATTCTCAAATTATTCAATAGAATAAACTTTATGACTATAAGCTTTAGTAAGAGTTATTAGTACCTTCTTAACCACCTCTTCTTCTTCAAGTTTTTCTCCAAGGCCTCTGATGAAATTGAAAATTTCTTCCACTCTATGCATGTAGCCTGTAATATCTTCATCTTCTGTCATTCTTAAGGTCTTAAATTTATTCTTTAAATTCTACATCTTTGGTTGCTTGACTTTATCATCTCCTTCATAGATAATTTCCAACTTTTTCCAAATTTTAGTAGTAGTTTTAAGACTCATAATTTTTACAAGTTCTGAATTAGCAAGGCTGCTTAGAAGAGCATGCCTTTCTTTGCCATTATTCTCATATGCCTTGATCTCATCATCAGTACTTGGACCATTTGTAGGCATTATATATCTAGTTTCAACAAAATTCCAAACTTTGAATCCAAATAAATAAGAAATCCTTCCATTATGGTCTTCTAGAATGCATAATCAGATCCATCAAATAGAGGAGCCTCCTTCTTGTGTGCCATCCTAAATCTATCTCAAGCAGTTAAGCTTTATTCTAAGGAACCTTGCTTTGATACCAATTTTTGAATGCACAAGACAACTGAGAGGGGGGGTGAATGAGTTGTACATTAAAATATCAAATCCCTCATTAACATTCAAATTTGCATTAGTTCTTAAACCCTTAACAACCATTAAACCCTTCTCATACATTAGTAGAATGTAAACATGAGAAATTGTAATGCAAACACATCCAAACACATAAGAACACCATATTTATGTGGAAAACCCAAGAAGGGAAAAACCACAGTGAGGATTATCTCACAATATAAAGTAATTGCAACACCAAATACAATATGTCCACTGTCAGATGGCTCACTATCCAAAAGAAAAGAAGGGCTCACTACCAATGGATCACTACTAGATTAGAAAGAAGAAGAAAGAAGATTGTTACAATGAGAAATCCATGTTAGAGCAACAAAAAGATCCACCACTGTTTCACAAAATATTTGCACTCTATCTATAGAATGTTGACACCTTTTGCTCACTACTTCCAATAGTCTTAGGCATTAAACCTCACACTGTATTTCACACTTTCGCACTTCACATCTCAATACACATCAAATTTTTGTCCTCCATCAATTCAACACTCATATATACCATCCTCAACCTTGAACAACAAAAAAAAAGAGTTCAAGTAGTAGAGGACCAATTGCTTCATCAACAAAAAAAGAATAAGTTGTCTCCAAGGTATTATGGGCCATACCAAATCATGTAAAAGATCAGTAGTGTTGCCTACAAGATAGAGTTGCCACCAAAAACAAAGATACATCCATTTTTTCATGTTTCTTATTTGAAGAAGGTAATTGGGCATAATATTCCAACTCAAACAGTTTACCAGAGCTTGATGAAGAAGTAATAATCATTTTGGAACTAGAGTGCATTCGTCAAACACACACGAAGAAGCTAAGGAATATAACTCTCACTGAGGATCTCATCCAAAGGAAGAATTTACCAGTTGATGATGCCACATGGGAGGACGAGGAGTTAATTCAAAAGAATCCACACTTGATTAGCATTAAGCACAATGCTTCTTTGAAGAGGGGGGTATGCTACACCCTTAATATTGGTGTGCATAGGGTTATGAATAGCCAACTTGCGGCTATCGTAACTCCTAATTAAGTCATGTTATCATTATTATATTATTATTTAGTTGGTTAGGTTAGCCTAGGGCTTATATAGGGGTTCCTAAGTTGGCCTAGGTGATATCATAGGCATAAATAGGTATATAAAGGAGGTTGTGAGTCTTATTTCATCATCATATTATGAATTGTGTTCTCATTGGAGGTATTTGGAGGTTTTCCCCCTCGAAGTGGCTTGTTATTCTGTCATTATCAAGTATTATAACATATTTCATATCATCTTCTTCTATTGTGTAAGTTATTTCATTACAAGTGGTATCAGAGCATGATCTTGGCATCGTAGAGGCAAGGTTTTTTTCTCAATTTTGGAGGTAATTTTTGGAAGAGCATATCTTTCAGATTTTGGTGAGATTTTTTTTTTCTGATTTTTAAATTGTTTTTGAATACCATATTAAAGAAGCTACAATCTATATTTCAAAGGAATTGGAGCAGAATTGAGTGAATTATTGCAGAATTAGAATTTCTACACAATTTATTTGAATCTACATATCTATCACATCCTACTGAATTGGAGCTTGGATTTTGTTGGGTTTTTAAATACATACTAAAGGAGACTACAGTACAAAATTTGGAGAAATTGAGTCAAAAATAAGTGAGTTATTACAAAATTAGGGTTTCCAAAAATACCACTCTCAAGGCTACAAATCTACTTATTTCTTGGAATTTTTACTAGGTGAGAGGTGTTTTGGCCCTAGTAAGTTACATTAAAAATTTCATAGAGTAAGTTTCATTTGTGTGATTTATTTCAAAATTATTGATTGGTTCCCATCATGATGGGGCTTGCAACAAGGGGCAAAAATAATGTTGTCACACCGTGGAATACTCCTGATAAGGATATGGTAACAATAAAGGATATTAATCCTAATGAGGAAATAAGTAAGTTTAAGGAATAAATTTCCTCAATAAAGATGGATATGTGTGACCTAAGAGGAGATATATCAGATATACAAAACATGGTAAGCGCTTATATGAATGAACCAAGAAAGGAGTTCTCAAGCGACCAAGGTGAAACTTCCAGGTCAACTAATATTGACACAAATTTTAATACTCCTATGGGATCTAAGAATTTTTTTTCTAAAAGTGGATATGCGCAAGTTCGATGGCAAGGATCCTCTAACATGGATAAACCAAATGGACATTTTCTGAAGTACATCAAATCCCAAATGGAAAAAAGGTCATGATGGCTTCCCTATATCTAGAACTAGGTTAATTCATTTGGTATCATTGGATTTGTACTCATTGAAGGAAAAAGTGTCTCACCGTCTCATGGTCAATTTTTATGGAGGAACTCCAAGCACAATATAGCAATAGTGTGATAGACAACTTCTTCAACCAACTTGCTAAACTTCAACAAATAGGATCAGTTAAGGATTATATTCAACAATTAAAAAATCTATCCTTAAGAGTGGATACAATTACAGAGGAGAACTTGAATTATTTATTCTTGGGTGGTCTCAAGGATCACATTCAACATGAGGTATGCATGTTTAGTCCTAGCTCTATAAATGAGTCTTTTATCTTAGCACACATGGTCTAGGAGAAGTATTTGAATCCTAACAAGCAAGGGGCTAATGTGACAAGAGAGAAAGGATATTCAACACATTCTCTTCCTCAACCTATTAGGTTGAATCCACAAAAAAATGAGGAGAAAAGAGAAAAAGGGTTGTGTTTCAATTGTGATATCAAATATAGTCGAGGACATAAATGTAGTGAAAATAAATTGTTCTATATTGAAGGTCCAAGTGAGAAATAAGATGAGGAACCCATATTAGAGGATGAAAGGGAGTCAAATGAGGAATCACATGATTCTCAACCAATCATTTCTTGTCATGCACTCTCAGGTTTTAGTGCTCCACAAACTCTCAAGGTAATGGGTTTATTAAAGAAGCAAAAAGTAACATTGTTGATCGACTCAGGTAGTACTCATAATTTCAACAACAAAAAATTGGCTACTCGTCTAAATTATTTTATATATCCAGCTCCAGAGTTTTAGTTTTTGATTGCAAATGGTGGTATAGTTAGTTTTTCTGAGAAGTGTCATAGCATTAAATTATCCATGGAATATTATTAACTTGATACCCCAATGTATTGGATATCCATGGGTGTAACAAATATTTTTTTAGGAGTACAATGCCTTACTACATTGGAAATAATTGAGATGAACTTCCATGAACTATTCACAAGATTTCAATTAGAATGAAAGATAGTAGAGCTAAGGGAGTTGAAGTAAAAGTCCCCATAGATGGTAAGCTCTCATCAAATGAAAATGTTTCTTAAGAAAGGAGTGGATGGATTTGTGGCCTAGCTATGTTCATTAGAAGTCTCTGAATCTAATGATCCTACTCATCCAAATTTATAAGGAATAATTGATCATCACTTAGTGGTTCTTGGAGATATGCCTAAAGGAATTCCTCCCAAGAGGGATCATGGTCATTCCATACAACTAGTTCTAGGGAGCCAACCACCGAACATCAGGCCTTATAGGTACCCACACATACAAAAAAGTGAGATAGAAAAAATTGCTGAGGAGATGTTGGAGGAAGGAATTATGAGGCATAGCCAAAGTGCTTACTCCTCACCTATGGTGATGGTACATAAGAAGAATGAAACTTGGCACATGTGTTTGGATTATAGAGTTCTCAACATGCACACCATTAAAGATAAGTTTACTATTCCAATAATTGATGATTTGCTAGATGAATTGAATGGAGATATGTATTTTATGAAGTTAGATCTTAGATCTGGTTATCACCAGATTTAGATTAAGGAGGAAGATATTTTTAAGAAAACATTTTAGACTCATGAGGGTCATTATGAATTTTTGGTGATGCCATTTGGTCTTACCAATGCACCATCTACATTCCAAAGTTTGATGAATTCCATTTTTAAGAATTTCTTGAGAAACTTTATGTTAGTGTTCTTTGATGATATATTGATTTATAGCAAGACTTGGGACAAACATTTGTAGCATGTAGATCAAGCATTAAAAATAATCAAAGATCATCAACTCTATGCTAAGCCATCCAAGTGTGCTTTTGGTCTTAAGGAGGTGGAGTATTTGGGACAAAGTCTCACATGAAGGAGTAAAGATGGACCCTAACAAAATTAAGGCTATCATTGAATGGCCTATTCCAGAAACCATTAAGAAACTGAGGGGTTCCTTAAGAATGATAGGGTACTACACAAGATTTGTGAAGAATTATGTTCGTATTGCAACACCCCTCACCACTCTATTGAAGAAGGATTATTTTCATTGGAATGAGTTTGCTAATTCAGTATTTGAGAGATTGAAGGAGGCTATGTGTACAAATATAGTGCTTTCCACTCTTAACTTCACCAAGGAATTCATTGTGGAATGTGATGCTTCTGGAAATGGGATAGGAGTAGTTCTCATGCAAGAAGGTTGACAAATTTCTTTTGAGAGTCATCAATTAAAGGGTAAGAATCAACTCAAACATATTTATGAGAAGGAAATGCTAGCAATCCTTCACATAGTTAAACAATGGAGGCCTTATCTAATGGGTAGACACTTCAAGGTTAAGACAAATCATGATAGCCTAAAATATTTTTTGGAACAAATATTATCTTCTGAAGAGCAACGAAAATAGGTCACTAAGATGTTAGGATATGACTTTGATATTGCATATAAAAAAGAGAAGGAAAATATTGTGGTAGATACGCTTTCTAGGAAGGATGAGAAAAGATGAAGCCTTATTATGCACCCTTTCAATATTACAAGAACATTGGGTGGAAGAAGCCAAAGCAGAGTGGAAAAATGATGTTGCGACAAGTAATCTCATCCAACAATTAAAAAGTGATCCTAGTAGTTCAGATAAGTTTTGTTGGAAGGGAGATACTCTTTGGTATAAAGAGCATTTGTATCTCTACAAGAATCCCACTCTTAAACACAAGATTCTCACAAAACTACATGAGTCTCCAGTTGGTGGTCATTCAATATTTTTGAAGACATATCATTGGGTCCAACAATATTTTTTTGGGAAGGGCTAAAAGGTGATGTTCAAAAATTTGTGGCTAAGTGTTTAGTTTGTCAAAGGAATAAATTGGAGATAATTAAGAAACCAGGTCTCTTGTAGCCCCTATCTATTCCTAACCAATGTTGGGAAAAGGTATCCATGAACTTCATCATAGTGCTTCCCAAATCTAAAGGTCATAATGTCATCATGGTAGTAGTTGATCACCTCGCTAAGTATGCACATTTCATTGCATTATCACATCCTTTTATAGAAAGTGTAGTGGCAAAAGTTTTTTTGGAGAATATCCAAAAGCTACATGGGAAACCTAAGGTTATTTTCAGTGATCGTGATCCTATCTTTACTTGTCACTTTTGGAAAGATTTATTCTCATGTTTGGGTACTCAATTGGATAATAGCTCTTCATACCACCCTCAATCAAATTGACAAACTGAGGTTGTTAATAAGTGTTTGGAAGGATATCTATGTTGTTTCACTTCAGAGAAATAGTCTCAATGGGTAGATTGGCTACCACTCGAAGAATGGTGGTATAACACTTCTTTTCATAGCTCGTAAAAAATGTCTCCAGTTTGGCACTTTCATCCTCCTTCCATCACATCATCATTAAAGGTTTCACCAAGAGTTCAGGCAGTAGAGGACCACTTGCTTCATCAACAAAAAAAAGAATAATAAGTTGTCTCCAAGGTATTATGGGCCATACCAAATCATGCAAAAGATCGATAGTATTTCCTACAAGCTAGAGTTGCCACCAACAACAAAGATACATCCATTTTTTCATGTTTCTTATTTGAATGTCATTGGGCATAATATTCCAACTGAAACAATAATACCAAAGCTCGATGAAGAAGGAAGAATCATTTTGGAACTAGAGTGCATTCGTCAAACACACACGAAGAAGCTGAGGAATAAAACTCTCACTGAGTATCTCATCCAATGAAAGAATTTACCAGTTGGCGATGCCACATGGGAGGATGAGGAGTTCATTCAAATGAATCCACACTTGATTAGCATTGAGGACAATGCTTCTTTGAAGAGGGGGGCATGCTATGCCCTTAATATTGGTGTACTGTTATGCCTTGCATAACCACCCCATCTTTTGCCTTGGTCAAAATGGGTCCCCCTTTGTGTTTTTTGTACTTAGTTGTTTTTGAAACAAAGTTTGGAGTCTACTTTTTCCAATACTTTGTTTTTCTTTGGTTTCTCTGTCAGAATCGGAACCGGAGTTGAATCGGGTTTTGAAAGTTCTTTTGAGGCTTGTTTTTGGTTCTATCTCGACGGTCTTTTCTTTGCCTTTGTTTTTGGTCTTTAGCGGAAGCGGAGCCGGAATGGGAATTGGGATGGTTGTTATCAAAATTTGCAAAATCAAATTCAATTCCGATCCCACCTCCGCTACTTTTTAATGTTTGTTTTGTCTCGGTTTTTGTGTTTTGTTTTATTAGGTTGGTCTTTTACTTAACTTTTTGTTTTTGTTTTTGTTTTGTTTTTAGTTGTCAGACGCGGAGTCGGAATGGGAATAAGGTTTGGAAATTTTATGAGTTCAAGATTCTATTTCCATTTTAGTTCCGCCCCCTCCAATTTTTGTCATTGACTATTTGACTGAAGTTGCATTGCAGACCAATGTTCGTTCTCTTACAGTTCTAACTCTGCCTTATTGCATTTTAATGCATTAATGGTGGTTGCCGGTGTAGGTAGAAATTCACATATTTTTCTTTATTAAGGGTTAAAGCCGATCATTATTGTTATTATTAAAAGTCTGAGAGCGCGAAGAGCAATAGCAGAGTTCGTTTGAGAAAATTGATCGAGATAGAGAAGGGATATTGTGTGTGAATTGATTCAGAAAGTTGGCTTGGCTTTGTTTGCGTTTGAGGTAGGTCTTTTATCTTTGTTGTGTTCATTGTTTTTTGCTTTGTATCTGCTCGCGTGTTCAATCATTGTGTTTTAAAGCAATTTTATGATCATCGATGTGATTGAATGAGCAGGTTCTTGTTTTGGCTTGTTTGTTTTGCTTTAAATCTTTGTTGTCTTGTTTTATCGTGTCGTTTCTTTCTATTTTAGGGCACTGTCGCTTTCATGTCTTAATCGTGATTGCGTCGTGTCATTTTCGATTTGTAGTAGATTAGATTAGATTAAAGGTTTTTAATGGCATGAGTTAGATTAAGAATTTACAGTGAGGTAGATTAGAGATTTTACAGTGAGTTAGGGTAGATTAGATTTATTGTTTAAATCAGGGTTTTGTCGTTTGGTAGAATGGCAGGGTTTTAAAACCATGCCCTAGTTTTATTAGGTTTGTTAGATTAGGGTTTCATTGGTCTCTGTAATTACTTTAAATAAAATTTAAACAAATGACCCTAAAATACAATTGTTCCCCACGGTCATATGAGGGTAGAGTTTTTAAGCTCCTTTGCCATTTTATAGCAACCTAGGTTTAATCATGAAGTTATGTTGGAAATGAATGAATTGGATGATGTCATGATTAGCATCGGCGGAGGCGAGATTCGAATGGATTATGGACATGAGAGTTTGTTTTACAAAAGTTATCAATTCCATTTCTATCTCGTTTCTGATTCTAAGTTCTAAAGGGTTTTTCCTGGAGTATGTGATAATTGGCAGAGGCGGGATCGGAATTGATCTTGAACTTAAGAATTTTGTTTGCGAAGGTTATCAATTCCATTTTTATCCCGTGTCCAGCTCCGTATATAGTGGGAAGTCTTTTCTTCAAAGTAACAATGACCAAATCGGAGGCGGAGGCGGAATGGAAATAGAATATGAAAAGTAAAATTCAAAGAAAACTAAATCCGATTTTTGTTCCGATCCCGGTTCCAATAACCTCCCCGACTCTGACTTCGAGCCCGTTTGTTATTAGGTGAAGTTCCTATATCGGTTTTTGCTCTGAGTCCGCCAGTTTTGTAAAAGTGATTGTTTTGAGCTTCTGTCTGGTTCTGACTCCGATGTATGTGTAACAGGTATGTTTTAAAAGCATATTTTATGATGATTTATCTAAAGGTATAATTAGAGGTTTTTTTGTAGGAGATTTGAGAGATGTCAGGAATGTCAGGAGAGGCTGCTCGAAGGAATCAACCAGCTGGAACATCAAAAACAATAGCGAAAATCAAGAAGGTGAAACTAGAACAGTTACCTTATACATTGAGGTATGATCATAGGAATTCGGTGGTGAAGGTGAGCAAGGTGGAATCAGACTGGTCAGATATCACAGATACTAATCTGGGCCAGTATAGCTTTGAAGAATTACATGAAGAGACCTTTGCAGAAAGGGTGAACTTGACAGGGAGAACTCAAAGTATTGTTGAATCTGGTCTTGCACATATCACTGTGTTTCCTTTATCAGTTCAGTGTCCGGAGTTGATATTGACAGTGGCCAGTATTTATAATCTAGCTACAAGATTATGCATGGATTCATAGAATAATGTGATTATAGATCTTACTCCGCAGATGTTCCAAAGCATATTTAATGTTCCTGATCCCAAGAATTTGGTGCAGCTAACTGAGGCAGAAGCATTGGAGAAATACAACAAGCATAAAGACTCCAATAAGTCTCATTTAAACAAAAGATGGTTAAGCACCAAGAAGAAGTCTTTAAGCAAGCTTGCAGACTAGCCAAAGAGGGCAGATTTCAAGAAGGAGATATCTGATTTGATATTGATGCTATCCAGAGTGTTTGGAAAGAGGAATGCCTTCCACTTCAAGGAATGGATGTTTCATTTTATTCAAGTAATCTTTCAGGGTGGTTACCAATTTTATTGGTCAATGATTGTTTCTGATGCCATACATGATCAACTCACAAGGGTTAGATAGACCAAATATTTCTTCATGACTTCATATGTGGTCTATGCTGTAGTAAGATTGGGGATTTTCCAAGGATTAAATAGAGTAGGTATAATGGGAGCCTTGGATGGACAAAGGAAGGTATGGGAACACTACGATCAATTATCTCTTTAGGTTGCTGAGACTCACTTTAGGAGAGTCAATGATGCCTTTTTATATGTGGTCATCAATCAGTTGAGTGGAGATGCAGGATACAGATTAAGTCAAGAAGCTATGGCATTCATTTCTGAATGGGGAAGTTGGTACATCCAATACCCCAAATTTACATACTTCAGATTGTTTGGTTTTGAGGGTCATCCCCATTTACTTCCAAGATGCTGCAGCAATAGAATAGTGCTTATGGAGTTTGTGTATCAAGCCATTGGAGTTAATGCTAGATTTGGGATGAAGCACAAGATAGGATACCATAAATTTCCCATGACACTGGGTGAATACAATTGTCAACATTTGAAGGGAGCAAAGGTGGTTTGTAATGAGTTGATACAATTGAAATTGGGATTGTATACAACTCGTAAATATTTTGATCCAAAGAAGAAGATGTATGCTTTATTACCTTCAGTGTTTACTAGACATTTTAATTTGTTAGAGGATTTTTGGTGTGATCGGCAGGATGAGTATGACTTAAGGAAGAAGAATTATGAGAGATTATCAGTCTCACTGATGTCAGAACTTGGTATTAAAGAAAATATTCCTGACACTTTGGTGGATGATGGAATTGTATTAGATCCCTCATATGAAGCTTTGAATATTGGTACTAGAAGCTTAGATCCAATAGACTGGAATGAGGAAGAAACAATTGATATTAAGAAAATTGGAAGAATAGTCTTGGATAGAAGTGTGCAATGGTTGATGATGAGAACTCAAGCTCCTTAGGGACCAATCCTCAAGAAAGGTAAAGGGTACAAGAGGATTAAAAGGAAGACACCTCCCAAAGAGCCATTGGAATTCTTTCCTCTTGATGTTGAAGAAATAGAACTTGAGGTGGTCGATGAAGAAGAAGAGACACCAGAGGGAGATGTTCCAATTGAATCTGTTGTTCCTATGCCTGCATTGGGTGAGTCATCTACACAAGCCCCACTCACAAGAAAGAAAAGTAAAGAAGTTCAAGGAGTACTTTATGCCATGGCTGAAGCTACTAAAGGAAAAGAAGTGGAGGAAGAATTGGTAGAAATTGAGACAGACTCGGATGAAACTCTGTGTGAGAAGGACTTGCAAGAAAATGTGACTCTAGATCATACTATTGAGCAAATTCTTACACAGGAAGAACAATGGAAAAAATTTGAAGATGCTACCAAAGAATCTGATGCAAGGGCTGCTGCGGAGAAACAAAAGGAAATGGAGGAAAAGTTAAAAGCTGATGCTCTACTTCAACAACAACAATCAAAGGTAAAAAAAGTTGAAACAAGGACAATAGCTGATGAAATGGAGGAGCAAATGAGGCTACGAGAGCATGAGATCAAGGTCAAGGCAGAAAATGACAAGCTGGAACTGATACAAAAGATCCATGATCTTGAGGAGGAGAAAGCAAGAAACCGAAGGGAAAAGGAAGCCCTGGTTGCTAGACTGAAGCTTGCAGAGGAAGCTCGAGAGAAAGAACAAGAAGCTGAAGCTCTAAGAAAGGAGAGAGATGCTAAAGAGTTAATAAAGAAATAGCAAGCTGAAGAAGAAAGGGAAAAGGCAGAGAAACTCATAGCCTTATAAATGGAAAGAATAGAAAAGGAAGAATCAGAAAGGATAAGAAAAGAAAAAGAGGCCGAAGAGCTAATCAGGAAGCAAAAGGAAGAAGAGGCCAAAACTGCAAAACTTAAAGCTTTTGAGGAAAAACGGTTGGAAAAGGAGTCCTTAGAGAAAGAGAAGTTGGATGAGGATCAGATGGAAGAGGAGAGATTGAGAAAAGAAGAAGAAGACATGAAAGTGCAAGAACAAAGAGATAGAGAAGAGGCTGAGAAGTTGGTGCAGATGCATGTGCTGTAGGAACAACAAGAGAAAGCAAAGGTTGATTCTCAACCTGAGGTAAATGTTCAACCATCCTCTATAGTTGTTGCTTCTTCTTCCATGATGATGACTGCTCCTAGTGCTCCTACATGGTTGAAATTAGATTTGCAGAAGAAAGCTAGAACACCTCCTCAACCTCTTAATTGGGAGGACATGATGAAGGAGATTGAATAGGAAAGGCCTAAGAAGAGGGATAAAGTTTTTCATTCTACCAGACTCACAAATAAAGGGGAGATAGTTGCTGAACGTGCCATGCCTATGACTGAAAAGGAGGTAGGGGATATGCAGCTCATAGACTATCAATTGAGTACGGTTAATTTGGGAAGACCCACTAGTAATCAACAAATGAATCTGATTGATGTGGTGACTTCAACGACTAAATCAAGAATGATCAAGGAGAAGCAAAAGAAAGATGAGCTTAAGGATCAATTGGATCAATTACATTCATTCTTGAAGAGTGTCTCTTCTCCAAGGTCACAATAGGTTGCAGCAATTGAGACTCCTGTTTTGCTAAGAAAAAAGGAGGTTGATGATTTGGTGCAGGTTAGAGGTAAGGCGGAGATGGTTGAAAAGTGGATAGACAAAGTGAACTGGGAGGTAGGTGAGGTTTTGGAAAAAGGGTTTGAAACTTACAAAGAAGCAGAAGGAGTAATAAAAGAGATGCATCAATACATTGAGGCATCCGAAAAAATAGAAGAAGAGTATAAGGAGTCTATTGAAAAGTTAGAGAAGATAAATACATTGCCTCTAACTACTCTTCTAGAAGAATCTATACTCAAAGATGATAACAAAGATTTTGTAGAAAAGACTTCTCGCATACTTAAGTTTAGGATTGGCTTTTTGAGCAAGCATAAGGATGAGATTCAGGAAGCAGTTAATAATTTAACTGAGCAGTTGGAAGAGTTAGAAGCGGTTATGGCTATAATTGTAGATGTGAATGTAATGACTAAAGATGGCATGCTGTTGAGTCAGGTTAGAGAGAAATGGAATGAAAGATTCCAAGGACTCATGCAGGAGAAAGATGATGGAGGAGACTTAGTGATAGATTGGCTTGTAGAAGTCAAAGAAGAAATAAAAGCTACAGGGAGAGAGTTGATCAAGGTAAAAAGTATGAAAGAGTTTGCTACAGTTGAGTTGGATCACATCAAATTCAAAGATGACTGGATTGATGGGCCAGATATGGATATGCTACAACAAGTCTTCACCAGTTATGATGAGTTCATAGCAGATCCAGCTTCACATGCATAAAATATTGCATGCATGATGTTATTCTTCCTTGCATGTCGTATGATGATCTTCTTCCTTGCATGTTGCATGCATGCAACATTGATAGTCTTAAGGGCGCATGACTTCTTTTCTTCTATTTCTATCTTCTATTGTTAGATCAAACTGAATGTATAATGTAAGAACTCAAGATCAAAGTTGATCTGAGTTTCCAAGAAAGTTGATTGTTCCTAAAAAGGTGGAAAGCCTAAGATAGAAGTGAAGTTCAAACTTCTTTTGTATATCTATAAATACCAGATGGGTATCACATTGTAAGGGTCGGCTAATTGAGAATTGGATTGGCTTGCCTAGTGCTAGGAGATAGAATTTTAGAGAGTTTTGTAGAGATACATTGTACTAGATTTTTTGATAGTTAATAAAATTGCAGGTTTACAAAATATGGAGTTTACATTGAATTGTGTTGTTTGATAAGGTTAATGAGTTATAATCCACCTGAATGCCAGTGATTGTGCTGAAGCATGATAGTTTCTTATGTGATGAAAGTCATTAGAAGAAACCAGGTTTAAAGATTATCTTGTTAAATTGTCATTGAATTAAAGTTATTGAAGTCTGTTGATCTATAGTTTTGATGATGAATGAATGTGTGTTGTTTTGAAATCTTGGAAATACTTGTGATATGTGAATAGTGGAATTGAATTAAGCACCTAAGATGTATACGATGGTACAGTTATACTGTGGGTTGTGTCATGCTATGGTTTTGTGATCGGTTGAGAAAACATTCATTGTTAGAAGTATATGTCTGGATATTAGATAAATTTAATTCATACTTGCTGATTTACCCCTTTGATCTATCTTTTTCTTTTATTTAAAACCCATTGATTTACAGGAACTATTTTGATAAAGAGAGCCATAGCTTGAATCCTTTGTTACCAACACAGGCCCCTTGAATATTATAGTTGCATGAACCAATTGAGTGACATCAGACAGTTGAGAACCAACTACCAGGACCTTGGGAGTTAGGCCACTACATGTTGTCTTTCTCTTTCAGGAGAAATAGAGTAGAAATATTCTATTTTAATGTTGTTTGTGTCATTTTAACCATCAACATGTACATCGTGTTATGAATAGTCAGCTTGTGGCTATATCAAATCCTAATTAAGTCATGTTATCATTATTATATTATTATTTAGTTAGTTAGGTCAGCCTATGGCTTATATAGGGGTGTCTAAGTCAGCCTAGGTGATATCATAGGAATAAATAGGTATATCAAGGAGGTTGTGAGTCTTATTTCATCATCATATTCTGAATGGTGTTCTCATTGGAGATATTTGGAGGTTTCCCCCCTTGAAGTGGCTTGTTATTCTCAGTCATTATCAAGTATTTGTAACATATTTCATACCATCTTATTCTATTGTACAAGCTATTTCATTACAAAATACGACACAAACAACATACATTACTTGAACACCATTTGGAATATTCCATAAACACCCTAAAATCCAACAAATCCTTCACAACATCATACAATAGAAGAACATAATCCTACACAACAGTTAACCTTCCACACATAGAATCACCTGAAACCAAGCTTGTGGGGCACCAAAACATAAGAGATTCAGAATGAAGATAGATATGAGGAATATAAGCACACTCCTAGATCCACAAGACTAGAAACCAAACTGTGGAGAAATGCAGAGAAAAACCATTTCTCCCAAATAACATTGCTTTCATAGTTCACACATTGGTGAACACAAATTTCTCTACACAACGATCCAACACCTAAAATTTTGGATATAGTACCTTTGAATGCCTCCAATTAACATATCTAAACTAAATAGAAATATATTCAACCATGAATAAATGTGGAGAAAAACACTGAATTTTACTTTGTCATACTGAACACTCTTCACCACACTGTTTCCTCTTTTCTTCAAATTTTCTTAATAGCAATTGGAAACCAAGCACCACAAACACATTCATATCACCTGGAACACTTCTACAACATCTCAACCACCCAAGATATTTAACATCACCAATCAACGGTACATGCTTATCAAAGAAACACTAGAGGTTGACATCAGTGATAGTACTAATGACAACATAATGTAGCCAATCAAATCATTATCACAGACTTCCAACAATCTCTCCATAGACCTATTGAAATCAATGCAAAAACCTAGAACTGTTGACATCAATGACAACACATAAGCTACTCATACTTCCAACATACCATAGCATAAATGATGACCATAAATTAAGACTACATAAAGGAGTTCTTACTATGAAGCACATAATAGAAGTATCTAGTTACACAACTCTTGAGAATTTGAGGATAAGTGAATCCACTTAAGAACCCAAGAATTTACACTTAAAATAGTTTAATATTTCCAGATCATGTTAGTAAAATAACTCATATTCATAGATTAAGAATGAAAACAAATAAAATAATTAGTGTGTGTAGGTGAGTTTTTTGAATGTTCTTATAATTGAGAAAATTAACCTTTATGACTAGATATTGGGCTAGTTCATTGACAAGTAGACAAAGTTCTACATATTATAATCATGTATACTAGTAGAGATAGTTAACACATGCCTAAGAATCACTCCTTTTCTATCCAAACATCAATAGCTTTGGTGGAGTTAAATCTCTACTCTTGTCAAGGTATAGATCTACTACCATTCAAGAATCTATATAGTCCTAGTAGAGATACCTAGTTAAAGGCCATGCTAAGCTTAAAGTAAATTCACCCACATCATAAAATCAACATCAAGATCCCTATTCAATGTATCATCAAAAATTTCCACAACCGACTCAAGGTCAAAATTATCATGTTGATCCCATTAATCAAGTCCAAGGATAAAAATCCTCTCAATCACCCATCAACCCCATCCAAGAGCCAAAAGACCACCCATTTTACCCTAAAACCTTTACCTAATGGTATTTTCTTAGTGAATAGGTACTTTGAAAAGCCTAATATTACCTCTAGCCATCTAATGATGCATTTCCATCTTTCTTTCAAAGTAAAAATATCCCATTGTAAATTAAATGTGTCAAATCATGAAATATCAAGGAAAAGGATTAGGAATTCATGAACAAGGAATCCTTGAACATATCCATATTTATGCAAACCAAGGATTGTAAGGTATTGGATCTATAAATCTATAAATAAGAAGAATAAGGATGCTAAGTCACATGAGCACTAGGGTAACTTCTCCCCATATCAAAATAAATTCATCTCATCATTCTACCAAGAAAGTTACTACTATCAATCCTTTCATTGACCTACCGGCCTCACCACCAACCATTTCGTTGATCCTATACCAATCCTTTCATCAATCCCATTATGAAAATTTTAACCGTTCACCTCCTTTTTCCATCACTATGGATCAAAAGAATCACACACCATTCAAAATATTCCATAATGATGAATCAATCACCTCCTTCATAGGACTAGGATACATTAGAATATCCCAGTAAGTCCCTCTAAATGGATAAAATTATTTATATCAAAACGTCTCAATCCAAAACATTTCAAAGGACAAATGTCCACAAGTCTACATGGACAAAAAAGTCCCCACGCAGGTGTTAATAATTACCTCCTAAATGTACATTTTAAAAATAGGACATGTGATTAAATAAAAAGTGTACTATCAATTAATTATTGGTTGGGGATTGAAAGTAAGCAATAATTAACCTATAAAAATAGTTCATCAAAATGTGGCTACATTTGAAACTAGATTTCATATCACAATAAATTTTTTTTTTTTTTTTGAAAGGTAGACTTGAACCATGTCTCATTCTAAAGGGATGATCATAAAATTCATATCATGATCTCATAACACATTTTCTCTTTACACAATTAGATCACATAAGAGGGCTACACCCACATAGTCCACATTATTCAAGGTCTTGAACAAGGTTTCATCGTATGACCTAGTCTTTCCAATACAACCTTGTCTAATTGTAATGTAACTTGTAGGGATCTATGTGCATATGTGTCTCAAGACCCATTTGTGATAGTTTTGTGCCAAAAATCATACAAATATTGTTTTCATGACAAGAGTAGAAGACCTAGACAAGTATCTTAGTCACAAGCCAAGTACCTATAATTATCGAACACAATTGTTGTCATTCCCTGAGAACCAAGATGCTAATGAAGAGATCTAATGAGCTAGTGCACATAATGAAAATATGTGACTCTAAATTCCTACTAAATCATATTACTCTTATGTTTCATTCCATGAATTTCAAATGAATTCTAATAGCCTAGGAATGTTCATAAATACATGTTCTTAATCACTCAATTAAATAGTTTTGGTGCATAGGTTAACAAAGTAATTACTAGTCTTTGGAAAGGTTGGCTCAAGAGTATGAGATTTGAATTTGGATTGGACTAGGTCATGTCATGAATCATATGTTTTTGATTGATTAAGAAGGGAAAGGGCCTTGATCCCTTACAAAAGAAACAAAATAGTCTAGAGAACAACAACTAGACAAAACAACAAAACAAAGGAGAAAGAAAAACTAAAAGGAGAACCACTTCCCCTCACCCAACCAACCAAAAACCATCCATCAACCTAAACCCACCAAATCAAAAGATATAAACCTATCTAGAATCCAATAGAGATTTAACCAGTCCATATTATCATCAAACCAAAAAATAAGGTTATATAGGTATAACCTATTAAAATTACTCAACAAGTTCTTGATGTTTAGAAAAAAAATAAAACTTAAATACATACAGTTCAAGCTTAACGAGCCTATACCACAAAAAACCCTAACAAAAGAGCCAAAAAACCTATTAACAACAAACATCAGACAACAAAGCTAAACAAGAACCAAGGATTAAGCATCCTCAATAAGGCTCCAAGCCTTCTTTAGTTCCTCCATTGCATCCTTGAGGCTATCCTTGATCTCCATCTTCTCGGATTGATCACCTTCTTCCCTGTTCCCTTTTTTCTTTTGTTGTTTTTTGATTTTACCCTATCTTGAGATAGTAGCCATCACCACTCTTTTCATCATCGCATCCATAACTCTATAGAAATTTAGCATAGCATTCTCAATAACCTGGAAGTTGTTAGAATTGTCTTCTTTTTGCATCATTTTCTCCAAAAGATCCATCCTTTCTTCCAACATTTCCATTCTTGTTTTCTCCATTACCTTTTGCTTATCTTTCAAGCATTCTTCATTACTAGGGGTACCCATGTTAATATCTGTATCCTTTAGGTCAATATGGGAATCAATACCTTTTCCTTTTTCCTTGACCATTCTAGTATCCTCCTCCACATCACACTCTTCCTCCTATTGATTAATTCCTTCCTCCTCCTCTTGACTTGAATCTTCAACATCCTCAGATCTCGACCTTTCCTCAGAACACCTAGCTTCTCCCAAACTGTTAGGAACACACTCTTTAGAGGAGGAAGCCTTTTCCTCCCTGACAACCTTCTTCCCTTTTTTATTTACCAGAGGCTCCTCCATATTCTTATCATCAAAACTTTTAGATTTTTTGCTATTAATCAACCCCCTAGATGCTCTTAGAGCCAGACGAGTAGAACTTCGACCCATAGGGGTGGTAGACACATATTTAGGGATATTATCATGATCATCCTGTATAGTTATAGTATGAGGGTCAGATCCCAACTCTCTAATCAACAATTTTCTTCTCTTATTGGCAACAAAAGAGAGGGGAGCAACGCCACATTTTTCAGGGGTTATTTTGAGGAGCGCCGCCCATGAGGGGTCCATAGCTTTAGGGGAAGGGTTAAAAATTTCTTTGACAGGGGGAGGGGGGTTGATTTTCAAGCAGTTCTATTTTGACAGAACTTTAGGGGTGGGGTTCTCAATCAGGTTATAGAAGGTGTTCCTTTGCGGGGTCATGGTGAGGATGTACTTGTAGATGGATCTAATCAACCCCTGATACAAGGGAGGATTAGCACCATTAGTAAGGCTCTGTTTTAGAGAGGAGAGGAGGAAAAATGGTAATTTTATTTTCTCCAGGTGCCTAATATGGTTAAGGATGGGGAAATGATACCCATGCACCGACTGAAAAATGACCTTTGAAAGTAAAATATTTCATGAAAAAATAATAGACATTATGGTAAGGGGGCAGGAGCGACAACCTAGAATAACCATTCAAAAATCTTTGGGCCTTAAATTCAATTTTTTTTTCAATATAAGTTTGATAGTTTCCTGTGCTTACCTTGGAAATCTTCTTTCCTTCATACATGAGATGCGTAGTGTTGGCAATCAACTTAGCATCCACAGTAAAATGGAGACCACCCAACTCGAATTCTCCATCTTTCCACACATTAGAAAACTTGTAGCTGCATTGTTCACTGTAACCCTCGATGGTTGTGAACTACAAAGTAAAACCAACGCATTCAAACAGGCCCCATAATTCCACATTCTTCCTCAAGGAGTTAAATTTTCTTGGATCCATCCTCTTTCTAGGGTCTCCCATAGTTTTTTATTTTGTAAGATAATCCTTTTGAAGAAGTAAATTCTTCACTCTAAGGCATTCCTTGTTCACAATAGAAGTGACAAACAATTCAATTTTTTTAGCTTTAATGGAAACTTGGTGGATTTTCATTTGATAAGACAATGGATCAAACCTTTTGGCAATATATTTAAAATAATCGTGTTGTTTACAAAGCCTAACCTCCAGTCTTTGAAACCTTCCTTTAATAGAAAAGATAACTCCACCACCTTTAAGACACATGATTACTCTATTTTGATTATCCTCCTTATCACCTTCAATAGCACAAGCTAAAATGTCTTTTCGCAAATCTTTCATAATATTTTTAGGAATGTGGGCGAGAGTCATCATAACCAACTTCTTTCTCTTTTCATTATCATACGAGGCTTCGAAACAAACCAGTCCTTTCATCTCATTCCTTCTATTTTTTTTGAGATTTAACATACAACTACCATAAAAATGTCTTTTCGCAAATATTTCATAATATTTTTAGGAATGTGGGCGAGAATCATCATAACCAACTTCTTTCTCTTTTCATTATCACACGAGGCTTCTAACATACTTGAGATTTAACATACAACTACCATAAAATGTCTTTTCACAAATCTTTCATAATATTTTTAGGAATGTGGGTGAGAATCATCATAACCAACTTCTTTCTCTTTTCATTATCACACGAGGCTTCTAAACAAACCAGTCCTTTCATCTCATTCCTTCTATTTTTTTTGAGATTTAACATACAACTGCCTTAAATAGAGTACGCCAAATTGCTTCTTTTCAAATTACCCAATTGCCAAATGAGAAGGAAAGTGATTATCATGATAGTTGGACATCTCTACCAATGCTTCATCATAATTAAGCTCTTTCGATCCATGTTGAATTACTTAAATACCCCAATTTATCCTTAGATATTATTTCTTTGATTTGGTTTGACAATTGGGAAAAGTCCCAATATTCCCAATCCAAATGTCGTAGGCCAAAATTTTCCATTGCATTGGCGACCATGTTGCCTTCCCTATAAGTATGACTAATCTTGCAATTTTGAAAGGATTGCATCATTTGTTTACAATCATCCAAGAGGTTTTTTAACTCCCACGAAACATCATCCCTATTGTTCAAATAGTCAATAATTAGCTTGGAGTCACCTTCTCCAACTCTTTAGTGTAGCCTTTATCTTTTAAATAACTTATTCTCGCCCACATCGCATAAGCCTCAACCAAGTTGTTATTTTTTGTACCCAAGCCTCTGTTGTATCCAATGACATACTTACCTTGATGATCTCTTACTATTCCACCCACCCCCGCCAATCCTGGATTGCCTTTAGAACATCCATCAAAGTTACATTTAATCCATCCTAGGTTCGGGGGAATCCAAATAGTGCTTCTTCTAATAAGTTGTTTAACCCAATTGACATTAGTTAGATCATGAGATATTCCCCATAGTTTCTTGATTAACATATATTGGTATGATGACATTTTCTTTGAAGGAGCATACTTACAATTTTCAATGTTTTCTTGAATCTTTTTTTCTGATAGACATACATAACTCTTTACTATGTCATGCATCATATGTTATTAATTACCTCCTAAATGTATATTTTAAAAAATATACATATGTAATTTAATGAAATTTGGTTGCCTTGGGAAACTTCACCATATTTGATCCCCTTAAGCCATCATGATAAAGTGATTATACATTAAAAATAGGAGGCCATCATATGTTATTAATTACCTCCTAAATGTACATTTAAAAAAATATTATATGTAATTTAATTAAATTTGGTTTCCTTGGACAACTTCACCAAATTTGATCCCCTTAAGCCATCATGATAAAGTGATTATACATTAACAATAGGAGGCCACCATATGTTATTAATTACCTCCTTAATGTACACTTTAAAAAATAATATGTAATTTAATGAAATTTGGTTTCCTTGGGAAACTTCACCAAATTTGATCCCCTTAAGCCATCATTTTATCCTACGACCTTAGTTCATAGATCCCCTTAAGCCATCATTTCTCTTATTGTAATGTAATTTAATGAGATTTCACATCACATTAACAATTATTTGTTTTTTTCAAAAGGTAGACAAACCACTTTTTTTCATTTGTATAATTAGATCTTAAATTTTGAAATTTGTATGTATGCTCAAGTTGAATGATGTAAGTATGTGTATGTATCCTATTTTTTCTTTTAAACAATAATGTACGTTTAATTTAAATATTTCTTGTAATTTCTCAACATGTAAAATATCTAGTAAATTTTAATATGTTTATTTATAATTTATATATAAATTCTTAAAAGTTAATTTTGTACTTGTTTTTTAATTTTGTATAAATTTTGCAGGTTCACTTTTATATCATGGATATTTTTGGTATTGAGGATATCCTCAATCCCCCACCTTGACCCCCTTCACCTCAACATCCTCCACCTCCACCCTCTACACCTCAAAATCCCCCAAATCCACCCCTGGATCTAATGAGGCTTGCTTGCGAGCTCACATCAATGATAATATTAGAACCATTCAAGATATAAAATCAATGTAATTCAAAATGAACCATTGATTCCACCCCACCTGAGGCATTTTTCATCTTCGATGCAAAGCATTGTAGATGTTGGCAGGTCCATTGATGTGGACTTAGACAATCATCGATGATGGAGAGAGGAGAGGAGCCAATTTTATTCTGATGGTCCCTCTTATAGGTACATCCTTCACCTTAAAATAACAAAATCCCATCTTGCTCCATATTTTGTCTACCCCATCACCAACCAACCAATTCCAGAAAACAAAAAAGAATATCAATGAGGTGGTGTAGACATCCATAAATGGCTTCCAGTTTATATAATTTATGTCCTAATATGATGTCTTAGGGGGTCCTACTAGGATGTCTTAACGGGATCAAAGAAGTTCTCAAAATTTTCTTAAGGGGATCAAATAATTCAAATTATGTCTCATGTTCAATCACAATTAATATAATTAAGTATTAGAATTTAGGATGACTCACCATAACAATCACATACTATACCAAAATAGTGTCAATGTTAATATAATTTATGTCCTAATATGATGTCTTAAGGGGTCCTAATAGGATGTCTTAAGGGGATCAAAGAAGTTCTCAAAATTTTCTTAAGGGGATCAAAGAATTCAAAGTATGTCTCATGTTCAATCATAATTGATATAATTAAGTATTATAATTTAGGATGAATCACCATAAAAATCACATACTATACCAAAATATTGTCAATGTTAATATAATTTATGTCCTAATACGATGTCTTAAGGGGTCCTAATAGGATGTCTTAAGGGGATCAAAGAATTCAAAGTATGTCTCATGTTCAATCACAATTGATATAATTAATTAGGATATATATGAATTAAGGGGTCTTTTGAGAAATAATGGCTTAAGGGGTTTTAGGAGAAATGTCTTAATGGGATCAAAGAAGTTCTTAAAATTTTCTTAAGGGGATCAAATAATTCAAAGTATGTCTCATGTTCAATCACAATTTATATAATTAAAATTAGGATATATCTGAATTAAGGGATCCTAGGAGAAATGGTGACTTAAGGGGTCCTCGTAGGATGGCTTAAGAGGATCTATGAATTAAGGTCCTTGGAAAAATGATGGCTTAAGGGGATAAAATTTGGTGAATTTACCTAATGCAACCAAATCTAACAATAATAGATATGATAAATCAATTATATATTCAAATTTTAAGTTTCAAAGTAGGAAACGATGCACTTAACGAACAAAATATATCGAATATCAACTTTTATATATAAAAGTGTAGAGTAATTGTGTATGTACATTTACAAATTTGGCATATATGCCAACTCAGAACAATGTTTAGAAAATGTGGCTATGTCATCTCAAGAAAATCCAAAACTAGTGGTGAATCATTAAAATGTAGCCTCTTCACACCACCTGATATCAAAATGATAATAAATCAATTTTAACTATGTACATAAGCAATATCAATATATCATCAAAACATGTATTTTAATTTATATACAAATATATATATGCACTTGTATTTACAAGTATCCCACATGTTGTAGGTTGAATCTACATTCTCTCTTTTTTGTCTCAAAGTATGCAATGAATGTGATGATGGATTAAGGATGAAAAAAGGGAAATAAATCAATTTTAACTATTTACATAAGCAATATCAATATATCATCAAAACATGTATTTAAATATATAAAACTATATATACTTACCTGTATTTACAAGTATTCCATATTGTCTAGGTTGAATCTGCATACTCTCTTTTTTGTCTCAAGTATGTCATGAATGCGATGATGGCTTAAGGATACATAAGGGAAATAAATCAATTTTAACTATGTACATAAGCAATATCAATATATCATCAAACCATGTATACAAATTTATATAAAATTGTATATATACACTTACCTGTATTTACAAGTTTTTCACATGTTGTAGGTTGAATATGAATCCTCTCTTTTTTGTCTCAAGGTATGTGATGAATTTGCGATGATGGCTTAAGGATACAAAAGGAAAATAAATAAATTTTAACTATTTACATAAGCAATATCAACATATCATTAAAACATGTATTTAAATATATAAAACTATATATATAAATCACCTATATTTACTTATTCCATTGTACCATCTGCATCCTCTCTTTTTTGTAATGCATCTATGATTGTCTCATGCTCTTCCATAAAAAATGTCCATAGCTCTTTATTTGCAGGTCTTTCACGATACCTCAATAGTTTAATATTTGTTTTCACCATCAAATACGAGTAGTGTATAATATTCTTATGTGTTTCATAATCTTTGAATGCAGGCAAACCATTTTACCTTGTTAGGTATTTTCGTAGCCAAGTGCCAGAAACCACCACCAAACCTATTGGACAATGATAGCCATCATCATCTTCTCGAGGTTCTATTAACTTATGTTTAGTCTCCACACATCGATCCAACCAATATTATATTTCCTCTTCATTCCCTCAGGTGCAACAACAACATACACATGTCTTGCAAACAAAAATTAACTCAATAACTTGTCTGACATATAATTTGACTAATCTACATAAATGCATTCATATATAAAATTAAATATATTACAAAATAGTAATAAAGTGAAATAAAATGAATTAAATTACCTTCTTGTATAAGGTCTAAAACATGGTCATAGTCATCTGATGCAAACAATTGATCATTGTCTTCAATTGTTGTTTCATATTGATCATGTGTTTGTGTAGGTGTCAACGATCTTTGCTTCCACTCTTCAATCCATTATGTATTATCACATGCTTCCCAATCTCCTGAAATACAAAATTGACAAAAACATGCAAGCTCCCTTGTCCAGATAGTCCATGTGCTTGCATTTAAACTCTTAAATGAATTCCATTTAGTAGACCCACTGATTGTCTCACAATCAAGTCTAGGTAGAATGTTCTCTTCTTCAACCAACCAAAACAATCATCGAACTGTAGAGTACTCGCTTGATCTTGTAGATAAATTTATATTGCACCAATCCATAATTGCATACGCATATTTAAATTTTACTGCATCCTCAAGTTTCAATTTCTCTCTAGCAAGAATTATTTTAACACGTGCACCAACTCCATCATGTTCTCCTTTACCATGCCCAGCTTCAAAAAAAGTCCATATATGTTCCTTGTGAACCCTACTTAACCAATAGAACATTCAAGCATTCTTGAACTATCTCGTACAATTCTTTGACCATATGAGATGTTTTTTCATCTGGATTCCTCTTTCTCTTAAATTTGTATAAAATATATTGAAACAATATTGAATAAAATTTGACAAGTGTAACCAATTACCGCTCAAATAGAAATGATACTCCCTCAAGATGTTTATATCATCCTTTGTACTATCATCTATATGTCTATACACAATATGAACAAACATAGCCACATGTACTGAATTGTAATATTGTGATTGGATTTCCTCTTGTGGAGCAAGAATATAGTTTTATGTGAAATCAACCACCGATAGTATAGTTCCAACTGGAAATGTGCTTCTACATGTGCAAAATTGTCCATCAAACCATCAAGCATGTTGAGAGTGGTTGACATATTTTGGTATAATATTACTCTTAAATTTTGATATGAATACATGTACACTATTTTTTTTTGTGATTAACAACACTTTCTAACTTTTCTATCTTTTAAAGAATACTCAACATTTTTAAATCTTGTAACATCTACTAATTGTTGTCCAGAATCATTATCAACAATTTCATGCATACAAAATCCTAAGAATGAAATATTGCCACAACTAGTGCATTGTCCAAAAATACATGAACTTAAATAAAATATTTCCCATTAGATATTTCACAAAATAAACCTGCTATAAAATCCTTGATTATTTTAGATGGCATATTAATACCACATTCTTGTATAATAATGTTTTTGATTGAGGAAAACACAGGTTTTATAGGGACCTGAAACCACAAAGTTTTTAAACCAATAAAATATAGATCATGAGTAAGTCCAGGAAAAGACAGGCTACACACCAAAGATAAACAGAAAAGAGCAACAACCACCATCAAAAACAAGCAAAAGGAAAGAAAAAAACCAGCGACAACAGAAACACAACCAAACCTAACCTAGAGAATTTACAGTCTTTGCCACTTCCGTTTCCAGGATGTCCAAATCCTGGGCCACCATCTTCAGACCTTGGGTCTCCAGAGGTGTAGTGTCTTATTTTTTCTTCATATTGGACCTGGTTCTCTTAGAAGGGCCCAAATCCTTGACTTTGTTTCTATTCTTCTCAGCGTACAAATCCACAATCAAAAGTCCTTGCTGAGTGTTGTCCATTTTCTCCGCCAAAGCCCTCAAGACAGTAGAGTTATTTTTAACAATTCTGTGGTTGTGTTCAATCATGGCTTTCAGAGCTTCCTTGATTTTCTCAATCTCTTTTCCAAGGTTCTCCCCATACTTCTTAAGGTTTTTAGTGAAATCAACTTCTTTTTGGAGGTAGTCTGCCATGGCCATCTTCTCATCCGCCGTCCACAAAGCCTCAACCAGGTTTTGCTCCACCACTTTAGCTTCCAGAATTCCATTTTAGTAGTGATGGCTCTGTTTTTAAGATTCGGGTCCTTAATTTCATGAAAGGCCCACTTCAGAATTTTGAAACTATCAATTGCTCCATTTTTGGCCAGGGAAAGAATATCGCCATAAAAGTCCCTATCAGGTTCAAAAGTAGGATCATCTGAATTCAGGTCCACATTAGGGCTGGGCCTATTCTCTCTGTCAATAGAGTGGAAGGAGGCAGAGGAGATTTACTTCCTAGAAGGTTCCACAATGTTATCATCCAGAGAATCCTCCGAGTAGGCCACTAGCTTATCCATAGGGGGATCATCCCTTATCCTATCCTTCTACATGGACTCCTGAGGAAAATATTTTTTGTTTGAGGTCTTAGCAGGAGTGTTCTTCCTTTTTTTACAAGGAGGAGGAGTAATCTCTTCTACCTAGTCTAGGTCTGAACCCTTGATATCCTCATGCAAGCTAGACTCAGTGTCGTAACCCTCCGAGGCCGAGGCACAAATGGGGTTAGAGACAACTGACATATTTTTGAATTGCTCATAAATGAGCTGAATAAGGCCAACATGTAGGACTGGATTCTTGTCAGGATTTTACCTATTCTCCTCAATGCTATTATTCAAAGAGAAAAATAGGTAATATGGGAAAGAAACCCTAACCTTATATCTAAAGTGTTTGAGTAAAAGGAAATGATACCCATAAACTTTGTTAAATCTCCCATCCAACATAATGTATTCCATAAGGACTCTGAGCACCTCCCTCCAAATTTTCTTGATCTTGCTTGACTCGAAATAGCTATTAGAGACTTTAACAAGTCTCTTTTTCTCCTCCTCCATCTTCGAAAAACTGATAACAACTTTGTCTAAATATTTCCTGTCATGATAAAATTTTACACCATCAACCGAGAGACCAATAACTTCACCAATAAGTGCCTCATCCACCTGCACCTAATCAGTAGCTTTGAGGTCAGGCCCATGAAGTCTTTCAATGAATGGTTGAAGCCCACCCTTCTCAATTTTCTTCCACACCTTAGAATTGTCTTTATTCTTTGTACATGCTGTAGGCTCAACTCTTTTCTTGGTTCCTCCCATTTTCGTTGATCTTTTGCTCTGAAATCCCTCACCAAGAAAATACAGAGTTATGAGGTCGCAACAAAACCAAAGCACCCACAAAACGTGCAACCTCAACCCATCAGTCATATTCATTACGATTTTTCCACCAAATCTTATAATATCTCGGTACTTAGCACCGTTCTCTTTAATCATCTTTAAATGTGACTTCTCTCCCATGAGTGCAATCATAGTTGATTAGGGCTCTGACGTTAGCAAGAAAATATTTGTAATTCTGCCACGTCACCTTTCTATTCTATCTAATTCCCTCGTTGGCAAAGAAGTCTGCCACCCATTCCCTTCCCTATAGATATGGGAAATTTTGACTTTCTCAAACTTAAATAAAGTGTCCCTAGCCTCATCAATCCAGAACTTAATAGTCCAAGATGGGGGGAAAAGCCAAGGAGGCAGTCAATGATATTCTTGGAGTCACCCTCAATCCAAATATTTTTAAAGTCCAAACTATTAGCTAAATTAATGATCTGGTAGGCTCCTATAGCTTCAGCTAAATGATTGGTTTTTTTCCCCAAAGAGACAACAACCGTAGCAATGAACATACCTTTATCATCACGTAACACACCTCCACTCCCAACCATTCTCGGATTCCATTTCGTCGCCACATCAAAATTGGCTTTAATCCAACCCCTGGGAGGGTGATACCACAAGACAGTATCATGATTCTTTTTAGCAAGTTTAGAAGCCAAGGACACATCTCCTTTAATCTCCCAAACTTTGGCCATTTTAGAGTCATAAGCCGAGCAAACCATAGGTTCCGTCACCACCTCATGATAAAGAGCCAAATTAAAATTTTCCCCAAAGATTCTATTTTTTTTTCAAACACGAGTTTCTTAGAAGTTTCCTTATCCCTGAAAACTCTGTTATTTCTCTCCTTCCAAATTCCCTAGGCAATGTAAGGGAAATTTAAAGACCACAACTTGCGAATATGTGGGTTAGAGTAAGGTGCCACCCACTGAGTAAACTGATCCTTAATAGTACCAGGTGACACCCAAAAGATACTCCATAGAGAGTAGAACCATTCCTAGATAGAGTTCACAAAAGGACAGTGAATAAACAAATGATTATCCGTCTCCGTTGCACACTTACAGAGGTAGCAGTGGTTGGGGATCTGAAAACCCCTCTTAGAAAGGTTGTCCACTGTAAGCACCTTGTTTTGAAGAAGGATACAAAAGAAAATATTAACCTTAGGGGTCAAGAAGCTTAGCCAAGCTTTGGCCCAAAAGGGGGGAGGGCCAGGAGATAAAGATAGCAAAGAGACAGCAGACAAAATAGAGTAGTTGCCCGACGAACTAGCCATCCAATCCATGATGTCCTCTTGATTGTTCAAGTCTATTATGAAAGCCATAAGGGAAGATTGGATAGGGGAAAGATCCATACTGATTTGGAAAAGATTCACCCAACACCCATTACTCCAGTAGTCTTTAACTAGGATTCCAAAAGTAGCCTTGCAAATGTCCACCCAATGTTTGAAACTGTCAAAAGAAACCAAAGGTTCCTTCAAAATCCATCTATCCTCCCAAAACCTCACAAGATTCCCATTTCTTATGCTCCATCCCATTCCCAAGTGAAGGGTTTTACTCCCTTTCAAGATATCATTCCAAAGAGCCGAACCACGAGGTAGATTATGAGATTCTAGCAGAGAATTTAGAGAGCCAATGTTGGCCAGATATTTTCTTTTTAAGATTTTCTTCCATTGTCGAATTGAGGAGAAAATTATCCAAATCTGTTTAGCAAGGAGAGCTATATTCACAGTTCTTATTTTTTTGAGGCCCAATCCCCCTAACTTCTTTGGTCTACAAACCAAGTCCCATTCAATGAGGGGCATACACCACCTTTCTTCAACTCCAGACTAGAGAAAACGTTTCTAGATTTTTTCAATAGCTTCCACAAATTTAAGAGTAATATTAAAAAGACTAAGAGCATAGACTAGAAGGTTCTGAAGAGTAGCCTTGAGGAGTTGAATCTTACCAACTTGACTGAGAAGAGCTCCTTTCCATCCTGCCAACTTTTTGTTGAATCTGTCCACCAGGGAATTCCAAAAAGAGTTAGAGGGCTTAAGGCCCAAGGGCAAGCCCAAATATATTGATGGAAGAACATCCACTCTGCAGCCAAAAATACTTGCTATCCTATTTTTTCTTCTGACCGAAGTATTGAAGAAAAAAAGATAACTTTTTTGAATATTAATCTTTTGACCAGAAGCCCCTTCATATTTGTCCAAAACTTTCTTAAAAGTTCTAGCTTCAGCCACAATTGATCTACCCATCAAAATGGTATCATCAACAAACTGTTGATGAGAGAAAACAAGGTTGCAAGATGAAGGGCGTAAACCCATTAGGGATCCTTGAACAACCAGTCTATTCAGGTTCCTCCTGAGGCATTCAACCATTAAAGTAAATAGAATAGGGGAAATGGGGTCACCTTGTCTTAAACCTCTAGAATTCTTAAAAAAAATGTGAAGGGGACCCATTGACCAAAATGGCGATAGTAGCGGAAGAGATGAGTTGGAAAACCAACTGAATGACTCTTTTGCTAAAGCCAAATGCCTCCATAATCTTGAATAAAAACTCCCAATCCACCTGGTCATAGGCTTTGGAAATATAAAGCTTCAAGAGAAAGCCTTCAGTCTTAGAAATGAAGAGCGAATGAATATTTTCATGCATAGTTATAATCGAATCCAAAATTTTCCTTCTAGGAACAAAGCCATTTTGCTAAGGGGAAATTAAGGAAGGAAGGATAGTTAAAAGTCTGGAAGTCAAGACTTTAGAAATAATTTTATATAAATAATTACAAAGGTTTATGGGCCTAAAAGCTTCAAAATATGCATTCACCACATCCTCTTCAACAATCTCCCAGAACCATTAAAAAAAGAACATTAGAAAGCCATCAGGTCTAGGGGCTTTATTACCTTCAAAAGAAAAGGTAGCTTTCTTAATTTATTCCTTTGATGGGATGGCAAAGAGCATTTTGTTGTCCTCCTCCTTAACCAAACCGTGGATAGCCGGTGAAAGAGAGTCCTGCAAATTTTAATTAGCCCCATCATTAACCAAAAGGATATTGCTAAAATACTCAATAGCTTGTCTCCTGATGTCCTCTTCCTTCTCAAAATGAATACCATTTTCCTCAATATAAGTTATCCTATTCGCAACATGGTGTTTAAGGGCAGACATATGTAAATATCTAGTATTTTTATCCCCAGCTGAGAGCCATTGAACCCTGGATCTTTATCTCCAAAATTCTTCATCTTTAGCTATTATGTCATGCATCTCCACAAGAAGCCCATTTTCTTTCTTTCTAGTCTCCATATTGCATCCCTCTTGTAGGATCTTCTCCTGGATCTCCTTTAGATCAGACTTTAGCTCATCTTTTCTTCTGAAGATATCTCCAAAAGAATATTTGTTCCACTCTCTAACCCTGATTTTGACTTCTCTTAGTTTTTTAGCCACCGTAAACATAGCAGTCCCTGAAACAAAAATGTTCCACCATTTCTTGACCTCATCACGGAGCTTAGGATGCTGCAACCAGATACGTTCAAATCTAAAAGGGATATTTCTTTTAGCCATAATAGGATCCGCCACAAAGCTAATAGGAAAATGATCAGAGCCCACCCTCAAAAGGGCTTTCAACGAACAAAAATACTTAAGAAACCATTGATCATAAATTAAGGTTTTGTCTAATCTAACTTGAATCAACTCCTTAGCCACTCTATGATTAGACCAAGTAAAGGAAGCTCCTTGTAGCTCTAAATCTATCAACACTTGATTGTTGATGAAATCCAAAAGGTCCATTTTTCTTTCCATATTGATCTGGGATCCTCCTAACTTTTCATTATCCTGCAATGGAGTATTGCAATCTCCCATAACCACCTAGGTCTCATTAATGTATTTACAGTGAAAGGAAACCAAGTTTCACCAAAAAAGCTTTCTAGACCCCCTTCCATTAGGGGCATAGATGTTAGACATGATCCAACTGAAATTGTCTTTGATATGAGTAAATTTGGTGGCCACATGGTTAGAATTTTCAAACAATGGTTCACCTTTGATAAAATTAAGATTCCAAAAGGTGGTAATACCACCAGAGGCTCCTTCTGAACTGTTCCCCTGAACCCCACAAAATTTAAATAACTTAATCTTTTCCACTTTTTCTTTAGGCATTTTAGATTCCTGAACCAATAAAATATAAGGTTTATGATCTCTAACAAAATTATACACCACATCCCTCTTATGGAGGCTATTCAACCCCCTACTATTCCATGGCATGATCTTCATTTCTTACCTAGAGTGAGATTGCAAATTTCAAGAATGGTCTTCTAATAACCATCCGCAATGTCCTGCATACTATCATTCTCCCTGTGTCAGCGAGCATATCTTCTCCCTTGGCTATTCTTTGTAGCTCCACAATCTGCCTTTGCCCTGGTTCTCGTTAAGATTCCTTTCGGAGTACTCAGTTGAGGATTTTTCTTGTTCCTCCTCTTGTTATTAGAGATGAAATCCTCTTTGCTAGTCTCTTCCTGACTCTCCTCCTCCTTCCCAGACTCCCACTCTTTCACATAATACCCTTTGGTCCAAGGGAAGAGTATCCATCATAACATTGTTGTTTTGAGATAGGTTCACATTTCTGCACTCTACATTCTGGCTCAAATCCACAAAAGATTCATACACCTCTAATGAATCAACAGACTCAGGAATCAGGGCAGATTCTTCCTTTCCACCAGAGGCCGAAGATAAAATAGGGATCATAATTTCTAGCCTTAAATTTCCATCAACGATCGACATATTAAAACCCTGTGAAGGGATTTCATCAAGACCAAACTCAACAAAGTCCTTCCCTAGGCCAATGTTCTCATGACTACTATCCTGAGGTGTTAGACATTCTAGGTCTCCCTCTCCATTTTGCAGGAATCCATCAATATTTTTCTTCTCTTCATCTTCTGCTTCTCGTTGATGGGTTTCCGCCATATTATATTCCAGATCAGCATGAGTCCCTTCCACCTCTTTGTTCTTGGAGATAACCACATCCACCACCCTCTTACTACTTTCATTCTCTTCAAATTGCTTTTCTTTATTTTGTTTCTCTTCCCCTTCACTCTTCTTTTGCCATACCGGCTTCGATTTAGGTTGAGGCTTATCCTTTGTCTTGCTGGCATTAATCGGGCAATTCTTTGCCCAGTGACCCGATTTCCTACACTTCAAACATGCAAAAGGGATCGTTTCAAACTCGATAGCTTGAACCCAAGAACCCAACTTAGATTTGAATTCAATAGTCGACGACAGATCCACATTCTGGGAAACACCCACACATATTCTAGCAAACACCAATTGTCTCCTGGCTGCCATCATCGGGTCAATGGACAAGAGCTCCCAAAAGAGCTAGCTAGACCACTAAAAACATCCACTTCAAATATTCCATAGGAAGCCCAGGAAGTCTCACCCATACCGGGACAATTTAGAAAATAGAGTCTAAAAGATCCAGATTAGTAGACCACTTCTTAAGGGCTAAGGAGGACTAACCAATGATCCAAGGACCTCCACTCCTCACAGCCTGAATGTCATCCTTATAAGAGAACTCAAAAGCAAAATAACCCTTAGGCAGGGCCGAGAAGAGAACTTGGCCATTAGTTCTCCATTTTTTCTTAACAAACATCCTGACAACCTCAATATTAGGTCTAGGCCCCATAAATCTACCAACCAACACTCTATCCATTAGTGAGATATTATGATCAATGGCCGGATCTGGGATAGAAATAGAAAACTTACCCTTTGCTGGTTCAGAGATATTGCACATAGGAGGGAAAGCCAATTTTCCATTTGGTTTAACCCCAAAAAGAGAGAACCACTATTTAGGTTTGGCTTCTTCCCCTCCAGCTGCCTCCACCGCATTTTTAGTATTATCAAGCTAAAGTCATTTAGTACTTCAAGAAGGAATCTCAGAATGAGCAACTTTCCCTCCTGGGTCCACCAGGATGTTTCCGTTGGGATCAAGAACAGTCTTATCTTCCTTACCTTGCTTTCCGATCGAATCTTGCTTTGATTCCCCCTATGATTCCTCTGATTCTGCACTTCCACGAACTGCACCATTGTTCAAAGATTCAAAATTCCGATTTTCCTGCTCGTTCGCACACCATTTTAATCATGTTAGTATGCAAAGTACAATGTATATAACAAAAAATGACAGTAATTTAATGAAATTGTAAATGTGTTTTACAACAACAAGAGATCTGTTGCTTATTAATTTTGATATACCAAGGCTTACATTTTTCAAAAGATATTTGACTTATGCTAATATTACTAGGCATCACTAAATCATAATTTTTTTTATAAGATTCGGTTTGAGTTGTGTCTAACAGGTTTTTTGGATGAGTATTACAAATTTTGGACCTCACTCTTAATTTCAAAGCATCTCTAGAATTAGATGATACCCTAGTATTATCATGCCAATTATTTTCAACCAAAGATTTGATTTCAATATTTAATTTCATTTTAGATATTGGGAGTCGATCACTAAAACTCCAAAATTAGTTGATTGGATTATTCTCTATGCTTTCTCTTCTCTTTGCTGCTCTTACCAATGTTTTAGGATGTATTTTAGAATTCCACTAAAATTGCTTGTTTTATTAACTATTGCAATTGTTATAGCTCGTCGTTCCACATTCTTATCTTTAGATCGACTCGTCTTTCCAATAGACTCAATAGAACTAGCAACAATAGATATAGCATGTTTAAGTGATTCATCTTTTCTTTTTGGTTTCACAAAAATGCCTAAATTTTTTATTACTTTTCTCATTTTTCACATTCTCATCAATTGCATCATGAGTTAACATTGAAAAGATAGTTTTTTCAATAAAAAACTGTTTGTATAATCTATTGGCATCTCTTCTTATTTATCTCCAAGAAATCTTACCAGGAAGATTATCCAAAATAGTACTTTCATTTTTTTAAAAAATATTTTCATTTTCAACATCACAAGGATTTTCGTTTTAATTTTCAACTTCAAAAGGATTTTCGTTTTCGTTTTCATCAACAAAAGGATTTTCATTTTCATTTCCAACATCACAAGGATTTTCATTTTCATTTTCAACTTCAAAAGTATTTTCATTTTCATCAACAAAAGGATTTTCATTTTCATTTTCAACAATAAAAGGATTTTCATTTTCATTTTCAACAATAAAAAGATTTTCATTTTCATTTTTAACAACAAAAGGATTTTCATTTTCATTTTCAACAACAAAATTTTTAAATTCATTATCTCTACGAATATTATCAATCTCAACATTGCTAAATCTAGCTTGTTTTAAATATTGTAGAATCAAACTTTCCATATCATTCAAATGTGGATTTGATGACATACCTGGATTCGTGCCTATTGTTGCATTCTCCATAGAATTGAAAGGTTGATTTGAAGACATACTAGTATAAGTTTGTATAATTGTATTTTCTTCCACATTTACCTCTTGCAAATTTTCATCTACATCCATGGTCTCTTCAATTTTATTATCTTCAATAGTCATGAAACCAGATGCTTCAACATTATTCATTATCTGAACTCTCATTTTTCTATCTCTTTGTATTTTTTCATCCTCTCTCTTTTCTTCAATTTATTTAGGGGTCAATATCCTCTTATCTTTCCTCTTTTGATGACTTTGTGATCCCATGATTATAAAATTCTGAAGTACAAATGAATTTCAATAGTAAAAGTCTATTTTTTATTCCTCCTTGAAATGAGTAGAAAATGAACATAATTCCACTCCAAAACTATCCAAATGTTGCCTCCTTTCAAAATTGAAATCAAATTACAAGCTCAAGAGCTTGTAGAAGACAAAATTTGATAGAAAATAAAATAATTAGTCGTTGTCGGCCGTACACTGTCAAGTTGCAGAATTGACAATAGTTTTTAGTAGTAAAAATTAAAAAATGGTAAAAAATGGAATGTGATCCCATTTACTAAACAAGATCCCATACCGAATGGGATCTCATATCCCAAATGGGATCTCATTCCTTTTACCAACTTTCAAATTATTAAATAAAGAAAACAGGATCCCATTTAGGAAATGTGATCATGTTCCTAAAGCGAGATCCTGTTTCTTAAAATTTGAATTTTGGGTCAGGTTCATGCCTTGGTTTTTAGTTCAGGAAAAGGATTGGGGACCCGAACCTAAGATTTGAACCTTCTTTGACCTACAACTTGAAGGTCATGTAAATGTCACAAGAAAAGAGTGACTTTGGACATATGTCTGAAGACTTTTTTTGTAGAATTTTTTGATGAAATTAAAACCCATTATAGATGAGACTGTTTAGATTCCAAATACGTAATTTTTTTTACAATTTGATTACTTTTTCTATTTTAAAATAATTTTTGATGAAAATGGTCCATAAACTTGAAATATTAGGGATTTTTAGTATTTTAATCTTTTAATTAAAATATTTTTTTGAAAAATGAATTATACATCCACATTCTTCACACAATTATTTTCAATTTTTTTTTTTTTTAAATTATAAGTTTAGGTCATCTTATGCATGACGTACATGAAGATTTTTTAAAACAATAAATATGGCCAATAAAAAAATATCCAAAAAAAAATTTCACAAAACAATTACAAAAAATATCATCCACATTCTTTAGTGTCACAAATCTTTTCCCAAAAGGATTCAAAAAAATTCAATTATTTAGGTCAAAATATGGATGACGTACATGTGCATGGTATGGTAAAAAAAGTCTTTTAAAAAGTGGTTTTTAGACATGCCTATTGAAAATTAATTTGTATCATTTGGGTATTAGAATAAATTACATATTTGGAAACTAGACTTGGAGTACTACATTTCATGTTACTGACTTTAAAGATTCAATCTCTAAGTGCTTTAAATTTTTAAGTCAAATAAGACAAATTTTGAAAATCAAGGAAAACATTTCCACTTTTTGGCCAAAAAGTGGACTCAAATTCTTGCACACACCTATACACATATATGTGGTTTATTCCCTAGTCATATGGAAGGCTAGGGGCTTCGCTAAATAGGAAACCAACACCCTAATTTTTTCCCCTAGTCACGTGGGTTACTAAGTGTCCAATGCCTAGGGGCTAAACCAACCACCCTCTCTTTGCAAGCCTATAGTGAAGAAGTTTTATGAAAATGGGCATAAATTTTTGCTCACTTTTTGATTATTATTTTTATTTTAAATTTGCACTTTATTTTAAAACTTCAAATACTCATAACTTTTTCAAATGAAAGCATTTTTCAATAATTTTTTTAAATCTATCAAAATATCATAAGAAATTTAATGGTGGAATTAATATTTTCTTTAGAGTATCATGGTTTATGTGTTTGATCACATTGAAAATTGGGCTTAAAAATAATCTTCAAATTTCAATTTTGGGCTTAAAAATTATGTGTCTTTTAATCCTAAAGTTGCATTTGCATATGCTCTACTCTTTTACCTTAGAGTGATCTTGAGGATTAAAAACAAGTATTAAATTATTTCCTTTTAGGAGGTCTGCCTAAGGATTTCATCACCCTAGGGGATGATTTCAATTCTTGTGTTTTGATGGAGTATAAATAACGAGGGGTGGATCGAAAGACACGCCTCTTGGAAGTGAAATCTTGTCAATATGGGCTATTTATACCTTGGAGAAGTGAATGTGGAGAGTTGGGTTACCTTCTCCTCTCGACTATTTGGAATTTTCCCTTTCATCAATGAAGTTAGGCCTCACATACCCTTTTGGTATAATTATGATATCCCCTTAGTTGAGCATGTGAAACCTAGTTTTGTACCTTTTGATTGTCCTTTCTTATGGTGCACTAGGCCTAGAAGGATTAAAAAAAACTACTTGATTGGGCTTGTTCATGTGTATTGTGTGCATGTTAATGTTTAAATCACCTTCCCCACCTTAAATTAGAAAGGGGAAATTTATCCAAATTAAGCCGCAAGATTTGTTTTCTACATTATTTTTTGTGCATTTTAATTTCAGTCAAAAAATTCTAAAAAAAATTAAAAGAATTCAAAATTCAAAATTCAAAAAAATAATAGAAAAGTCAAAAATAAAAATAACTAGAAAAATAAATAAAAATCCAAAAATAATCTAGAAAACCAAGAAAACCAAAAAGGAAAGTCCAAATTTGAACTTGAATCCATATCGTACCTCAATAAAGCCAAAAATCATAATTAAGGGTAAACCAGACACCAGAGCTTCTTAGCTCAAATTAGTTTCTTAAACCAAGTGAATCAAAATGATGATGATGGTATTTTTGTTGATAAATAAGAGTATGAACCCTTTGAAATTGATGATGATGATAGTCTTGTGGACCAGGATGAGCTCCCCCAATCCCTAGATGATATTATTTAAAGAAAAATTGTAAAATTTCTATCCTCCCACTCATCTTCTATTTATCATCCTAACATCAATCATGATAAGAGAAACAACATTCTAGGACAAGACCCTCTATGTTTATCCATTCTCATATCCCAAACCCTTGAAAAGAGAAATTAATCCTTATCCTTGCCTAAAATCCATCATCTAAACCTTCACAATCCTATCAACATTCTAATAAGAAATCATATCAATCACCCAATCCTACTTTACCTAAACAACATATTAAGGATCTCATCCAAGGACTACTAGTGAAGTATCATAATCATCATAGAAAAAATAATGATGGGGATTTTTCCAACACCCCCAATCCAATGCCATCATCCACAAGTAAGTGTAATTTTATGGTCACCAATGGAAGAATTAAGATTATCCTAGAGTCCCCTAGTAACACCACATCTGAGTGCCATCATGCAAAAATATAGTCAATCCAAAGCCTACTAAACATGTTCAAGAGCCTCCTAATACCATCCCTATCCAAATTCAAGTGCCATAATGCAAAAAAAATATCCATTTAAATCCTATTAAGCATATCCAGGATCCCCATAGAGTTATCATCCCTACAAGTCAACCCACACAAGAAGTTAAGCATAAACATTTCATGAGGTCCATAAAACCTACAAGGTCCAAAATTCATAACCATCATAAGATCAATAGATATCCCACTAGGTAAAGCATATCGTTAAATGTGACATATGTCAAAGGCCTAATTGATATAGGGGATATCAAATCAAAGTAAAGTGTGTTCATCTTGTCTAAGAAGCAATTAAGGCTATGTCAAGAGATCTCTCTAAAGCATGATCAAAATTGCTTCCAGTCAAATCGAGATCAAATAATCCAATTCAAATCCATTCATCATATCATAAAATACTAAGAAAAATAAACCCAAATTAATCCTATCAACCATACAATTACCTCTCCTTCATATGATGAGACACTCGACCCCCTTGAACACATAGACAAGAATAATGAGTATATTGAAAATAAAGTTTTAAATAATTTTGATCATGTCGAGCATGAGGATAAAAAAATCATGACCAATCACATTGATCAGTTAATTGATCAAGGTACCATAATTATGAACAAGTAGCAAGTGCAACAATCTTATCAGTTTAGTCCAACCACCATTATCTACTTTGGTCTATTTATAGACAGTTTCACAATTTACTCTTGGATATCTAAAGATGAGTTCACATGCTATTTTCAAAATGATACCTATTCTATTGCAAAATGATCAAGTCTTAATAAATAAGGAATATTAGAACCCATACATGTTCAAGAAAATCAAATCTTTCAATGCATCAGTTATAAGCCTCTTGATGAACACACTAAGGATGTTTGTGGCACTTTTATAGATTCTAAGGAATCTTCTTCCAACAACCAAATTGGTTCTTCTCATCACTCCTATAAAGAGTATTTTCCATAAACCCCTCTATCACCACTACCATTTCTATTACCAAACTTGACCTTTCATCATCTAAATCCATTAATTAGGTCACCAAAATCACACACCATTTGAAAATGATGAAGTTATGAGATTCCAAGATAATATTTCCCCAAGGGATCACCATGTCATAAAGAATCAAAATGTAGTATCAAATAAAAATCAAACCAGTAATCAAAATTACTCCAAAATACCACATGGGTCCACTAGTCAAAAAGGAAGCAAAAAGAAATTTGGGTTCCCATATCCCAAAACCCTAAATCCATAAATCCAAAAGTTCAAAATCCATTTGGATCCCCAAATCCCTAAGCCTTAAATTCAAAAGTTCAAAATCTATTTTGATCCCCAAATTCCAAATTCTTAAATCTAGAAGTACAAAATCCATTTGGATCCTCAAATCCCAAGTTATAAAAATTATTAAATATATGTGGATCCATAAATTCCAAAGTATAAAATCTAAAGGCTTAAAATACATTTGGATCCCTAAATCCCAAAATATGAAATCCAAAAGTCCAAGTGCTTTAAAGAACCATGAATCCCATACATTGAAAATCCAAAATCCATCATCGAAGCCAAAGAAAATTCAATTGAAAAATTCATCATGGTGTGTTGTTTTTCGTCTTTATTCCCCTTGCACCTATAACATTCAATCACACCTTCACGAATCACAACCCCATCTTTCTATCCAACCCTTTTTCACAACCAAGCCCATTATCTAACATATATCCACAATCATATTATTTTAATACAATATTTTGTATATCCTCCATCCATTCTTCATTAAATGCACCTATTGTTCCATTTTCCTTGGTAACATCCTCTAGCATAGGGTTCGCAAGAAAATTTCAATGGAAAAGCAAAAGGGGGTCCGCAATTTTTGGAGGGAGAAAATGGATCTTTCTCGAAATTCAAAACCTGCTTTTCTCGAGGTCCTTTCTAGACATCCTCAGTTTTCCAGCCCTTCCTTTTGCAAGGCTCTAGGTTCTTCTTGGGAGTCGTATGGTCCTTTTTCCAATGGTGATGTTAATCATAGTTATTTTTGCCTGAAAAAGGTTAACAATTTTGATCGTGGCCCTAGGGTTTTAAATTTTTCTCTTCTTCCGCCTTCGTCTGCTATATCATCTCAGTTCAATAGTTCTGGTGTTCCTGCTCATGGTTTTTCTGACAAGGGTTTTTTGGGTTCTGTTTTTAGTAATGGAAAATGGGTTCTGGATACTTTTCAGCAATGGCCTGCTAATTCTCCCTACACTGGGAAGTGGTTGTTGGTTTCTCGTCGAAAGAATGCTCTTTCCAAAGTTCCCCAGCTGATTTTTGACATCTGCGAATCATCCTCATCTTCTTTATCTGCTCGTTCTCAGGCTGATGCTGCAGTTGTTCATTCATCATCTCCTCTTTCCAATCCTACTACTTATCACAATACCATTCCCATTCCTTGCTCCTCCTCCGCTCCCGCTCCTCTCACTTTTCCTAATAATATTCCTCTTCCTCTAAGGAGTAGTCTCCTGAAACATTCAGTTTCTAATTTGTTGGCTCATCCTTTAGCCACCGTGTTTGGCAATCTCGGTAGATCTGTTCAGTCTGCTAAGGCTCATTCTAGTAAGCCAAATCTTTCGCAATATCCTAAGTCTGCTAATGCTCACTTAGCTCATTCCCGCAATTCAAAAGGAAAGTCTTTGAAGAAATGGTCCTCTCGGCTTGAAGTCACTTTTCCACAGTCAATGCTCGATCCATAAATCTGAGATCTAAAGGATGTAGCTTTGTTTGGTAAGTTTTGGAAATTTTCTCCTTTTCTTGCTAAATTGCAGTCATGGGTTTTTAATTCTTGGGTTGGCTCCAACCAAGTATTTTTCCTAGATAAAGGAGTTGGGTACTTTGTGGTGATTTTTTTTGATAAAGATTCATGCAATGCTGCGTTTCGTAAAAAAACCTGGATGATGGAAGGTAATGGCCTTTTTACCACTTTATGGACCCCGAATTTTAATCCTTCTTAGGTCAAGCAACAATTTATTCCTTTCTGGGTTCAGTTACAAGGTCTTCCCTTGGAATATAGAGAGCAGGGTATTATCGAAATTATTGGGAACAAATTGGGAATTTTCATGCATCATGATTTGGATTTTTTTTCAAATCCCTCCTTACCAGTTAGGTTTTTGGTTTTATTGAATGTTAAAAAAGAAAAGTTGCCAGCAAATATTCAAATTAAAACTGTGTTTGGTACTTGGGTGCAAGCGGTTCTTATGGAAGATCCCTTGTTAGTTTGTTGTAAATGCCATTTTCCTCTCCATCCTTTTGCAAAATGTCGTTCTTTTGATGCAGTAAGCTCTGGGGTTAATTCAAGCCCAGTTAAGTTGTCACCTTCGGTAGCTTCTCATGCTACTTCACTTTCATGCATAAGTTCTTGGAATTCAAAATTTAATTTTCTTCGGGATGTACTTGACCTTTGCTACAATTGGTTTATCTATGTTTGTTGTACATCTTATGACCTGTCTGTGGTGAGAAACTCTCATGGTGTTCCCTCAAAGGTTGAGATTGAATTTTCGCCTCAAGTCTCGGCTCTTCAAGCTTCTTCAAGTTGTGTTTTAAGTTTAAAAAAATCCATTCCCTCTCCTTTCAAGTAGGTTGGCATGCCTTTTGCAAGTAAGACGGGTTTTTATTTACACTCTCCAATGAATATTTTTCTTTTTTCACTAAATATTCGATCTCCTGAGTTTAGCTTTAATTGTCTTCTCCAAGCAAATCAATGTGCATCGATGCTAACTCTGGGTGTGATAAATAATTGTGATAAAAATCTTGCTATCTTTGATATGCTAGAAGGTGTCAGCTCTCCCTTTGATGTTGCAAATCAAGATATATATCAAGATTTGCCTAATGTGGTGCCATCAGATGAGGCCTTGGTCAAATTTGTTGATCAGTCTCTTATTTCTGTTGGAGAGCAATTTATTGATGACTTTGCCTCAGAACTTCTTGATAATGCTAATGTTCCTCTTTCTGAGGATTCTTGTTCTATTTCTCAAACTAAATTTTCTCCTCATAATCCAAAATCTCCTGCCAAGAGGGGTAGGAAATCTTTAGCTATGAAGCTTCAGGAAGAAATTTCAAAGGGAATTCAATCGACCCTAGACTCCAGTCTAGGTAATTCTTTAACTCCAAAAAGGACTAGGAGAGCTTGTTGCTCTCCCAAGATTCAATGAAAATTATTTCTTGGAATGTCAGAGGTTTAAATGCCTTTGGCAAAAAGTCCCAAGTGAAACAACAATTGGATGTTTTAGGGGCGGATATTATATTGTTACAAGAAAAAAAAAATTCTGAAGAGTCTTTTTCTTCAATTAAAAAAAAATAGTCTCTTTGGGGTGCTATTCATTCCCCTTCTCAAGGGGCTTTGGGTGGCTTATTAACTCTTTGGAATAATAAGTCAGTTTCTATTTCAAATTCTTCATTTCATCACAATTGGCAATTAATGTTTGTTTCTCATTTTGAGCTTTCATTCTGGCTATTGAATGTTTATGGCCCAACCAGTTCTTCTAATAAAAAACAACTTTGGGCTTTACTCAAAGCAAAAATTGATTTGTTGGGTCAAGAGAAATTTGTATTGGTTGGTGATTTTAATGCTATTGCAAATGTGTGGGAGAAAAAAGGTGGTATAAATCCTCCTAAAGTGGTTATTTATGATTTTACATCATTCATTCAAGATAATGCTTTGAAGGATGTGATACCTATAAATGGCCTATTCGCTTGGACCAATAGAAGAAAGAATTTCCTGCAAATTGCAGAGTGGTTAGATAGATTTTTAATATCTTCAAATTGGGTTGGTTCAAAGTTTTCTGCCTCTTCACAAATTTTACCCCTGATTGCTTCTGATCATTTTGCCATTTCTTTGACTATATCTGACAATATTTCCAAGTCAAAGCATCATTCCTCTTTTAAATTTGAGGCCATGTGGCTTAGACATCCTGATATAATTAATTGTATAAAACAGTGGTGGTCTTCAGCTCCTTATATTCAAGGTTCTAAAATGCTTCAATTAAATAATAAATTGGATCATGTCAAGAAGAATCTAAAATCTTGGAATCAGTTAGTTTTTAGAAATGTTTTTTCTCAAAAGGATCTAGTGTATAAAAAGCTAGTAGAAATAAATGAGAAAATCATTAAAAATGGTCTAGATAACATCATATTTGAAGAACAGAAGAAATTGCAACTTCAATGGTCATAATTGTTATCTCGTGAAGAAGAATACTAGAGGCAAAAATCTAGGGAATTGTGGCTAAAATATGGTGATAAGAATACCAATTTTTTTCATCACTCAGTTCAGGCCAAAAGATCAAAATCTGCAATATTTGCTATTCAAGATAGTTTGTCAGGAGAAATACTTGTTAATGAGAAAGAAATTCAAAATGAAGCAGTTAACTTCTTCTCAAATCTATTATCAAAGTCTGATAATTCAACTAGAAATTTATCTAATGAAAAAGAGGAACTTTTGCAGAATATTCCCCCTTTGGTTTCTTTGGATGATAATGTGAGGTTACTTGCTCCTTTTTCTCTTAAAGAACTTAAAGAGGTTTTTTTTTCAATGTTGCCAAACAAGGCCCCAGGTCCTAATGGTTTCACAGCCATCTTTTTTCAAAAATGTTGAGATTTTATTGGCTTTGATATTTTAAGTGCTCTGGAAGAATCAAGGAAGTTTGGTGGAATGTTAAAAAAGTCTAATGTCACAAATGTTGCAATCATCCCAAAAATCTTGTCTCCTAAGTCATTCTCAGATTTCAGGCCTATTTCATTATGCAATACAATTTACAAAATCTTCATAAAAGCCATATATCTCCGTCTACATCCTCTAATTTCATCTATCATTTTTGAAGAGCAAGGTGGTTTTGTGCCTGGTAGAGAAACACCAGAAGGAGCAATTGTGGCTCATGAAACTTTGCATACCATAACTTAAAATCATTTGTCAGCCATGATAATTAAGCTAGATATGCAAAAAGCATATGATAGAGTTGATTGGTGTTTTCTGAAACAAGTGCTTTTGAAATTCAATTTTTCTCCTAAATGGTGTAAATGGATAATGGCTTGCATTTCTGGGGTAAGGTTTTCTGTTTTAATTAATGGTTCTGCTGTAGGGTTTTTCAAATCATCTCAAGGTGTTCGTCAAGGAGATCCATTATCGCCATTTCTATTTATCATTCTGGCTAAAGCTTTGAGTAGATCGTTCAAAAATGCAAAACTTCAAGGGAAAATAAAAGGAGTTGCTTTTCCAAATACAAATATATCTGTAACTCATTCATTATTTGCTGATGATACTCTATTATTTGGGAAAGCAGATTTGATAGAAGCAAAAAACATTAAAATCCTTTTGGATAAATACACTAGTGTTTCTGGCCAGCAGGTAAATGTAGATAAATTGAAGATTTATTTTTTTAACACTAAAGCTTCTACTGAAAAATCTATTGTCAAGCATTTTGGTTTTAGCCAGGATCATTTGCCAAGTATTTAGGTATTCCTTTTTTCTTTGGACAAAGTAAGGTTTCCTATTGGATCAGAATAATTCAAAATATCCAAGCAAAATTACTATCCTGGAAAGGTCGTTGGCTCTCTTTAGCAGGCAAAATTATTTTAGTAAAAACAATTATGTCGTCCATTCCCAATTACTTTATGTCAGTATTGAAAGCTCCTAAATCTATTTTGCTACAAATTCAAAAATTGATCAGGAAATTTCTGTGGTCTGGTAACTTGGATGGGAAAAAAAAGATTCCTTTGGTTTCTCTGGAATCTATGTGTTTGAGTAAGGAAAAGGGAGGTGCAAGACTCCAAAATCTTAATGAGAGAAATGTTGCTTTGGGTGCTAAAATGGTCTGGCGTTTGTTTTCAAATCCTGCATTAAAATGGTGTCGCATAATGCAAAATAAGTATCTGGATAGTCATAATTCATCAAGAATTTTCACAGTTTTAAATCCTCCATCTGGTTCTGCAATGTGGAATTTCATATTGTCTTGCAGAAAAGTTATTCTTCCTCATTTATCTTGGGAAATAAATGATGGCAAACAAGCTCAATTCTGGAATGACTCTTGGAATGGGTCTAAAAAGCTCAATTGTTATAATTTGGATTCTTCAATAGCTTTTTTATCTTCAAAATTTGGTACATATGTGCATCAATATTTTGACAATGTTGATCCAATATCAGGAAAAGTCTCTTGGAAAGATTTTTCAAGTGAACCTATTGATAACAATCATAAAGTAATCATTGCTACTATTTTGAAGGATAGAATAGTTTATGTTACATCCTGCTTAGATAGATTATTATGGACAAAATCTGATAAAGATTGTTACTTAGTCAAAGAAGGTTATCTTTCCATTTCAAAATCAAATTCAATTATTCAAAGTCACATAGCATATAGTTTTTGTTGGAATTCTAAAATTCTTCCTAAAGTTGGGTGTTTTGCTTGGTTAGCAATTTAGAACAAAATCTTAACTAGTGATAAACTATCGAGACTGAAAATTTCAGCTCCATTCAATTGTGTTCTTTGTGGTCAGATGTTAGAAGATTCAAATCATTTGTTCCTTTCATGTTTTGTTGCTCAAATTTGTTGGTATTTTGTCTTATCAAAGTTGGAGTTTCAGATGCCTCTGCCAAATTCTTTATGGGACTTATTTTCTAGTTGGCCTAAACTGTACCAGTCTTCGTTCTTTGCTTGCCTTTGGGAAGTGATTCCTGCTTCGGTCTTATGGTCTATCTAGTGGGCTAGGAATAAAAGCATATTTAGAAAGGAAAAACAATCAATGGAGCATATTCTGTCTTGTTTACAAATTTCAATTTCTGAATCAGTAAATGCCTATGTATCAAGAAATAAAAATACTGCTTCATCTTTCTTTGATTGGGATTCTAAATCTCTTTCACATTGGCCTCTCATTGTTCTCCCTTTCAAGGGTAGCTTTTTCAATGTTTCAATCAAAATTGATAGAACCAAAGTTAAATGGTTATCTCCCCCTTTGGGCTTTTTAAAACTGAATTTTGATGGTGCCTCAAGAGGCAATCTAGGTAGTTCAGGAGCTGGCATAGTGCTAAGAGATCATAAAGGTTTGGTTCTTAGTGCAAAATCCTACAAACTAGCAAATGGATCAAATAATTCCGCTGAAGCGTAGGCTTTACTCTATGGTTTGCGTTTGGCCCAGATTCTTAAAATCTTTCATTTAGAGATTGAAGGTGATTCCCTAATTATAATAAATGCTTGTAGGGAAGGGTATTCGCATAATTGGATGCTAGCCTATCTTTTAAAGCAAATTATCAAACTTTTGAATCTTTTTTCGCAATACAAATTATTGCATACTTATAGAGAAGGTAACATGGTGGCTGATTTCCTAGCTAATGTGGGCTGTGATCAAACTGAAAGTGAAGTGGTTCATTGTGTTCAAATTGAGAAAATCGATGTTGAGTTGGAAAAGCTAATTTTAAAAGAGGAAGTCAGTATCTGAATATAAGCTATCATTGAATTTAATTTAATTGGAAGTATCAAGTTTGGAGGTGCTAGTTGGAAGAATTGCTTTTCTTGCAACTATCACTTTTACGGTTGATGATTTCAAATAAATTTTTTTCACAAATTTTATGATATCGGTTGTTTTCCTATCTTAACGGATTTTCATCATGTGGCAGCATGGTTCAATTTGAAAGGTTTTGTGGTTGAAAGGCTATCTTGGGTTGTTTTGCTAATGATTATATGTTACGAAGAAGTACAAGATAGGAATCGACGGATTGGCATATCTGACGTGATTCTTTATTCTTTATTTTGTGGTTCCTCCTTTCTTATGATCAGGTATAAGCAATCATAAGATTAAACTATCTAAGTTTTCATGAGGTGGATGTCAATTAGCTTCATGCTAAATTCACATGGCATAGTGAGTAATCGGCTATTATGCTTTGAAAAAGCAAAACTTCTAGTTCCTTTATCCATTCGTTCTTGTTCATGCAATCATAAGATAAAACTGTCTTGCCATGAGGTGGATGGCAAAGAGTATCATGCAAAATTCACATGGTGTTACACTTGCTTTCTCCGTACTAGTTCTAAAAGGAATTTTTAGATCGTGGTCTTTTATTTCTATACAAATGATTCAAAATAGGTTTGTCAGTCATTTCAGTCGGTACTTCATCAAATTTTCTCATGATAAGTTGGTAAGTTTACAAATTTCAAGGCAGCTCGTAGTCTTTATATTCGGAGTTAATTTGGTAAGCCTACATATTATAAGGCAGCTCGAGCTTAGCATTGTTTGCTCATTCAAAGTCTTTTGGAATTTCTGGTTCTAACTTCACCTACAGGCTTCTTAATGGAATATCCTCCGCATAATTTTAGAATGTGGTTCCTAGTTCAGAGCTGGGAGAGCCCATTTTCTGGTAAGATTGATATGCGGTTTTTGCAAACTGTTTTCAAATTCAGATGCTCGTGTGATTATAAATGTCTAATGTCCATAATTGGCAAAGCGGTTCTTCAGCCTAGATCAAGAAGGATGATCTTTCCATCCAATATTCTCTCAATCTTTTTGTCTAATGTCATGGATATCTTGCAGTGCTTTGATTTAGTAAATTCTATAGCTGATACAATGGTACATGCTATATTTATGGAAAATGAGGCAATTCTTTCCAGTGCTCAGAAATATGTTTTCTCACAGGGTCAAGGCTATGTGGGTAGTATTTTTCCTCCTCATCTTTTATCAGATAACACAACAATTGTATGATGCTTTAAAATTGTCTCTTGAATTTTTTGACCCCAACCACCTAAATAAAGCATTATCAATGCTCTCTCATCAATTGGGAAGAGAAATGTCCGAAAGTTTCAGGGAGAAATTTCATTATATCTCTTTTTTGCTTCATTATAATTGTTATCATGCAGCATCTCTAGTTCAAAAAAGGGCAAGGAAAATGCAATATCCTTTCCTGGAAGGGTCTCGATTTGAGGCACTCGATCACTCTTTTGATGGCAACAACTTAAAGCTTGTGAGCAAGGAAGAATTTTCTCAGCTAGAGCAAAATGATAATGAAGAATAGGGGAATAAGGAGTTGTCTCAGCTACAGCAGGATGATAATGAAAAATAGGGGGATAACGAGGAAGACTTCATGCCAATGGAGGAGTAACAAAAATGCAACAAATTTTTGAATGTGCACAGTTTTTAGTAAAATTGAATCATCAGCCATCTACTATTGTAAATCAGGAATTTTATTATCCTGATATGATTGTAAATTGGCATTTCATTGTAGATTTCAAAAATAGAGTATTTTTATTTTCATGTTGGGCTACAATCGAAGATTTTCTCACTGGCTCTTTCCTCCTGGTATGTCCTTTGAGCTAGTAGATGTATAAGTTGATTAATATATAAATATATAGTGGCTTACCACTCTTATCAAAAAAAAAAATCATGGTTTGCTTGGAGTTATTCTAAGAAAAAAGATATTATTGGTTTATCATGTAAAATATAGTCAAGAGTTAGAGCATACAATGAAAGTAACACATCTCAAGAATTTTATGCTATATTAATTTAGAGAAAACCAAAAAAACAAGAAAAAAAATTAAAAAAGGAAAACTCAAAACAATAAAGAGATTTTTTGTCCAATGGTAAAAACCATTCCTTGGGAAAGTACCATAATGAAAACCTATAAAATATGTGTAATGTGTAGATCAACCATCTATGAGTTCCCCACACTTGGGGGAAAGTTCTCTCATCCTCCTACAGTATTCATCTATTAAAGTTCCTATCCAACCATCCATACCATCTCCTTGAACACATCCATCATATCTACATACTCATTCATCCTCTCTTCCTAATTTTGACCTGGTCAAGGACGTGAGAAAAATGTTGACACATGCTTTGGATACTTCTTGACATATCTCACCTCTTGCATTAATTATTACCCCCTTTAATAAGCATCACAATGTAGTATCTTTAGTAGCATATTTAGAATAGGGGAATGTTGTTCCTATGTGATACAGTCCTTGGAGATCACATCCTAAATACTTTTTTGAATCATGCATCTGCTCCATTCACTAATTACAATCCCTCCATCATTCCATTCAGAATACCCTCCATCCTTGCTCTTAGAATTGGTTTTTTATTATTATTGGTTATAGCGTTGAGACAAAAAAACCATCAATAACTCAAAGAACAAGGAAATACAAAAGTGATCTATCCAAATTCTAGCATATTGCATCCTCATGGCTAGTTTAAAATCTAAAACTCCTATCCCTTAGAGTACAACAATGGAGTAAAATCAATGCAAAGAAATATTGCCAAGAAAATTATCACCCATCCAAAAGAATCCATAGGCTTTACTCCTTGTCTTTCTACAAGCCTTATTTAGTCCTAAAAAAATCATCATTAGGATATATCCTTCTCAAGCCTTACGTTGTTCATGGGACATACCACTTCCATGTCAGAATAACTAGCATCATCAATCAATCTTCAAAGTTTAGCTTGATTGGGGGAAAAAAATATTTATTATTTGGATTTTTATATGTTTTCTTGCTTGTGATTATTTTAAGTTAGATTTGCATATATGTTGGTCCTTGGGGCATCTTTCAAAAATCAATGTCATGGTATTCCATAGTATGGTGTTATCTGTCAAATTCCTTCTTGTGACTTCTTGTTGTCTTGACTTGGTCCTACAACACATGAAAACATGTCATCATGGTTTCCCATATCATGGTGTATCTTATCATATGATATATCAAAAATCAAGGTTTCTCATAATCTAGATTCCTAGCATGTACCTTAATGATAATTCATCTTCCCATCCCTTTTCTGTTCTTATCCAATTCCATTCCCCTATCTAACTCTATCTAGTCCTTATTTCATCCATTTTGAGAGCACACTTGTGTTCTCCATCCCCAATCCTCTTGAGGGAGCATCCCTAAAATTTATCCTATAATAACAATGCTTGGGGAATGTTCCCCTTTTCTCATTAGATGCCTATATCTACTTTCTTTCAAGCAATACTATCACAAAATCATTTCAAAGAGAGGAAAAATTTAGACACCTATTTCTAACCATCACCTAATTTGCCTAGTACTATGTCATATCCTAGGAATAACCCATTTGTATTTCCTAGTTGCCTTTAAAATTCCCCTTTCATTATAAATCCTTAATAAAATGGTATCTCCAAATATTCCATTTTCCATCAAATAATTAAAAACCCCAATTTATTATCCATTTGTTCATTCAAAATAATAAATAATATCCATGTATCCATATCCAAATAAATATAATATCCATTGTTCATAAAATCATAGATATCCACTCAAGATTTCTTTCTAACCCCCCTCATTATTCTACCTCTATTTTAATTTCATGCACACCTATTTATCCAAAATAAATAAATAATTGGAGATAATTATCCTCATCCATTTGTAACCCCATGACTATTCTTATACAGTCAAGATTCCTCACTTCTTCTCATTCTATCATGAATTAACATTTATTCTTTTATACTACATTCTAAAATGACAATTTAAATATTTCATGTTTGAGTCACACCCTAACACCACTATTTGAATATTTCATGTTTGAGTCGATGAACAAAAAATGATTGGAATTGAGTTATCTTGGAATTTAAATTCTTAGAAATAAATTTGGTTTTAAACTAGGATGAAAATAATAGATGTGAATGTTTAAGTTTGGACAATTAGGAAAAAGAGACTTGAACTTTAATAAATTATAAGCTAGATGCCAACTCTTGCATATTTGAGACAAACAATCAAAATGAATCTAAAACAAATTGCACCCTTACACTATGTTGGAAGAATAAGGAGTTTGTCATTGATGCATTTTCTGGCAAAATCATCATGTGGGATGAGCACATGTCATACAGTTATGCATTGTAGTGTTTTCATTGATGTCAACATTGTATCCTAGTATGAAGACCATTTTGGATGGCTTGAGTATGTTTGAGGATGATAGTGAAAGAAAATTTTGCAAGAAGGTTTGATTTGATGAAGGCAATAGTTGTGGAAATTTACTAAGTGTCAATTCACATATTTATATATATTGGGGATCCGGTATTTGGGTCCGTATTGGTCTACTGATGAAGACCTTTCTCTACACTTCTAACATAATATTGTTGGTTGCTAGAGGAACCTAATTCCAAAGATTCATCTCATTTTTGTTTCTAGTTTTGAAGCTATGAGTGACATAAGTTTGGCTTGGTAGTATCAAGTGTTTTCTAGTTTAGTGCATGTGTTTTGGTGAATTCGCACTTCTCTGCGGATTGGAATTTTGCTTTGTGATTTTTTGGGGATGTTGATAGGTTTCAATAGATTGTATATTCTAGTTGGCATAGATTTTGGAGGTCCATGTGTCCGAGTGTGGGTGTACAGTTGGTGAATTTGTAATTAGGTCATTATCGATGCCGATCTAATGAGTTGGGTATGTTGCAAAGGATGAACATGTATTGATCTGTTATGTGAGTGCTATTTTGTGTCCATGTCAACCTATTTAAAATTTTCATAAGGTTTAAATCTTAGCGCGAACCATGTGTGGAAGGATCTTGAGCCGACAAGTTACATTTTACTTATTACATCTAATTAGGTTGACCTAATTGATGTATATGAAGTGGATATATAGGAGGGATATTTTTTAGTACTTTGTGTGAAGTGACACATGATAAGAGTGTGTGGATACAAATTATTTGAATGTAGAGCAGAGAAAAATATTGAGTTAGATCAATATGAAGTGTGTAAAGTCTGTATTCTGAGCTTCATTGGAACTATATTTCATGCATATGTCAGATGCAATTGTAACAGTTCAAAGCTTGGTTGCGTGCCATAATCTCTTCTATCTATTTCTTCTTTTAGTGGGTAGTGAGTCCACCTGCAGTGAGCACTTTTGCAATATACTATAACTGGTTATAATATATTGTGAGCTAATCCTCACCGTTGTTTTCCCATTTTGGGTTTTCCACGTAAAAAAATATGGTCTTCATGTGTTATGTGATGTTGTTGGTTATTTTCATGCTTTCATTCATTACTAAAAAATGATTATGATATGTGGATTGAATGTTTAGATGCTTAAGTGGTGTAAAATAATGTTGATTCACCCCCCCTCTCAGTATTCTGAGAGTTTAACAATTGGTATTAGAGCATGGGTCATGGGCTTGAACCCCCCGTTGTCGCTGGGGGGTTGTTGTTACAAGGTGTGTGCCCTTGGTCTCCTTGTGTTGTGTAGTGCAACACTTAGATTTGTGACATGGATTAACTACCTCCCATGTATTCCTTAACTCTAGTGTTTGTATTGGGCATTAACAGGTCGATATTTTGGTGCAACAATAACCATCTTTGCAAAACACTACCTTACAAATCATCTTATAAGTCATTTTCTTATGAATAAGTTTCTATTATATTACTTTATTGATGCACGAGCATCCATGGTGACTTGCAATCCTATGTCAACAAAAAGGTTCAATTTTTGAATTATGCAATTTTGTATTTTTGAAGTGGATTAATTTTTGGTTTGAATTATATGGCGAGGATGGCTAAATATTTATCTGCAATTAAATTAATTTGTTAATTAATTTCTTGTACAACTTTGACAAATTGACTTGTGGGGTGGAAAGCAAAAAGTAGATTTAAAAATAATTAAATTTAATTGTTCAAATTTCAAGAAGAGGTGTTGAGAAATGAAGAGTGGGGATTTAAAGCACAAAATCTTGACCCCTTAAAAGTAGGGATTGGAGAATTGGATGCCCAAGCTGATTTTTGTCTTCTTCTTTTTTTGAGAGTAAAAGAGAGGAGGAAAGAAACTTGAAAAATCCTATTTTTGAGGGGTTGTTGTAAGTGGATTTTAAACGAGTTTTAATTATATTTTTGAGGTCTAATTTTGTAGCTACAAGAGTTGGCGTACTTGGTGGTGGAGAGCTGAAAATTTAATTTTAATTAATTCTCTAAGCTAGTAGTGGAGAATCTAGAGAATTGTAAAAGCAATAAAGAAGAATTTGAAGGCAATTTTTGGGAGACAAATTAGAGTGGGAAAAAATTTCCTATGGAGGAATGTTTGGACATGTTTTTACAGGTTTTAAGAGGTATTTGTAGCAGCAAATGGATTGGAGAATCCATGGGTTATTGCAGCAGAAGTTTCCATTGAAGGTTGCAGATTGTAGGAGCAAAATCTTGTAAAAGAAGATTGAATGAAGGAGTTATTTGTGTATTTGTTACTTGCTGCCTCTTATCAGTTTTATATCAGATTTTTAGTGGAATTAATCAGCCCACATGGCTGCAAATGAATGCATTTTCAATTGTGCGTAATCGTTACTTTGTTATTGTAATAATTCAAGAGATGTTGAATGAGGAGTATGAGACATTTCTAGAAGATTTAATTTAATTTCTAGCATTTATTTTGTTGCATGTATGAGTTTTAAGAGTTGTTTTTCAAGTTGGGTATTCTCTTTTCATCATTCATAAAAGACAAGTGAAATGGAATCACACTTTGAATTCTAAAGGAGGTAAAAGCCTACAACAACATCATAAAAAGGTAATCGAATACATATTAAGCAGATACAGAATAATAAACTTAGTAACAGGTGTAAGTGGTGTTAATGTATGAGTATGTAAACAAACACCACTTCTTAATAAGAAATTATATTAAGAGAACCAATCAGTATTAATCTAATTAAAACAAGAAAACTCTTAAAAGCATCCTATTGCTCTCTATCTCTAAAGATTTATTAAATCATAGGGCTCTCAGATTTGGTAAGCATTATCACTGTTAAAATGTCAATCTAGAGAATGAGATGCTGCTAAATGCAGTAATCTAATCCTATATGATGATTAAAATGATATTGATGCTACTGTAAACTAAGATGCAGGTAAATAGAAATCCATGATATTGATTCTATGCTAAATGTTATGAATAATGCTATTTCTAAATGATAATTGCTAAATTTCTCAAATGATATTCCTATAGAGTAAGTTTGCACAAGGTTGGGATCCTTTTTCCTGTAGAAAGAGGTTGTATTTATAGATTTCTGGTAGCATATTTGTGAAGGAGCAGCCAAGCAAAGGTCTGGATTCAATCTAAAGAATTCAATGGTGAAGGATGAAGGAATTTGAGAAGATTATGGAGATTGTTCCTCCCCACAAAAACATTTAGCCAGAGGATAGGAAAAATCCATGGAAGAAGATTGAGGAGTTCAATTTATCTCCAAATTTGCTCATGAAGGTTGAGTTAATTAAATTAGACATTTCATATCTAATTTGGTAGGTGCAAATTTTGAGTGAAAAGAGAAAATAGCTGTAGAATATATTTCAATTGAATATTTGGATTTATTCAATTTAGGCAAAGAAGATATTTAATTTAATAAAACAATCTATAGAAGTCTATTTATATTAAATAAATATGGAAGAAATATGATAATTAAATAAAACAGAGTTGGAAACTTGTTTATTTAATTTAGATGGGATGATGTGATTAAGATAATTAATAGAAGAATTAAAAGTGATAATTAAATAAAACAAAGTATTAAATTTGGTTATTTAATTAAGAAGGAATAATATAATAAAGATAGAAGAATTAAAAGTGAACTATACAAATAAATATTTCTATTTATTTAATAGTAGAGGAAATAAAGGTTAATTAATCAAATAAATCATATTTAATTAATTAGATTGTCCAAACCATTTTAGGTGTATACATTTTGCCACTCTTGAAGTGATGTGTTTATGCATTGCTTCAAAGAAAATTTTGCTGCTGCTGCTAGTATCGACAAAAAAAATTCAGATATGCCCTAGACGTTGATTTTGTTGTGATGATGGATATATGCCCCCTCAGGAGATAAATTGATGATTTTTTGATTTTTTTTGGAATTTTCAAATTTTTATGATTTTTCATGAATTTTTGATGATTTGATAAGGATACAATGATGAAATAATTTCTCTTGACAATTAGTTGTGAAAATGCCCCTGTGATGAATTTTGAATTAATCCTCCTATAAATAAAAGAAATAAATCCCACTAAAATCCCTTTAATTAACCTATAAAAGGCTAAAAAGGGTGAATTTGAATTCATTTGTGCATTTAAGTTTTTGAAAATTTGTGAGAGAGATTTGAGCAATTTGGAGCAAGATGCCTATTCCTTACCACACTCACCATTTTGAGTGCGTGCGTCAACACAACCACTCGATTGCATATGGACCTCCGGTATGTACTCGTGAAACTTCTTTTTTTCTTGCATTTTTCATTTTTTTGTGCTTTAATTTGGTTTTCAATATTTTGATTTTTTTTAGCGCATAGATAGGCCGCAATAGCGCATAGGATAGTTGTTTTAGCATGTCAATTAGATTAGCGCATATGATAGTTGTTTTAGCGTGTACATGGGATGAAATAGCGTGTCCCCTGATTGAGCGCTTAGGTCCGATAACAATGCATTGACTTCCTGAATTAGCGCGTGGGTTGATGTGGCACATTGGACACTTGTTTTAGTGCATAGGTCAAATGAAATGGCGCATTGACTAGTTCAACGCATTGACCATCTATTATAGCATGTTGACCAAATGAAATAATGCATTTACTATTTTAGCGCTTTGACCATCTATTTTAGCGCTTTGAGTAGTTTAAATAGTGCATTGAATCTTTTGGCACATAAAAACACTATTTTAGCGCATCTAGGTCAGAATGATGAATTTTGGTAATTTGGTCCTTGATTTTGTTGATTGTTGATCGTTTCAGTCATTGGTATGATATGATTGATGATCTTAGAATAATAGATGATGTTTAACCTCATGATAGGCGAGGTTTGATGATTGATTGATGATAATTAACCTCATGATAGGCGAGGAATAATTATATATTGACTGATAAACCTCATGATAGGTGAGGTTGATTTGATTAATGGACCTCATGATAGGCGAGGTACATTAATAAACTAATGATGACCTCATGATAGGTGAGGTTGATTGCTGGTTGCTCACAAGATTTGATCAAAGTCTCACCAGAGCTATTTAGATTTGATAAGCTAATTGATGTTTGATGTATTGACAAAGGATTCCTGATTTTCAATATTTTGTGATGATAGGAGGCATTGATGAACCTCCAGGTTCGAGAGTGGTTTCCTAGGATGTTTGATTTGATACCGCAGCTAGCGCAACCTGAGACTGTTGTGATTATACGTTGTGGTTTGGCATCTCTTCTATATATGCCCCAGATTAGGATTAATCGGGGTCTCCTGATAACTTTAGTAGAGAGGTGACATAGTGAGCATAATACTTTCCACCTTCCTACTGGCAAGATGACCGTCGTTCCTGAGGATGTATGGTGGATTCTGAGGATTCCTGTTGTTGGTGACCTGGAGCTTTATGATTCTACAAAGCAGGGTGGGATTGATGCTCTCTGCAAAGTTTTTCAAGATGATCATATTTGTGGATATGAGATTCCATGGTGCGAGATGGTGGATGCCTATGCCACTTTACCTTTAGTACTTACTGGTTTCATTAGAGGGTTCCTTTGTCTTGATCGCAGGTCAAAGGGACTTTCTGTTGGTTGGGGATGTGCTTTAGAGAGTATGATTGTGCATGGTACCACCTATGCATGGGGCATGTGTATGCTTTCCCATTTTTATCATGATTTACATTCAGTTGTTTACCTTCAAGGTCACAGTTTGTCGGCGAGTGTTACATTATTATAGGTGTGGGTGTGGGAACACATAGCTATTACATGTCCAGTGATGGTGAGATACAGGCCAACCATGAGGCCATATGTTCATATTTATGCAAGTCACCTTACTCAGCCTAGACTAGGTAAGCTAGAGCATTGGAGGAGAGTATTAGATGATGTTGAGGTGGTCACCTGGCATCCTTATCTCAAATGTGAGCACTGGGATGATGATGATATGCAAATGTTGTATGTCACTCATTCATTGCTTCTCATTGGTTAGACTCATTGGGTGTTGGAGAGATTTCTACTCAGGAGGGTACTTAGATAGTATGGTATCGTGTAGGGCATGCCCCAGGGAGTTGCTCATTATAGTCGTCGATAAATAGATGTTGCAGATTGGGGACCCTATCTCTCACATGATGTCACCGTTCAGGAGTACTAGGCTCTACAACCTATATTTTGGGACATTCATCTTGCTATTACCGAGGCACTTGTTACATCAGACTATGCAGAGTATTTGATTTTACATCCCTTTCCACAAATTACTATTCTAGATGAGCTAGTGCCCTTACCTTTGGAGGAGGAGGATAGTGATGAGGAGGAGGGAGATGGTGGTGGCGGCGATGACAACAGAGGTGGTGATGACAGAGGAGGCGGTGATGATGATGATAGTGAGGGAGATGATGACAGTGAGGAGGGGGGTGATAGTGATGGAAATGATGGTGGCGAGTCTGGTGGTGATGTTGATGTGCGAGAGTTCATGGTGCCTCGTAAGAGGCGATCACTAGTAGCACCTTTAGAGTAATGTGTTCGTATAGGGGAATCATCTCAACATCAGCAGACACAAATTGCAAGCTTACAAGTGCAGGTACAAACTGTGAACCCCTAAACCTAAAAATGCACAAAGAAGTCAAACATTGTTAGTGTTAGTTCAAGAATGCATGTAAAGATTTGAGGAATTCCCCATAAAATCCACCTATTAAGCTAAAATTAGGAAAAATGAAGAACATGAAACAATAACTTGAATGAAATCCTAATTAAGCAAATGAGTTAAAGATCTTATGGGGGAATTGGTGCCAATGATGTGTTGCAATTGGCCCTTTCCCAATTCCTAATTACAATGCTTGATTGAATGAGAGAAATGGTCAAATCTCCAAAGAGATTTGAGCATAACCTTGATACAAAATATGAAATGTTGTGAATGTTTGGTTGAAGTGGACAAAATTAGTTCTCAATTGTAGAGAGTAACTTTGCATATGAGTTGTGAATGAAGATTGAGGAGAAGAGTCTCCAATTTATAGATTTCAAAGATTGGAAGAAGAGTGAGTTTGAGCAATGTGGGATCAAAGATCATCAAATGGCATTGTGCCACTTGTCCACATGTGATTGGATGAGGAATGTGCAAGTTTTGGTCAATGTGCCAATAAATACAATTAGGTGGCATTTCAAACTTGAGAAATGACATGTTGAAGAGGGAAAAGGAATGGAGTTATTGTCACTTGGCTCAAGGTCAAGGACATGTAAGAGGCTTTTAATGCCTTGTTGGAAGGACCAAGTCCACTTGGACTTTTTGAATTCAAAAGATGAATATTCCCTTTTTGATGCCTTGTGAGAGAAAATAGGGGATTTAATAAATCAAAGTAATTGATTTATTGTGCAAGTTGCATTCTCTAGAAGATTTTAGTGAGAAGGACTAAGTTAAACAGGGATTTGATTAACTTAATGAAGAATTAGGTGATGTGACAATTTAGACATAGATTTATGAATTGATTTAAGTTAGAAATTGAGAGGAAATGATTCATTAAATAAATGATTTGATTTATTTAATAAAGGAGGAATGTGTTAGATTAAATCAAATAAGGTTTAATTCATTTAATTTAATAAGAGGACTTTAGAGAATTTAATCAAATAAAAAGATTTATTTAATTAAACAGCAATAAAAGGTTGATTAAATTAAATTGATTAATTTAATCATTGAAAAGAGAAGACTTAATTCAATAAATAATGATTTATCAAGTTAAGGGATAGAATCCTGAGAACGTGATCTAGGAGGAAATGTTGTTAGTAAATCGGGATCAGGTGTGCCAAAACGAATTTGTACATTTTTCATGTCTAAATTTTGCCCCTCTTTGAAGCAATGTACTTGTTGCATTGATTCAAAGAATAACTATTGTAATCAAAGTTCAAAAATTTATCAATTTTTCAGATGCCCCACTGTTGCCCCAAAATTACGCTAGTATACTGCCCCCTCAAGAGATTGAGCGGAAATGCTCAATTTTCTGATCGAGATCGTGATAAAATGCGAGAGGAGTGGTTCTATTGATCAGAGGATGCAAGATAATTCTTTCATGTAGACAATTCTAATGATGTATAGACAGTCATCAGCCATGGGTAGCCTTGTGTATATTTTGATACAACACATCGAATTTAGATAGAAATGTTAGTAGAGATAGAAGAATACGAAGAAAAAGATGGATGGAAGGAGGATCCACACAAGTTCACATTATTACCGATGATGATGATTTGCATTGCTAGGAGTTGGATTTTCAAAGGGCCAATTGCTTTATGTTTTATAACACACATAAGTACGATGCATCAAGGTATAAAGGACCAGGATGGCGTTGTACCTAGTGTGATGGACTTTGACTCGACAATCAGATAGGAGTGCTCTTGTTCACACTCAACATACGTACTTCATTCAGGATATAGTTCAGACATTCCAAATATCTCAGGCCAAAACACAAGAAAGCAATCTTTCCTATGTGGTCAACAAGATACCTAAAACATCCTCCCTACAAACCAAACAAAACATGCATAACTAAGTTATTTTACAAGCGTATCTTACAAGCATAGAAGATAAAAGATAATGATCATTACCCTATTCCTTTCTCTCTAAACCTGTTTTGTTTAGGCATCATCAAGAGGTCCTTGGAATGAGCGCAAAATAAGATAAGTCAAAAAGACCAAATAAAGTAAACAAACAAGCTAATGTTCTTCGTACCGCTAGCCAAGGCTAAACTACTGTGAGGTACCTGATGCTTATGTCCATCATAGGAAAGCTTCATGCTAGGACATGTAGTGATCAGGGTTTTGGTGGGACTGATTGGGTGATAAACTATCGATACTCTGAGTTGACCAACTTGCTTGCTTACTGACTTAGACTTAAGACTTCTGATAATTAGAGTGTTCACTTTGGAACCTGCTAAAATTGCTTCTGACTGACTCACCAAAGGGTGACAATGATGATTGCTTTATTATGAGTGATGACAATCATGGGTGAAAGCGAGATGAAATGGATGCACCATTTTGGATTTTCAGATATTTTGAGGCTATTTTTGGTATTTTCACATTTTTCAATGTTTTTGGTATTTTGTGTCTCGGGGGCCAATCAAGGATGGCCTTGGCTATGTTTAAGCTCAGAGACGACGTAGTTTGAAAAATAATTGACTTGACTGCTAATGAGATAGATGTGAAACAAATTGCCATTTTATTGCTTAAAGGACTGACTTAAGATCAGACTAGATGGGCAAACGGATTGCCAATGCAACGGACGCCTAAGGACTAACTCTAACTATCTTGGGGGATGATCAAAGATCAACCTTGCCTACGTTCAAGCTCAGAGACAACGTGGTTCGACAAGGTAAAAGACTGACAAGACTCAATGATGATTTTTGAAGATTTTCTGATATTTAGACATGTTTTTGAATTTTTGAATGATTTGGATGTTTTTGAATTTTTGCATGATTTTGACAATTCGGATACGGATATGTGATGATATTAGTGCTCTATTTTGAGGTTTTGTTGAAAACCAAGCTTAAGGTTGATCGATCGGATTGATGGATGGATAGTTTGACTAAGTTTGTTAAGTCAAAAGAAAGTGATAATGCACTTGTAAACTCCAGGAAGTTGTGTTATCCCAGAGTAAAATCGTACAAAAAGGATAATTTGGCTAGGTGTGTTAAGCCAAACAAGGTGATTATGGATTTGATAATTTGGCTAAGTGTGTTAAGCCAAACAAAGATGATAATGAACTTGTAAACCCAAGGAAATTGTGTTATCCTAGAGTAAACTCATGCACAAGATGATAGTTTGACTAAGTGTGTTAAGTCAAACAAGGTGATGATTGATTGGATTCGATTGATCAAGATTGGTGAAGCTTGATTTGGAACAAAATTGTTTTGATGATTTGATGTGACGCTGAAGTGCACATTAGATGCAACTGATATTGATTGTTTGGATCGATGTTCGACGAAAGATAAAGCTTGATAACGAACATCGTCCTGTCAAAACATGCCATGGGCTAGTGATTTGATTGATGCTCACAAATGCTTTGACAAATTTACTTTCATGTTTGCCAATGCTCGGATCACCACATAAGTGGGAGGATATATCTAGATTTATTCTCGAAGCAAGATGAAAATGTTTTCCCCCAGTGTCTAGCAATTTTTGAATGACCATGGGTGGATTCTTGGATAGATGGATACGGTAAGCATGCAAAGGATGCCAAGGACTATCTTGTGACAAGATAAGGGTGTTCAAACAAAGGAATGCTCATTCAGATAATGCTTTGAGGCTCAGATAATGTTGGATAGGATGGGATCAATGAAAATGACCCATGTCAAGATGACTACCATAAGCAAGTGTAAAGTATGTACCAAAATTTTCCAAGATCAAGATAACTTGGAGTATGGATGCAGATGGATAAAAATGGATTGGATAAACGATTCATGGATGAATGGATAATACGGCCGAAATGTTGGCTTTATTATGGATGTGATAAGATGCTTTCTCTTGAACTGGCGCACGTAGATGCTCAATTCTACACATGATTCCTATTTGCCAGGTTTTCATCATGGTACTTGCCCAAAGCGCCGCCCACGCGTTTTTCACTATAGGACGATTTTTTTTTTCTTTTCTCTTTTTTTTTTCATTTTTTTTCATTTTTTTGATTTTTATATTTTTATATTTTTTTGTATTTTCTGAGAGATTTTAAGCTGATGTTGAACCACTTGGTGGTGCTGATGTAGATGCTTCTGTCATAACATGCCATCAGTAGCCTGCTTGAAGAAGTTGTTTTTCCAAGACACGTGCACTTGAATGCAACTTTTGAAATCCCTGATTTGCTTTGCTGATACTGGAGTTAACTTTGTCTTTGTGCGCACATCGTGATAGAGTGCCTTCTGAATCCTTATGATGAAGGGTCACTGCCAACACATGGTCAATGTGCGAATTGGATATTATGTGTGGAGGTGTGGATGGAGTGTGTTTAGGAAGAAAAGATGGATTGGTCGATAGTTTGGAACCTTTGACTCTCCAAACTTGGGAAGATGAGCAATGATGGGTGGATACGGAAATGTACGTGGAATTAGGACCAACTGCTTGATACACTTTGTATGTCACTTGAGAAGCATGCTTTTTCCTTTGCAGACATCTTTGATGGACATTTTTCCCTTTTTGATTTTGCCCCATAGTTTCTTTGACTGATGGAGTTTGATAGGGATAGTCTTTCTTTGTATTCTTTGGTATCCATATGTATTTGATTTGTCCTTTATGATTTTTAGCTTCTTTTTCTTTGATAACATTCTTCATGCTTTGATTCGAGTCTTTCTTTTCATGTTGGTCCCAATTCATGGATGGGGTGATGGGTGGATGAAGATTCATGACGTGGTGGGTTATAGTATTTGCATTGGTTTCATCATAAGGATTCTTCGTGCTCCCTATGTTGATGTTTGCTTGAGACGAAGTTGCCCCCAATTTTCTAGAAGTATCACTGATATTTTGAGATCTCTTGATTGTTGAATAACCAAGGCCTTGATGATTAGGATTTCCAACAATTTTCACTGGTTCTAGGATACCTTGTTCATGTAGGCCTAATCCTCTGCCTTGATAATTCATCTACTAAAAAAATTTATTTGCCATAGGATATGATTTACCTTGGAAACAAGGTGCTACTCCTTCTCTACTCTGTGGCGGATCTTCAAAGGTCATAGCTCTTTTATTGATAAGATGATTTTCCCTTACAAAGGTGAGCGATCCAAGTTTATAAGTTATAGGATCCTCCATATGTGGGATGAATTCTTGATTGATATATTTAGCTTGGTGTTGTGAGATATCAGATTGTAGTGCTTCTTGAAGAGGTGTTGATGCTTCAATGTCCTTGCAAAAGTCTTCCTCGTGATTTATTCTTGGTATGCTTTCACATGATGTTTCTGATTCACAACTTTTGTAGAAGCCTTCTTCATGATTTTTTTCTGATATGTCTCTGGATTTCTCTATATCTTGATCATGTGTACAAATGTTAAGAGTAGGAGACTCTTGTTCCTTGGTAATGATATCAAGAGTACGAGACTCTTGTTTTGAATGAAGATCATCTACGTGTCCATCCAAAGAAAGCATCTCATGGGTAGATGGAGGAGTATGTCCTATGTGGATGTGGTCATCTTGTATGGATAGGAGAGTGCCCATTATATCATTGTAGTAGCTTGGAGATGCAAATTCTTGATCTTGAATGATTTCAAAATTGCTTTCGACATGCTTTGGATCAATTTCTTGACATGGGTCAATTTCAAAGAATGGATTGCTTTCTTGGATATCTTTATAGGCATAGGAAGTTTCTCAAATGTCATGAGGTCAAAGGATGGCCATATTTTGGAGATGATCATTGCTAGACCTTGGTGAAATATGTTCATCATGCTTTGGAGTGAATTCTTGAGATATGTCCTCTAACTCATTAGGTGATGTAGAGAAATTTTCAACATTATCATTGGTCGAAGGATCTTGATCATCATTTTTAACGATTGTGATGGGAATTTGTTGCAAGCTCCATTGTAGGAGTAAGGCATGTGTTTGCTGCTAAGTCAACAATGCTTGTTGTTGGTCGTGTTGTTGTTGTGCCAACAATGCTTGTTGTCTGGCTTGCTGTTGAGCTGCTTGTTGATGGATTGCTTGCAATAATGCCCTGAATTGTGCTTGTTGGGCTGACTGAGCTTGGTGTTGGGCTTGAGCTTGAGCTTGAGCTTGGGCTTGGGCTTCAGCTTGCGCTTGAGCTTGGGCTTGAGCTTGGGCTTGGGCTTGAGCTTGAGCTTGAGCTTGGGCTTAGGCTTGAGCTTGGGCTTGGGCTTGGGCTTGCGCTTGCGCTTGGGCTTGAGCTTGAGCTTGCTGCTTTTGCTATAGTATTCTTTGTTGGTTGGCTTTTCGGAGGGTTTGGATTAGAGTGGTGAATGAATTTGTTGTGTTGGCTTTCGGTGGGATTGGTGGTGGAATAGGAATCACGCCAACTATCATGGCGGGTGGAGGGATTGTGGTGGTGATTGTGATTTGCGTTGTCGGAGGGGTGTTTGAGATGATTGGTCCTTGATGAGGCATGTTTTGGGAGACTTGAGGGCCAATGGATGGATTCACCGTGGTGACAAGAATAGTTGCGATTTGTTGTGAAGATATGGGAAAAATAAGCGGGTTCAAAGTGGCGGTCGGATTGCTTGGATTAGCAAAAACTTCGATGGGCAATGGTGGAAGACCTATTCCAGGAGGTGATGCTGATGCGAACGAAAGTGGGGGAAGGGATGATGCACCTATTTGGAAAGAGAAAGGATTGATAGCTTCTATCGTTCCAAGCAAGCCAACTTCCTCATGCAGTGGGGCAGGTGGTATGTTTAATTGATAGGCTGGTGTGGCGTGAAATGAGGATGAACCAACGGGATTATGAAATGTGAGTAGGACGTATGGATGAGATGGGTTTTCTGGAATAGATGTAGCTGGTATGGGGGTGACAATTGCTTCTTTATTAGCCACAAGGCGGTGCTTTTGCAATTCCTGGAACATAGCACTCCCCTTGTTCACATTCGAGGAGGTTGGTGTGATGACTGATGTGGTGCAAGGTACTTCTTGGTTGATGTTGAACAATGGGGATGCATCTGTACTAGTGCTTGTGTTAAGCTTGTGAGGAGGTATGACCCCTCCTCTTACTATTGTATTCAGGTATTTGAACATAGCACTAACAACTTTGTGGTTCTCTGGATTTTGAACCATTTCCATGATTTCATTTGGTGTCATCACCATGTCTTCACTTGTGTGCTCCTCTTGATGACTCTCCTCTTGAGGATTTTGTGATGATAAGGGAGAGTTGCTGGGGGGATTGCTTGATCCTGCTAGGTTCACTTCGGTATTTAGATGACTCATGTCCATAGAAGCTAATATTTCTCTAATATTCTCCATGTCCTTCTTGTGTTGAGATCTTGTTTGGACCATAAAAAATAGGGATTTGTTCGATCCTAATCCTTTAGGTCCAAAAGAGAAGAGCTAGGGAAGCTAAAAGATCAAAGATGGTGATAATGGTGATGGGTTAAACGGATGGGATGAGTGAGTGAAACCTTTGGATAACTTTTGAATGTATGTGCTAAACTTGTAAGGGCTTTTGATTTGATTTGATTGTGATAATTTGACTAGATGCGTTAAGTCAAATAAGATTGTTGTGAAGTTGTTTTCCTTAGGAAGTTGTGTTATCCTGAGGGAACTTGCACAAAATGGATGAATTGACAAAGTGTGTTATGCCAATGTGTTTGAGAACTAATAGACTTTAAGAAGTTGTGTTATCTCAAAGAAAATTTGTTCAATGGTTTAAGACCATTTTGGCTAAGTGTGTTTAAGCCAAGATATAATGATGTTGATTTAGCCCTCTAAGTTTAGCATGATGATTGTTTCTAGAGTTTTCAAAAGGTTTGATGATGAAATGAGACTTGATTTGATGGAGGAATGAATGAAAATGACACCTTTGATCTTGAATCTGAACCTAGATGCGACTCTTTCTACAAAACCTCGGTATTAAAGAACATGCTTGACTTCCTATGGGAGAAATGCAAACCTTTGGAAAAGTTCAAGATTTTATTGGAAATAAAATGCGTACAATGCGGGATTGTTCCTTGAGGCCTTTTTGTATAAATTGTATACAAGTCTCTCCCTTACTTCAAGGAGCATCTCAAGGCATTGCTCACGGATTTTTAGACTCACTTTCTTGAACTTTGGCTTTGGGATCTTAATCTTGCGGGAAATCATTGGAAACAACACATGTGTAATTCAATTGGTCTCTTTATCTTGGTTTAAATGAGGTTCCTTTTATCCAAAACACTTGCTTGCTTAGGTTTTCAAACTATATGTCTAGTGTCCCATTCTCTCTCTCATCCCACAATGTCCTTTATGCGGAAATCGAGAAAAATAGGACAAAATTTCCTTATGTTTATCCTTATTGGAAATAAATGATGGTAGAATTTGCACACTTAGAAACCACTAGGAATGCGATTCCTAGGGAAAGCAAGAGTGGGAAAGTTCGTCAATAGGTATTTGTTTCCCACAAGGTGTTTGAAATTTTAAGGTTTTCTGTGTATGTTTGTTTTCCAAATGTTTTCAAGATCAAGCAATGTGTTTTTTCCAAGCACTTTCACACTCCTAGGTTGATGAGACAATACCTTGTTGGGTTCCCACTTGGATAAATCCAGCTGCGCATATCTTGTGCGAATGGCTAAATGCTTGACCACACTGGCTCCCCTCCACGACACTCACTTATTCGGGTCAGCCAAGCATTAGTACCCATGAATCTCCCATGGCATACTTTCCATTTCCACAACAAGACCGCATGTTACGTGGGGCGGCTTCAAAGGACATAACCTTTTGCACCAACAAGATAGACAAGGTTTTGGCCTTTTTCTAAACAAAGGGTTCTAATTCGGGCATTCCGTTCGTGGGGGATTATCCAACATCGGTGAGAGTCCATTGCTGTCCATCTCATTGGAATAATCCTTGTGATATTGGCCTTTGTTCCAATATCCACACTTATATCCCGGGTGGAAGTCGCTTGGCTTTAGCGTGTTCCCGGTTCGGTCGTTCCCTTGGGTGATTACTTTTTCCCACAAGGCAGGCCCTCTAAGTTAACAAAAGCGAGCTAACATATTCCGTCGTTCACACAACCCTTGTTGAAAAACAAAGGGGAGAACGTCCGCAATATATCATGCTCACACTCGCATGTTTTGTTCAATTTTAAGTGCCCAAATCAAATGTGGAGGCAATCTTTTTGACAAGTTAATATCACTAAAATGCTTTTGATTCTCAAGATCGCTATAAAGCGCGAGAGAAGCGCATACGCATTTTAATGATATTAATTTGTTAAAAAGTTTGCAAAACATAAAAGAAACATGTTCAATTTTAACCTTCAAAGCAATGATGAGTTTATTTTAGAAGCACCAAAATGAAATGTGAAGTTTGCCTTGTCCAATTTTAAATCCAAATTGAAAACTAGTAAGTGTCTAAAATTCTTTTTAGCCCCTTGGCAACTTTTAAAAAAAAAAGTTTGTTCATTATTTTTAGATCCCAATGAAAAATTAGTAGCCTAAGGTCAAAGATTTTAACAAATTTTCAAGAAGTGTTGAAGAACACTTAAGTGTTTAGAAACACTTTGCACAAAATGAACATAAAAATTTAAACATTTTTTAAAGCCCAAAGTAAAGTTATTTTTTCCTAAGGCCAAAGACTTAAAAAAATTTCTCAAGAAGTGTTAAAGAACACTTTTAGTGTTTAGAAACACTTTGGGTTTGTGAAGGTAACGTGATTATGAACTTGTCCTTTTGCCTCCATCCTATAAAACAATAGAAAAACAGAGAGTGAAAAAAGGAAAAAACAACAAATCAGGCTAATATAAAAAAAATATTCAAATTTTTAAAAAACCAGACTGATCCCGCGGCGGAGTTTAGAAAATGCGGTGCTCCTAAGCGGGTGTGGTGTTACTTAAAAATAGACGTGGTGCTATACAACGCCGCGCGGTCAACTGGCTGCGGTGCTCTGCAGAAACAGAGATTGCGGGTGCGGTGGAGTATCACACGCGGTGGAGTTTGGACATGGCAGTGTTTGGCAAAATTTGAAATTTGGAGCACGGGAAGCAGTTGCAGTGCTATATGGTGCCGCGGGCTTCGAGAGGTACAGTGCAATATAGCGTCGCGTATGAGTCTGCGGTGCAATATAGCGCCACGTGTCTGGTCCGCGGTGCAGTTTCCTGTATATGACCAAAAAATGTGAAAAAACCGCAGAATTTTGAAATAAAATCGTGTCAAATGTGAACAAGCCCTCCTTCTAGCACCAAAATGTAAACCCCTAAACCTGAAAATGCACAAAGAAGTCAAACATTGTTAGTGTTAGTTCAAGAATGCATGTAAAGATTTGAGGAATTCCCCATAAAATCCACCTATTAAGCTAAAATTAGGAAAAATGAAGAACATGAAACAATAACTTGAATGAAATCCTAATTAAGCAAATGAGTTAAAGATCTTATGGGGGAATTGGTGCCAATGATGTGTTGCAATTGGCCCTTTCCCAATTCCTAATTGCAATGCTTGATTGAATGAGAGAAATGGTCAAATCTCCAAAGAGATTTGAGCATAACCTTGATACAAAATATGAAATGTTGTGAATGCTTGGTTGAAGTGGACAAAATTAGTTCTCAATTGTAGAGAGTAACTTTGCATATGAGTTGTGGATGAAGATTGAGGAGAAGAGTATCCAATTTATAGATTTCAAAGATTGGAAGAAGAGTGAGTTTGAGCAATGTGGGATCAAAGATCATCAAATGGCATTGTGCCACTTTTCCACATGTGATTGGATAAGGAATGTGCAAGTTTTGGCCAATGTGCCAATAAATACAATTAGGTGGCATTTCAAACTTGAGAAATGACATGTTGAAGAGGGAAAAGGAATGGAGTTATTGTCACTTGGCTCAAGGTCAAAGACATGTAAGAGGCTTTTAATGCCTTGTTGGAAGGACCAAGTCCACTTGGACTTTTTGAATTCAAAAGAGGAATATTCTCTTTTTGATGCCTTGTGAGAGAAAATAGGGGATTTAATAAATCAAAGTAATTGATTTATTGTGCAAGTTGCATTCTCTAGAATATTTTAGTGAGAAGGATTAAGTTAAACAGGGATTTGATTAACTTAATGAAGAATTAGGTGATGTGACAATTTAGACTTAGATTTATGAATTGATTTAAGTTAGAAATTGAGAGGAAATGATTCATTAAATAAATGATTTGATTTATTTAATGAAGGAGGAATGTGTTAGATTAAATCAAATAAGGTTTAATTCATTTAATTTAATAAGAGGACTTTAGAGAATTTAATTAAATAAAAAGATTTATTTAATTAAACAGCGATGCAAGGTTGATTAAATTAAATTGATTAATTTAATCATTGAGAAAAGAAGACTTAATTCAATAAATAATGATTTATCAAGTTAAGGGATAGAATGCTGAGAACGTGATCTAGGAGGAAATGTTGTTAGTAAATCGGGATCAGGTGTGCCAAAATGAATTTGTACATTTTTCATGTCTACACAAACTATATAGGGGTAGTTGGTACAGGCTCAAGGTTTGTTGGCACAGACACAGACATAGATGTAGACATAGGCCCAGGCTCATGTATAGGCACTCTCGTAGGTACAAGGATAGTTGACAGCTGCACAGACACATATTAAAACTTTGACAATAGAGCGAGATGCAACTTGACAGGTTGCCGAGCAGGCACAGACTACTGAGACTAGTTGATGGGACCACCATGGGTGATTATATACAAGAGATACTTTGTGTGGGTAGAGAGGTAGAGTTCCATAGAGGTCGATACCATGATGCAGTCCCTTCTGAGTAGAGATTTGGTTACGCGCAATCTAGATTAGGCAGGACCCATACCAAGACTGTTAGCGAGCGTGTGACTTAGCCTCCATAGAGAGATCCAAGAGATCCTAGTATGTCTGGTGGGGGAGGTACTGGCCCAAATATTCTTGCACCGTCTAGAGGTAGCAGGTCATAGTTTGATGAGGCGATCCTTGATATATTTGAGACATGATGTATACTCTGGTTTTTTTATTCACAACCATTTTTGATGTTGTATCTCTTTTATTTTAGACATCATTGTATACTTGACATTTATGATTTTGAGTTCTATATGATATGCAGTGGATTGATTGATCTATATGTGTTCTATATGGATTTATGATGGATGCATTTAATTTCCCCTTTCTATATGTTATGTGATGATCTATATGATATGTTATGGATGCATTTAATGATCATGTGATATGCTATGATGATTTGATGTTTTATTTATGATGTTACAATGTGATTATATGAATCATGGTGATGTATGGATGCATTATGTATGTAGTTATCTAAATGGATCGATAGATGGATGATGATGTGCATATCTAAATATCATGACAATGTGATCATATGCATGATTATGGATGTGATATTTCAATGATAGATGTGTAATGTAGATATATGATATAAGAAATGAATGAATGATGACTATAATGATGCTTATAATGTATGTTCTATGATATGTTAAATGGATGAATGAAAATGCATCTAATGTAGAGATTTTTTTTTGATAGTTTTTCTTATTCAATTTTATATGGTGTGATGTACAAATGAAGAAATGACATGATTTATGCAAATTATTTGATGAAATGTATGAATGATGAAATGCTATAATAATGTTTTCTAATGTATGAAATGGAAATGATTATGCAACTATATTGTAATGATGATGTTTTTTGGTACTGTCAAGTATACTCAATCTATAAATAAGGAAAGTTAACATCATTTATGTATTGATTACCCATCTTTGGAACAAAATACTCTGCAGATGCATAACTATCCTAGATGCAATCTAATGTCTACTTATGCAAATCTATATGCAAAATTGTCACCTTAACAATCTTTTATCATGATTTTATCATCATTGAGCCTTTAAAATGTTGAAAGTGAGTACAAGAATTGATGGTATGAGTTAGACCATGATGACCTGAGTACTACTTTCGTGATTTTTGATATTGCAAGTGAACACAAGCATCTTAGTATAATTAAACCGAGATGACCTGAGAATTTCTTGCGCAAACAAACAAGATTTAATCATTACACTATGTGAATTCAGAATGTCATCAATGATACTTTCTAGAGCACGTCTCACAATAATTCACACACTAAATAATTAATTCATAGACAACAAATAATGGAAATATCATTCTCCTTCCTAGCTTCTCTAGTTCAATACATCATTGAGTTGCTCCAAAGAAATGATAACGATAATCAAAGTACAACATTCTGAACATTCAAGTATATAGTGATAAAATCATTATTCAAAAGAGTATCATCCATCTATAGTTGTCTTGTTTTGGTTTTGATTTCAGTTATGTTGATGTGGATGGTTGATTTCCTGAAGTGTTCTGATGTTGGATGTATGTTTAATGATGGGTTCCATGGTGATCATTGTGTTTACTGTGTTTTCTTATTGTTGTTTGTCTATTTGTTTAAGCTCAAGTTTATTGCCCCCAAGCTAGGGTGAGACACGACCATGTTTGCTATGATATGATATTAAATGGAAGTGATTGTGAAAGTGAACGACCATGAAATGCCTCCAATAGATGGAACTGTTGGTTTAAATCACAAGTATTGTCTGTTTCCAGGTTTTCACTACATGTTTTTATTGCACTTTTTTAAACTTTATGATTTTTTTGTATTTTTCTCTTTTTCATTTTTTTTTTGTATTTTTATCTTTTGTCATTTTTTTTTGTATTTTTCTGTCACCAAGATGCCTGTTTGCTAGGTTTTCATCAAGGCAACCATTTTTCCAGGACTTGAACTACTCACTAGGTGATTCAGGTGTAGAAATTTCTAAGATGGATATTGTTGATAGGTTCGTCGAACAGATCCCCTTTAGGTGTGGATAGTTGATAGGCCCTAAATCCATAGACTGATATGACAACAAAAGGACCTAGCCAGTTAGATTCAAATTTCCCTTTCTTTTCTCTATCTTGTTGATTCCTAGGGTTTTCCTTTAGGACCAAATCACTAACCTGAAAGACTCTAGGCTTTACCTTGTGATTGTAGCTCCTGAACATTCTTTGTTGGTATGCCTTCAAATGATTAACAAATTGTTAACGAAGTTCATCCAACAGTTCCAGTTCTTGAAGTCTAGACACTCTATAATCCTCATCTGAAATAATTCCCTTGAGTGACACACAGAGTGATGAAATCTCAACCTCAATGGGTAGTATGGCCTCTGATCCATATACCAAGGAATATGGTGTAGCTCCTATAGGTGTTCTGATGCTAGTTTGGTATGCCCACATAGCGAGATTTAGTTGACTATGCCAATCACATCCAACATCATTGACCATTTTCTTTAGAATTTTAGAATTGTTTTGTTGAAGGCCTCTGCTTGGCCATTTCCCTGAGGATAGTACGGTGTTGAAAAATGATGTTGGATGTGCAACCTTTTACACAACTCTTGGACATCCTAATTTTTAAAAGGTCTTCCATTGTCTGTGATAATGGACTAAGGTATGCCATACCGAAAAATGAGGTAATTCAATATGAAACAAGCAATATGTTTCCCAGTGATTGTTGTTAAAGGAATCGCTTCTATCCACTTTGTAAAGTATTTTGTTGCTGTGATAATGAACTTGTATCCATTGGATGAAGACAGATTAATTTTCCCTACCAGGTCTAGTCCCCACTGACAAAAGGGCCATGGTGAAGTAAATGGTTGCAATTCTTGTGTTGGTGTGTGGATTAGGTTACCATGGATCTGACACTTTTGGCACTTCTTAACAAACTGATAAGACTCCTTCTCCATATTTAGCTAGTAATACCCCAAATGGAGGAGTTTCTTCGCTAGAGTTAGTCCACTTGAATGAGTTCCACAAATACCTTCATGAACCTCACATAAGGCTGTCTCAAATTTGTTATGTTCTAGACACCAGAGAATAGTACCATCTAGACCTTGACAGTAAAGTATGTCAACAATTAAGGTATGTCGTGCGGTTTGGCGGATGAAGTTGCGTTTCTGGTTTCTGGAAAGATCGAGAGGAAGGATATTGTCTTTTAGGTAACCATAGGTCTTTCCATAGATTGAGGATTAAAAATCATCTAAATGGCATATGGTTTGAGATTCAGGATTATCATAAGCAGGATTGGACACTTGTTCTACCATAAAATCATAATGACCACGTTTTTTTGGCTACTGCAAGAGAGAATCAATTGTCACCATAACATCCACAACTTTGTTTTCTGCCCTTGGAATTTGCTCAAATTTGATATCCGCAATGTAATTTTTGAGATCATCAATCAACTTATTATATGGCATCAATTTCTCATCTTTTGTCTGATATTCATCATTTACTTGATAAATGACTAATTGTGAATCTCCATATACTTGTAGCTTTGTGATCTTCCATTCAATTTCTACCTTGATGCCAATGATTAGTGAATCATATTCAACTACATTATTGGTGCATGGAAACATGAGTCTATAGGACCTTGGGATAGTGTGTCCTTGAGGGGTAGCAAACAAGATTCCCGCACCAGACCCCCATTGTGTGTATGACCCATCAAAACAAAGTCTCCATTATTGTGTTGTCACAGTAAGAATGTCTGCATTAGGAAACTCAATTGTCATAGGATGATCATCGATTAATGGAGCTTCGGCTAACTGTTCAATAATCACTTGAACTTTGATGGCTCTCTTATCCACATATTGGATATCAAATTCACTTAGGATCATGACCCACTTGGCTAGTCTTTCGGTTAAAGTAACCTTGCTGAATAGATATTTTAATGGATCAATCTATGCTATGAGTCTAACCATGTGAGTCAACATATAATTTCACAACTGTTGGGTAGCAAATACCATTTCCAAAAAAAAATTCTCGATGAAGGTATAATTTATTTCATAGCCATTCAGAGTCCTGCTGATGTAGTAGATAGCTTGTTCCCTTCCCTCATAATCTTCATATGCCAACAATGCTCCTAAAGAAATGTTTTTTGCTGCAATTTATAGTAGTAAAGGTCTACCTTCTTTAGGTAGCTTGAGTATGGGTGGTGACATCAGATATTGTTTTATTTGGTTGAAAGTTGTTTCATACCCTTGATCCCATTTGAACAAGATATTTTTATGTAACAAGTGATTAAATGGATGAATTTTATCTGCTAATTGGGAGATAAACCTCTTGATTGATTGCAGCCTACCTTGTAGAGACCTTAGTTGATTGATATTATTTGGTAGCGGTATTTCCATTATAGCCTTGACCTTGGCGGGATCCACTTGGATACCCTTCTCTGAAACTATGTATCCTAGGAGTTTTGTTGATGTAACACCAAAGACACATTTCTTAGGATTTAATCAGACATTAAACTTCTTCAGCCTTGTAAAGATTTTTCCTAGGATCTTTAGATGTCCTTCTCTAGAATATGACTTTGCTAAGATATCATCCACATAATCCTCCATAAAGGTATGCATCATATCATGGAAGATGGTGGTCATTGCTCATTGATATATGGCCCCTGCATTATTCAATCCAAAGGGCATAACGTTCCAGAAAAAAATTCCCCATGGACATGGGAATGCCATTTTCTCCTGATCATCGGGTGCTATCTTGATTTGGTTGTAGCCTGAAAAACCATCCATTATTGATAACATGGCATGTCTTGTTGTTAAGTCCACAATGATGTCAATATTTGGTAAGGGAGAATCATCCTTGGGACAACCCTTATTTAGATCTCTGAAATTTGTGCATATTCTAATACTATTGTCTAATTTAGATATAGGGACGATATTTGATATCCACTCAGCATAATCGATAGACCTGATGAATCCTGCATCTAAAAACTTTTTCAGCTCAGCCTTTACCATCAAGGCAATATGTGGATGCATCTTCCTTAGTTTTTGTTTCACAGGTTTAATTCCAGATGGTAGAGATAAATGATGCATTAAAAGATCTGGATCTAAACTTGGCATATCAGAGTATGACCAAGCAAAGTTAATGCTTCTATCCTCAAAGAACTTGATAAATTTTGGCTTTTGTTGTTCAATCATGGATACTGCCAGATGTAAAGTCTTTGCTTTTTCTATTGTGCCAATATTTATAGACTATGTAGGCTCCACCAATATTGATGATTGTTCATGATAGTGCTCTGGAAGGGTGTCAAATCTCCCATATTTTAGTGCCTCAAAGAAGTTTTCACCGTCAGATGCATTTTTTATTTTTACTTTTTCAAGATCTAATGCTGCCATTGAATGGTTTTCACCATTAGATCCATTATTCCTGCTTTCAATTTTGCAACTGGAAGATTTGACACCCTCCTGACTAAATGTGTCATTATGAGATTTATGATTAGAACTTATGTCAGGGTCATCACAACAAAGGAAACTTACAATAGCATCATCATTCACAAAGATGGGTGCATTGATAGGTTTACTTGGTTCCCAGTCGATAAGTTATGGATGTATTAAGGGTAAAAAGTCATCAAATTGACTTTGGTCAACGAAAATGAGGGTTCAAATAGCTATAATGTTAGGGTTGTCAATAGGGATGTTGAGGTCTATGATATTACTTTCCTCCAAGTCATCTAACTCACTCGATGTCTGTCCATCCTCACTTGAGTCATCGATATTTTGTGATTCAAATACAAGTGGTCTAGTCCTCAAGCTTTGTCCCTCCTCATGTGTGGGTGCATACTCTTTTATGAAGTCAATTTTTATATCTATGTATGATACGTTAGAGTAAAGATCCCATTCATACTCATTGGAATCTATTTCAGAACCATCTCTCATTTGAAGGATTCTTTCAATAGCTTTCTGAGTCATTTCCTCTTTTGATTCCCCTGTATAACCTAGTCCTGTTTTATATTTTGACTGAAGTGTGAGAGGTTGAATGGGTTCTATGATACCTTCCTTTCTTTTTCCAATAGGTCCTTGTCCCTCATACCCCATTTTTTCTAAGATAGCTTTTCCTTTTCCATACTAATATGTCTTTATGTTGATATTTGTTGATGTTGATACTTCTTCATCTTTGTATAGCCAATTGAGGATGGCCTCATCTTCTATTTCATCTTCTAAAGTACTTGCTTTTACAAATATTTCATCTAGAACTATGGTAGGTTGTGATGGTTGTCCATATGACCTTGGAGATGGCAGCGACTGTGAAAGACATAAATATTGCCCAATGGAATATTCTCCCATGCCTTTATCGGTTAACCAAATCTTTTCTTGAAATTGTTGTGATAGAGAATTCAAATGACCCTTATTGTCTGATAAAGTGGAATCAACAACACTTGTTTCCTTTGACTGGTCATTTTTCTCAACCCATTTGGATACAACGTTTAGTTTCTTTTCACCGTTAGATGAACTAGAAGTGCTTGCTTCTCTTTTATGGGGTACAAAAGTGTCTTGAGTTGTTTTAAGCATGTTACAATGTTGGGGATTGTTGTAGTCAGCTGATATAGTTACTTCTTGTCCATTGATTGGAAATTTTAAACACTGATGATAAGTTGAAGGCACCACTTGCATTTCATGAATCCATGGACATCCCGAGAGTGTATTATATGCTAACTCTTTTTCTAGCACTTGGCAAGCTATATTCTTCACCATTGGTCCTACTTGAATAGGCACAAGATCAATCCCTTAGAGGATCTCTCTTATTCATCATAGGCTTTTATTGTCATTTTCCTTCGGGCATCAATAGCATTATCAGAATAACCTAGTGCACAAATCAATTTTAAAGTGAAAATGTTTAAACCAACTCCACCATCTATTAGGATATGTTTGAAACGATGTTTGTGGATTAAGACTTCAATATGAAGTGTAGTATTATGTGGATGATTAAGTGATAAATCATCTTGTTAGAAAAATGATAGACAATGAGGCATGGTTAAATGTCCCACCATAGCTTGAAATTGACAGACATCTAGGTTGTTGGGTACCGTGGTGGCCACAAGAGCTTGTTCCAAAACCTCCTTATGGGATGGCAAGATTTTAAGGAGTTCTAATATCGATATTTGTGTAGGTATTTTCTGTAATTACTCGACTATGTTGTATTGATTCGAAGGGGGAGTAATGTTTTTAGATGCAACTCCTTTCAATATTACCTTGGATTTCCCCCTTGTTGTTACATTGATTGGTTGGGAAATTTGTGTCTCTAATTTTAATGACATTGACCTGATTATTGGATGTGTCTATGTTTGAGATAAGATATAATGGTATGATGTCATTGTTTCCAATGTTATCAATTTGATTATCAATGACAACATCACTCTCAACTATAGAGATACAAAATATTGTGCCATCATAAACGTAGTTGACAATTTTACCTTTACTGTTTGTAGAAGAAGATTCTCCCTTTTTGTAATTTGGTAAAGGATCTTTAAATGTAGTATGATCATTATTAGTTTTATGTCCTTCTAAGAATACCTTTTTATTATCAATCAAATCTTGGACTAGATGTTTAAACTCCATACAGTCATTCATCTTGTGTCCCTTGTTTTTATGAAAGTTACAATAGTCTGTGTCATTCCACCAAGGTGGTTTTACTTTTGGATCCCAAAATATTGCTTCACGTGAGGTGATAAGTCCATTTGCAATAAGTTCTCTCATTATTGATTCTAGTGTTTGTCCCAATGGTGTGAATCATCGCCGGTTTGATGATTTTTGATATGATTGCAGTTTGGATTCTCCATTGTTCAGATTGTTGTTTTGATTGACATTTTGTTTGATGTTTTGGTCACTATTTTGATTGGTCTTTGTAGTAGTAGCCATCAAATTAAATACTGGTTTCACATTTTGTGTCATTTTTAATATCATTGTTTCCAGTATTTCTATTCTTTTGCCAAAACTTTGGCTTGTCATTGTTGCCATAGTGATTTGAGGAAATTTTATCATTTGATCCTTCATTGTAATGTTTTATCACCCCTCTTTTGACCAAAGCTTCTTCGATCTTGAGGCCATTTTCAATCACTTTCTCAAATTTGGGTGGACATTGTAGTTCAAGCCTATAGCTCATTTCATTAGTTAAGTTGTCAATAAATAGTTCCATCTTTTCTTCTTCAGGTATGGAACGACAATACCTATCAAACAACCTTCACCATCATTGTAAAAATGAGAGGAATGTCTCACCTTTCTTTTGTTTCATGTTGTAAAGGTCTTTTATTGTTACCTCATGTTGAATATTAAAGGAAAATTGTGAGATAAACCTATTGACTAGTTCTTCAAAAGTTTGAATCCCTGGTTGTAGTTTAGAGAACCATTCCATACATTGACCCCCTAAGCTCCTTGGGAATAAGCACATTAGATAAGTTTCTTCTCATGCAAATTCTGAACTCATGGTTCTGAATTCCCTCACATGGTCAATTAGATCTATTTTACCATTGTACTTGTCATATTTCGAGAATTCACAATTTCTAGGAAATGGTATCATATCTACACTTGGATCAAAAGGATAAGGATAATTTTCCTATCATGAATACTTTATTGTGGTTCCCTTTTGCATATCTTGAAGTTGTTGTTGTAAGTTTTGCATTTTATGTGTTAGGGCAACCACTTGATCTGTGTTTTGTGTATGTTGTGTTTCGGTTTCAGTTGCTCTGGGTATTTCTTTTAATCAAGTCATATCAAAATCTTTTGGAAGTTTTGCACCTGATTTTGCTAGCATCAAAAGGTATTTTTCCATATCTTGTTCTAAGACCTTTTCCTTAAACTTATGGAAGTTTGGATCTTGATGTGTTGTTTGGATATCCTCTTGGGTTATTTCATTCATGTTATTTTGGTGGAGTCTGCTCCAAGGATTTTATTTAGCCATGGTGTTTGGTGTTTCAATTTGTTTTTCTTTAAGTTTCTATCATTGTAACCTTGTCAAAATTGGCATACAAGCGTTTGTTATACTCACTAAACTTTGATCTTTTCGTTGGGTTGGGTGTCAAGGATATTAACTTAAGTCGAATAGAATGATAAATTCTATTGATGAGACTAAGTTAAAAATCTGATTATTTTGTTTTGTTTCTTGATTGTGGGATGACAAAATTCTAGTAAAGAAACTTGACGTAATAATCCAAAATTTGTGTTTGAGGTTTTAGACACCTTAAGGTTGCTATATCTTGGTTCAATTCGATAAATTTTGACTTGTAAGTCCTATCTTTTCGAGTTTAAAGACACTGTTTTGACTGAGGAAATGTTTTTCGTTTGGACAAAGATTCTGGTTTTGATGTTATCAATCTGATACCAGTCTTAAATAGCTCTATGTTTTCTTGTTCTATGGATGCGCTATAATAGAGGGTAGAGGCACTGAAACAGATGGTAGACACGCTGAAATAGATGGTAGACACGTTGAAACAAATGGTAGATGCACTGAAATAGATGGTAGACGCGCTGAGACAGACTGTGGATGTGCTAAGATACTGGTGACTTATGATGATAGGCTGGCAGATGCATTGAAATAATAGTTGTACATGCTAAAACAAACTGGGGATGCATTGAAACAAATTGTGGACGTGCTAAGCTACTGACAGACTATACAAGTGAACTATAAGATATGATAGACGTGCTGAAACAATGGTTGGAAGTGCTAAAACAAACTGTCGACGCGTTAAAATGGAAGTTATTAAGATATTCATAGTTTTATTTGTTTGTTCTCACTTTTCTTCATAAGATGTTTAGTTCCAGGGTGTAATTTTCTAACCAGTGAAGATAGTGGATGGGTATTTTGCTTGTTAATCTTGGATTTTGATACTCTATTTGGATGAGACATTTGAAAATAACCTCACACACTAAAGCCATATTGTAAAAAGTTGTTTCAGATTCTACGCATTAAACATGTAGTGAGTGTTCTAGAATCTGGTCTGATTCTTTCAATTTTCACAGGTTTTAACACAAAGACAAACAATTCAAGCACTTTTCTATCTCAAATAGGTCACTTAGAATATCATAGCCCACAACTTGCAACTATGTTAGCTCACACAGCCTTGTCACCCCCTAGAGGGCGCCTGTGTTTTTTCCTTTCCTAAGTCTTAGCCAAAGTCAAATCCTTCACTTTTGGCCAGGGTCTCCGATAGTTATATGGTGAGTTTCTTGGTGGTAGATTCTTCCCTCCCCTTGCACCGTGATATAAAAAGTGTTCAAAAACTGACATAGTTGGATTCTACACTAAAGTTGGTAGATATGATATCCATTTGGAGCGGCAATAGATAAACTCCCTTAGGAGACCTCCCAATCTTTAGAACAAATATTTTGGGGATGGTTATCTTGCACACTTTCGTTGAATTGTGGGTTTCCCCAAATTCACTTTTGAGTAGAGTGGGTTGGAAAACCTTTCTTTGGTTGTTCCCACTTAGGTCATTCCCGTAGGGTGAGTACTTTTTCCCACTATGACAGGCCTTCTAAAGGATTTAATAAAGTAGGAAAATAGCAAGTCTAGCATTTTGATCACCCAGTTAAGGGGACAGCATAAGCGTATTGCTTTTGAATCATGAAAAAAATGGGGTTCAAACTATTTCTTTAATTTATGTAGATGCACTATTTTAACCCAAGGAAAAGCAAATAAATTAGCTTAAACCCCTACAAACATCATTAGTAATTTCTGAGTTTTTGTCTTTGACAAGTGTATTTCATACCTGGAACACAGAAAATAGTGATTAGACTCGTGGAATTTTTAAAATTCTATAAAAGAAATAAGATGCGCCACAATAGTGGTAAGATGCGCCATAACAGGTATTAGATGCACCAAAACAAATCTATGCTCTACAAAAATTGATAAATGCGCTATAATAGGTGGCCCATGCGTCAAAAGAAAACTTCCTAACTGATGATACTGAGACTTCTGATGCACCAGAACAGTCATCGAATGCACTGGAATATTCTACTAATGCACCGTAATAGTCATCAAATGCACTGCAGAATTTGGTAGATGTGCCAGAAAATCTTTTGATCGTGTTAAAACAAACATGCCAGGAACCTGTAAGGACACTTTTCAGAAATAAATGTTGAGTATGGGGTTGTGCCCCACAGTGGGTGCCAAAATGTAAGTGGTGTAATAAGTATGAGTATGTAAACAAACAACACTTCTTAATAAAACATTATATTAAGAGAATCAATCAATATTAATCTAATTAAAACAAGAAAAATCTTAAAAGCATCCTATTGTTTTTGAAAAGTTAAACAGCATTTACAAGGCGTTGTACCCTACACAACGAGCCACTAGGGCCAAAAAAGGACAAGTATTAAACAACTAACATAAACAGGAAAAAACAGAGACAACCCAAAGGCAGCACATCAATAGCCAAGAAACAACCGACAGACCAACACCAGGAGCAACTAACTGGCATCGTCCCAGTTTTTAATCAGGAGGTCCACCGCCTCGTCTCCCACCCACTCTTTATTTTCCTGGCTATTGTTCCCCTCCAGTTCCTCTTTTATGGCATTAGACAGAGTACTCATAACAAAGTGACCCAGTTTCATGGTGAAGTGAGTCAGCCCCCGAAATATTTTGTCCAGAGTGTCCAATCTCTTCACCACCTTGTCCGAATCCACCCCAACATCCATAACACCTTGAACCTCACCAGGCTCATCCACCAACAGCTACAAAGAGTGCGAGCCAGAGCCATCAAAGGGGAGCTTGTTGTCCACCGGAGTAAGCTGGGGCCTCTCCACCATGTCTTCTTCCACATCTTCAGACTCTTCTTCCTTGTAACCCTTGCTATCTGACTGCTCCTCCTCTGAATCCTCAATGATTAACCTCTTCTTGCTATTCTTAGCCAGCCTCCTAGATCTCCTCCTAACACTTTCCCCTCTAGTCATCTCCGTGTTCCCCACAACCGTATCCCCTCTGGAATCTTTCCTAACCGCATTCTTACCCTTGCCATCTTTAACAATTATAGCCTGCATGCATTTCTCCTTACCTTTTTTTGGCACAACCGTGTCAGCCTGAGTAGCTTTTAGCTCGCAGAGCCCTTCCGCCGCACTGGCATGGGCCTTGCCTAACCCACCCTTAAGCTTTTTGGTGGCAAATTTGGTTTTGGCGTTCCCCATATTGTCAATGTTAGACTTCTGAGGAGGACTCTTGGACTTGGCCAGGGAGATATGCACCGTGGAGAGGGGTTCAATGGTCTCAACACGGACAACAGTAATGGCTTTAGGCGGACAGAGGGAAAGATGAAAGTGATACAGGCAAAGGATTAGCCCCTGATGGAGTGAGAGCGGTGGAAGATCACAGGGATTTTGGTTGGCCGACGCTTTACACTTGTCCATAGAAATTTCCAGGTCCATAAGAAGGAAAAACGAAAAACTAAGCAGCATTTTATGCCTAGGGTGGTTTAACAGAGGGAAATGATAAAAGAAACAAGTTTTGTATCTACCTTCTAGCGTAACATATTTCATCAGCGCCATGCAAACCTGGTCCCACGGCTTAGGAAGCTCTTCCCTTTCAAATCCCACTTGATTCCTAATTGGGGTCTCTTCTCCTCTGAAAAATGCCTTAAGGCTCTCATGGTCTAGCTTTTTAGTGTGCTTAGGATATTTTTTCCCTTCACACAGCAACCCTGTAGCCTGCGCAATAACATCCTCGCTGATTTCGAACGAAATCCCACCAATGGAAACCCCCCTGTCCTTCCACAAACTAGAAAACTAACCCGATAAAATGGGATCATGGCCGGCTAAGCATTCCATGAGCGGAGCAATTCCTCCCTCCACACAAATGTGCCAAACTAGCGGGTTGTTACGAAATTCATCATAATTGTCCGATTCCATCTGCATGCGATCACAACCCATACTGCTAGGCTGCACAGGAAACTCACAGAAATGCAAGAAATACCAAAAGTAGCAGTTACGAACAATAATCTCTAAAAGATAATTAAGGCAGGGATTACAGCGAAGCAAATTAAACCCCGCATACCATTCACACACGCAGAGGGGAAATATACCATAGTGAGAAGAGACACAAAAATTGATGAATTTATGATTACAGCAGAGAGGGAAAAAGTTGGCAGAGCTGTAGGGAAAGCACAAAACCCCATGCAGATGGACCAATAAACTAAATTTAGTAAACTTCTGAAATAAGCCAAAGGAACCCCTAGCTAAACTAGCCAGCCCGAAGACTCCAGAATGTGGCCTAATCGCATCATAGAAAGTCACATCATTATTAATGCACTCACTCCTCCAAATGTAATGAGGAGATAAAACAAGCAATCCAATTCCCAAAAGAGTAACATGCACAGTACGGTCCCTCACCTGATAAGAAGTCACGTCCTTCCAATTAACCTGCATCACGCTGCCAAAACTAGATTTGAACTCCTCAATTAAATCCCCTCCCCGCCATCTCATCATAATCTTATAAACTAAATCCATCCACCAAGTCCAAAGGACAGACACGCGGATGCTCCTTTCCCTGCCCCACACACGCTCAGCTTTGCCAAGATAACTCCACTTGTACTCCATTCCAATATTGACATTCATCCACTAGCACACCCAAATTAACGAGTGGGCCCCCCAATCAGCTCTCGTCATCCAAAAGTTGAACATCATTATAAACCATGGTAGCCTTGTCCCGCTCTATCAAAGCTTGAATATTTGGCGGTAGTGCTTCCTTATTCCTCCAACATCTAGCCAAATCCCAACCCGAGCCAAGATTAGCCAAGGCATCTGCCACACGGTTGCCTTCTCTAAAAATATGAGTCACCTTTTTGTCCCTTAATTTGGACATAAGGAAGCTAGCATCCATCAAAATGTCCTTGGTATTCCAACCTATATATCTATCTTTTTCCACTGCATCTATCACCGCTTTGGAATCTCCTTCAATATGGAGATTAACAATCCTTAGAGAAACAATGATTTGGAGGCCCATAAACAATGCACGAGCCTCAGCAACCAGAGCCGATTGAACTCCAATGCCACCAACAAACCCCGCCACCATATTCTCCATAGAGTCTCTGATAATCCCACCTATACTTGCCCTTCCTGGGTTGCCTTTAGCAGCCCCATCAAAATTAATTTTGAACCATCCACAATCTGGAGGCTCCCATTTGGTATTTTTCCTAGCTAATAGTTTTGAATTATCAAAGGCATTAGCCTTTAGATCCTGGTGCCAATCCTTAGCCAATTTTATTTTGTAGTCCAACAGCCCCAACTTAGGAAGTTTCCCATCAAAGATGGAGATATTCTCCTCTATGAGCTGAACACCAATGCCAAACACCTCCTTGGGGCTCCGCTTAATATTCCTGAAAACCCTATTATTCCTCTCCTTCCATAAACACCATCATAAGATTGGGGGGGTCTATCTCCAAATTTCATCAGTCAAAGGATGGAAGAAAGGCCCATTCCAGCCTAGAATAAATGACAAAAGGTCTTTGCTCATAACCTAATCGACATCAAGTTTCTCAAAAGCCATCCCCCAAACTTCAGCAACATACGGGCAGTGTAACAAAAGGTGGCTGACAGTTTCCTCCCCCGCCTTGCAAAGAAAACATCTATTGGGAAAGCATAACCCCCGAGTTCTCAAATTGTCTTGAGTTAAGATCCTATTATGACAGGTCGTCCACCAGAAAAAAATTATTTTAGGGATCATGTGGCGATTCCAAACCCTCCTCTAGTGTTTCTTAACTGAAATTTCCTTAGTCAGTAGTCTATAAGCGAATTGAACTGAAAGATCCACTTGCTTATCTAAAGCCCAAAAGAACTCATCCTCCCTATCATAAGAAGGAAACCTGATACTACAGAGCAACACCTGAAGTGATCTAGCTAGGCGGCAAAGGTCAAGAGAGTGGGGGTAGCAAAGGGAGAGATCTCTCCAAATCCTAGCTCCAGGAGGGCCAACCACATAGTCTCTAATATATAAACCAAAGAATCTCTGAGCTTCATTCATCACCGCTCCAAAATCAAAGCTAGCCAAGGGGGAGTCCAAAAGCCAAGCATCATCCCAGAATTTGATTTTGACCACGTTTCCCATTTTCCATTTGATCCATTTTTTTAGCAGGTCTTGTGTGTTGTAGATACTCCTCCAGATTATGGAACCATGGGGATGGGGTTCCGAAAGACAATCAATCAAAGGCCTGTTCTAGAGGTACTTAGCATTCAAAATTTTGCACCAGTCCTTAGTGTTCCTTAACTGGTCCCACCCAACCTTGGCCATCAGTGCTCTATTAGAGGTAACAATCTTCCTTATTCCAAGCCCACCACAATTTTTAGCTTGACAAACCCTTTCCCATTTTACCAAAGAAATCTTCTTTTTTTCCTCAGTACCGGACCAAAGGAAATTCCTTTTGAATTCTTTCAAACTTCTTCGCAATATAATTGGGCATCTTAAAGATAGCTAGAAAGTAGGTGGGGATACCTTGTATAGCCGTAACAAGAAGTTGGAGTTTCCCAGCATGACTAAGTAAAGAGCCCTTCCAACCAGCCAACTTCCTTTGGATCCTCTCCAAGATAGAATTGAAAAACTCCGGTTGAACCTCTTTAATCGTTAGTGGGAGCCCAAGGTAAACCGACATGAGAGAATCCCCAACACATCCCAAATTTGCAGTCACCCTGTTTTCCAAATTTGGCAATCAATTAAAAAAGTAAATCTTGCTCTTATTGTAGTTGATGCACTGACCAGAGCAAGAGGCATAACTGTTGAGGCAAGCTTTCCACTTCCTAGCTTCCACAACAGAGGCCTTCCCAAATAGAATAGTGTCATCCACAAATTGCTCCACAACAATTGGACAAAGAGAAGTAGCCGCTCTAACACCAGAAATGGAGCCCTCTGACAACAGACTCGTAGAGTTCCTACTAAGCACATCGACAATCATAATAAAGAGATAGGGGGAGAGAGGGTCTCCCCATCTGAGCCCTCTGCCAGCAGAGAAGAATCCACAAGGGATCCATTCACCAGAACCGAGAACTTAACAGTACACACACACTCCATAATGAGCTTAATGACTGAACTGTTCAAGCCAAACTTAGCCAGGACCTTTGGAATGAATTCCCACAGAACCTTATCAAAAGCTTTGGAAATGTCAAGCTTAAGTGCCATCCGCGCATTATTACATCTATCCATAGAGTGGAGCGGTTCATGAGTAGTCAAAGAAGCATCAAGAATGTGTTGCCCCGGGACAAACCCCTTTTGAGTGTGACTTATAATTTTATCTAGCAGAGGTTTAATCCGATTAACAAGGATCTTAGAAATGATCTTATAGAAGGTGTTGCAAAGACTAATAGGTCGAAAATCAGACATTGATAGAGGCTCACTAATCTTGGGTATAAGGGCAATGAAATTGTGATTCATTTGTTTAAGAATCTTACTAGATTTAAAGAAGTCCCTAGCCGCAAGCACAAGGTCCCAGCCCACAATATCCCAGAAGATTTGGAAGAACGCAGGAGGAAACCCATCAGGTCCTGGAGCTTTGAAGGCCCCCATGCTAAAAGTATCCAACTGAACCTCTTCCATGGAAACACTCTTAAGAATTCCCAAGTTATCCTCCAGACAGATGGAAGCAGGGAGATGCTGGAGGATCTTACAATCCATAGCCATGTTGGGCACCCCTGTAGGGGCCGAAAAAAGCCTCCTTGAAATAATTAACCACACAGGACATAATATGAGCTTGATTAGATATCACCTCCCCGGAGTCACTTATCAATTTAGAAATTTGATTCCTTTTCCGATGTTTGATGGTAGAAACATGGAAAAAGGACGTGTTCCTATCTCCTTCCTTCAGCCATTGGACCCTAGATTTTTGCTTCTAGAAGACCTCTTCATTTTTTAAAACCTTTTCCCATTCCATTCTGGCATCCTTTTCCTAATTGTTGGTCCACTGATTGACAAATCCCTCATCCATATTCTTCTGCAAGGTCCTCAGCCTCCCCTCGAGCTATTTTTTCCTTTGAAAAACATCCCCAAACACATTCCTATTCCAAACTTTAACCATCAGTTTAATATGTTTGAGTTTGTAGCAGAGCCTAAACATAGGGGAACCTTGGACAGGAATATTCCACCATTTAGCAAATTTTTTTTTGAAATCGGGATGAGAGATCCACATTATTTCAAAACGAAAAGGATAGTGACCACTAGAAGGACAAATATTAGTGGTCAGCAAAAGAGGATTATGGTCCGATACCATCCTAGGCAGAGTTACCAGGTTGGCCTCTAAGGCATTAGTCCAATGGGGAGAATAGAGGAAGCGGTCAAGCCGAACCTGAATCAAATCACCACCAACCCTTCTATTAGACCAGGTGAAATGTTGGCCCAAAAGTTCAATATCTATTAACCCCGAAGAACACATAAAGTTTTCCAAATCTGCCATGTTGTCAATGTAATCCAGGAGGCCCCCACTTTTTTTAGATGGTAATAGGGGAGAGTTGAAATCTCCAACAACAAGCCATTGGCCTCCCTTATTCATATTAATCTTAGTCACCATATTATTCCAAAGAATATTCCTCAAGTTCCTCTGATTAGGAGCATAAATATTTATTATAGCCCATTCAACTCCACCAACGGAAAACAAAACCCCTATGCTATTTTTACAATGAAATATTTCAGAACCTTGTAAACAAGAAGGATTCCAAAGCATGACCAAACCATCCGAAGCTCCCTCAACATCACTGTGAATATAAGAAGCATTAGGCCATAAAAAACTAGCAACTTTGTCAAAATTAATCATCAACATCTTAGTTTCTTGCAGGAGACAAACATCAATCTTATGCTCCACTATATAGTTCTTCAAGGCACGCTGTTTGTGCGAACTATTAAGCCCCCGAACATTCCAAGACATAATCCTCATTTCAAAGCATCCTATTGTTCTCTATCTCTAAAGATTTATTAAATCCTAGGGCTCTCAGATTTGGTAAGCATTGTGAGATTGTGGAGATTGTTCCTCCCCACAAAAACATTCAGCCAGAGGATAGGAAAAATCCATGGAAGAAGATTGAGGAGTTGCCTGCAAATTTGTCTTCAATTTGTCTCCAAATTTGCCTGTGAAGGTTGAGTTAATTAAATTAGACATTTCATATCTAATTTGGTAGGCAGAACTTTTGAGTGAAAAGAGGAAATAGCTGTAGAATATATTTTAATTGAATATTTGGATTTATTCAATTTAGGCAAATAAGATATTTAATTTAATAAAAAGAACTATAGAAGTCTATTTATATTAAATAAATATAGAAGAAATATGATAATTAAATAAAACAAAGTTGGAAACTTGTTTATTTAATTTAGATGGGATGATGTGATTAAGATAATTAATAGAAGAATTAAAAGTGATAATTAAATAAAACAAATTATTAAATTTGGTTATTTAATTAAGAAGGAATAATATAATAAAGATAGAAGAATTGAAAGTGAACTATACAAATAAATATTTCTATTTATTTAATAGTAGAAGAAATAAAGGTTAATTAATCAAATAAATAATATTTAATTAATTAGATTGTCCAAACCATTTTTAGGTGTATACAACAAGAACACCAAACTCACTAAATGATAGATCACGATCTTCATGGTAACTCCATTCAATCGACAAGTTTTCCTTTTTAAATTTTTAATTCACTTAAATTTTATTTATTTTTTATAAACTTACTTTAGTATTTTAAAATTTAATTGTGTAATTTTATATATTAATATTTTAGATAATCTATCATCAAGATGAAGTAAATTTGATAAAACCTAAACATTAATAAAAAACTTTGACAATTAAATAAAAAAATACTTTTAACCATAAAACTAAAATTTTAAATTAAAAATTATATTGAAACAAAATTCTCATAAAAACCTCATGTTAATACAACCAACACTTGCACTAAAAGGAGGTGCAAGGGTTACATCGATAGAAAATTATATATTTAAGTTAATATGTTAGGGAATATAATTTGATATGTGCATAGAAAATACAAGTTATTTTATTTACGCTAAAATATAATTTCATGATCAAACGTCTTTTTTAATTATTTGTAGTATTAGAATGTTGTCTTGTAGCCAATGTGACAATGTTTACTCCTATTTTGAATTTGGTAATATTGTGCTAATTATTATATACATTAATTACTACAACTACATTGTAGACAATAGTGTATACAAATGTTTATAAACACATGATTATAAATTTGTGACTAAGGTCTCTTTTTCTTTCATTCTTAAGGTAAATACTTAAATTTATTGTAAACATGGTAGTCTTTTCTCTTGTATAAAAAATGATACTTCTCTTAAAAATTAACAATAGAACTTCTATCTAAATTTTAACTTTGTAGCTCATGGTTTTAATAATGTATTGAAGATAGACTTAATAGTATTTTAGATCAAGTATAAATATTATATAGTCCAAATTCCATTTGTAATTGTGAGTCAGTAATGACTATTGACTTGCTTTCATATCAACTAATGAATAGGGGAAAAACACTAACAAAATTGAGAAAACCTTGATTTCTCAAAGTAAAATCTTTATAAGCACCCTCATGTTTTCATCTCAAACCATGAGTAATGATTAATGATATGATTAATATATTCATTCTTTTTTGTTTATTTTTGTTTCACTTTTTTCCTAGGAAATGGTAGCAAAACCTTTTAAATTTAAGAAAATTTCCAAGCATGAAAGGGGTAGATTCAATCCAAAGAGCTTGAAGTGCATGCACACTATCTCATGCAATTTTTTTGACAAGGAAATTTGTGCAATTTTAATATAGTTTTGGATGCACAAATGAGAATGACATGCACATTTAAAATTTTGTACTTTGTTCAATACAAAAATAAATAAATTGTGTAAACAAATTTAATGAAAACTTCAAACTATAAGAAAATTTTGTGTCTATTTTAAATACAAATTCTAAGGGTTGTCTTTCATTTCCAAGTGACCTTCATTGCATTTTCACCCTCACAGATGTCAAACTAACCCAAGAAATGTAAAATATTCATCTTATACCAATAGAAATCCATGAATGAGTCTAATAGCATTTAAAAAATACTAGACCTAGCCTACCATAAGACATTTGTGATGAGAGAGTGCTAAATTCTTGCCATAAGTTCATCCACATTTGTTTGCATAGAAACTACGATAGGGCATTTGTGACTGGAAAATGTTAAACCCTTGTTACTAGGGAGATCTATTTGAGCACAACATCAAACACATCATGAAAGATTGATTAAAGCTAGGATTAATACATAGACTTAAAAAATCTCTATTGAGCATAATCCCAATGCCACCACACTTTCATTTCACTTGCACAAAATCCTTCCACCATAAGATTAAAATTTTTTTACAAATGATCTAGTAAAAAAAGAAAGAAAGAAAACCCATGAGGCACCTTTTTATTGGTAAAATAAACAACTTCATCATTGTGAATAGGATTTTTATCATCCAACTTATCTCCAAAATAACTTTTCCATCTTTAGTATACATTAGAAATTCATATCTTATTTCTTTACTTTAACTCAATATTAAAACTACTTCTAGCAACTAAAAGTCCTCATATATCTCCATTGAATAGTCATAAGGTTTTTAACCAAATCACTAACCAAAACCCTCAATACTCGTGGATTTTATTACATTAGATGCATCGTTAAATACATGATTGTTTTGGCATTTAATGATGTTAAAAAAAAGAGCGTTGAAAAAATGGGGAGTGAAAAATAAAAACCAACATGAAACTTCTCCACCAGTCATCCTTTTACTATTGTATCATTGTCCTTGTAACCATAAACCAGTTCTAAATGCACAAAGAACCAACATTTTTCCTTACCAACCATGTTTGATTTGTATATGCTCATACATGGGCTAGTTGGTTATTCAACAACAACTAGTCCACAATTATCCATTCTTCATTACTCTTGACATCATCTATTGATGGTTTAAAATGGGCTCAACAAAGAGAATCATAAGTGTTGATAGTCAACAATAGTTTTGGGATCAATTGATGGCCATTGGATACCATGGATGTAGAATTTTTTTAGATTGATGGCCTATAACAACTGCCAAAGGGCTTTGAACAAATTTAATAGTATGATACTTTTAGACCATTGTAGTTTCAATGGGATTTAAAAATATATATATATTTGAAAGTGAAAACTTTATGTAATTTAAATAGAATTAAAATTTTGATTTTTGTTTAAGAAATTTAAAAAGTGCAATATAATATGTTTGTAATAGTTTGCATAAAGGGAGTTTCAAAGTTGAAACAATTAATTTATAGCAATTACTTACTTGTTTTCATTTCACATAAATTGTGGACATAAATCATATATAAAGTGCAGAGAAGGTTGGTGGAGGGAATAAAAATAGAGGCCTAGCTGGAGGTGACTACAAATCTCCTTTACCAATCAGATGATGGAGTCATACTAATAGAAAAGGGCATTGAAAATTTATGAGGTTACCAACTCTATATAACAAAATAGAAATTTCTTTTGTCATTTTTTTGGTAGGGGGCAACATAAAATCACTGATGTCATAGAATGAAGGACATAAAAAAAAATAGAGAGAGAGAGTAGAGAATCCAAACACAAAAAATACTTTTTATTTATGTATTCTTCAATTTCCAAAATTACAAAAATATAGAGTACATGCTCTATTTTACATTAAAAATTATACCACATTTAGTTTGGACTATTGTCCAATACTTGGTGTTGTTCACACACCCAATCTAGGTTGGTTGTAACTTTGTAGCTGCTTTCTATTCATTAGTTGCTTCTGCAACACATTCCCTTTTTTTCTCTGTTGCTATCTGCTTGTTCTTTGTTGGAACATTCTCCTTCTACTATTGTAGGGTTTTCTTCTCTATGTACCAAAAATTGACTATAACATTCTTTCCTTTTGTCTTGTATGCATGCCCATGAAAATAAGCGCTCAAATTTGATTTTCAAAATCACCTTGTTGGAAGAAGTAAAGAAGAATCTTCAAAGACCATTGAGCCATCAAAGCCATCTGGAAAACTATCCAGAAATACTCTTAAGGGTCTTTTGTCAAGACAAACATGATTCAGCTTGTGCTTCCACCTCAACTAATTTAGCTCCCATCACATCCAGGTATGTGGATCTAAGTAAGATTCCACCGGTTCAAAGGATAGGGCTTTGTAGTAATTTTCTTGACTCTAGTAAAAAGGAAATTATTGAAACTCATCATAAAGGGATTGAACTAATAAATGATGCCATCAAGGCTTTGCAAGATACAACTCCCGGTGCTACAATTGATGGCTCCTTAGCTCCTATTGAGAGCTCTTGGTTGATTCACTCAAAGAATATATTGCTAGTTTAAAGGAGAAAATTGAAAAAGAGGTTGAGACAAGGCTATTGGAGAAAAGGTTACTGGTACTACAGGATAAATGTGCAACCACACACAAAATGGTGGTTCAAAGTTTAAAAACGATAAAGGAATGTGAAGAGGAAGCTCAAATATTGTTTGTGTATTTCATGCAGTGGTTAGATTGCACTTGAGGTATTAAAGACTTAATGGACTCAATAGATTCACAACTTGCAAATGCCTTCAGAGCCTACAACATTGTAGATGATAGAGATTATGCCTCCTGGATTTCCATTTCAAACCTACAAAACAATTTTTTCACTTTACAAAGGTAAAAAGAGGATGCAATAAGGCGGTTTGGACAACTTGGAGATCTAGTGAAGTCCAAACATATTCTAGTTTCAAGTGCCCTGGTGGATGCAAAGAAAATTGACAAGATAAATCTTAATCCATCCACTCTAAAAGAAGGAGAAGAGAGCTTAGTAGAGATAGAATCATTGCATAAAGCACTTGTCAGAGCAAAGAGGATCTAGGATGATATAAAACTTGCTTGGGAAGCCATTCTTAAAGAATTAGAAGGTGTCCCCAGTTTTGGTTAAAAGTCTCTTTTGTTATTTCGGTTTATTTTTGGCACACCCTTTGTACTTGATGTCAAAGGGGGAGAAGTTCTGGTGTGGGAGAAATTTTGGAACCCTAAAGGGGAGACATTTTTTAGAAGTAAGTTGTGATGTATATATGTATATTTAAAAGGGGGAGCTCACACAGTTTGGGTTTACAATTTTGAACATAGTTTTTGAAGATCCATTTTTGGCACATGTTTCCATCAATGAAAAAGGGGGAGATTGTTGGAAGAATGAAGAAGAAACCCTCCGGTGTGTTATCATTGATGCCAACATTGTTTGATGAAATTTATTGTCTAAACCGTTAAATCCTATTTGTGTTACTCTAATCCAATAATTTGGTCTAAAATTTCTCATAGTAAGATATCAGCCTATGTGGTTTCATTATGCTATTTAGAATTATTAAATGCATCTATGAAAAAGTTTTCAACATTTTTTGTTGAATGGGTTGAAAGATTCAATTGACAAAAGTTCGGTTTACAGTCTTCCTCTAGCTGACATGAATAAAGTGGTATGAAGTCTAATATGTTGTGTATATGTTAAATAGATTATTTTTAGGTCTGTGTTGACCTAAATCATGCCTTGCACATTTTGGTTTTGAGCACGAAAGGAACTTTTCTTTAAGTTTTTGGGTTGACAAGCAATTTTTGAATTAAGTATGTATACATCTAATTAGGTTGGCCTAATTGATGTATGAGGATGTAATGGCATATACATATGAAACATTTTGTATTTGAAGGTATGAAATGTGTGTGATGTGAGACATGAGATAAGAAGAGATGCATGATAGTGTGATTTGATGTGAGATTATATGTATGAGTTTTGTATCAAGGAAGAATTGCAGTAAGACTGCAAACTAGTGTAGGATTTTATATTTCAGAGCTTAATTGGAACTAAATTCAACACACGAAAGGTGTATTCCATCAGTTCACCTTTTGGCAGTGAGCCACACTCCATTTTGTAATCATTATAGGTTGTGAGCCTTTCAAGGACAGTGTGTCCTAGCAGTGTGCCCATGTAATATCTTATAATCGGTTATAATATATTGTGAGATAATCCTCACCGTGGTTTTTCCCATTTTGGGTTTTCCATGTAAAAATCCTAGTGTTTATGTGTTATGTTGTGTTATGATCTCTTTCATATCTTTACTTACAATTTCAGTTAGATATGCTTTAATATTTGGATGGTTAACAACTAAATTGTTTAGTGGAATACTGATTCGACCCCCCCCCCTCCCCCAGTATTCTGGGTGTTCAACACACCTACCAAATTAAATGTTGGAAGGGAAAATGGTTGCAAGAGTCAAATTGAGGAGATCCCCAAATTTGATGTGGGGCAAGTGAGATAAATGCATCAACTGAAGATTAAATTCCAACACTCCCCCTTAATTTAAAGTCAGATGTCATTCTGCAATTTTCTTTCTGAAACTAATCTCTAGAGGTAAGCCTTTATGTTTTCCTTTCGAGGGTTGCACACCTCCAGTGTTGTGTACAATGCAAAGCCTATCTCTTAGACATTCAAAACAATCTTTTGGAAATGCCTTGGTAAAAATTTCTATGAGCTACTGCTCAGATTTGCAATATTGAAGTTTAATCTCACCATGTTCTACCAACTCCCTTATGAAGTGATAGTTTATCTCAATGTGCTTGCTTCGTCCATGGAAGACTAGATTCTTTATTAGGGCTATTGAAGAAACGTTGTCACAATGAATGGTTGTACCATTTTATTATTTCTCCTTCAAGTCCACAAGGATCCTTCTCAACCAAATATCTTGACATGTTGTTGCGTTTGCTGCAATATACTCAGCTTTTGTTGTGGAGAGAGAGACAATGAGTTGCTTCTTGGATGCCCATGAGATTGCACCTGAACCCATGTGGAATATGTATACCTCGATATGCTCTTCCTATCATCTACATTACCTACCCAATCACTATATGTGAAATCAACCATCTTAAAATCATTGGATGCAACATACAAGATGCCATAACCTATTGTGTTATCCACATATATCAAGACCCTCTTTCTTTCTTGCTAGTGTGTGTCCTTAGGTTTCTCCATGAACCTAGAAATCAGGCTTACTACATACATTAAATCAGGCCTAGTATTTTTCAAGTATATAAAAATTTAACCATTCTCTTGTAGAGGGTTGGGTTCACTTCAATTTTTTTGTCCTCTTTACTTAGTTTCAAACCCATAGTTGTTGGTGTTGGGGCAAGCTTTCTATTCTCCATTTTAAATCTCCATAAAATCTATTTGGCATAGTTAGTTTGCAAATAAATATGCCATGCTCTGTTTATTGGACTTCAATCCCAAGAAAATATTTCAGTAGGCCCAAGTCTATCATCTCAAACTCATCCTTCATAACCTCTTTGAAACCGTCAATGAAGATGTCACTATTTCTAGTAAAAATCAGATCATCTACATACAAAATAACAATCAAAATCTCACCTTGAGCTACTTTGATGTAAAGTATGAGCTCATTGTTTCTTTTTCTAAAGCCATTACTCACTAGATATAAGTCTATCCTATTGTACCATGCCCTAGGTGATCGTTTCATCTCATAGAGGGCTTTTTGACGCCTGTATATTTTTTCCTCTTTCTCTGGGATGTTACACCCCAATTGTGTAATTACTATTTACTATTACTATGTAGGGTAAAATGTGAATGTAATGTGAATTCAGTGGATGAATAAATTGTACTTGCACTTTGTTATTATTGCTTTATGAATGAATGTTATCTCATTTAATATTATATGAAGGAATGCATTTATGTGATTGGATGAATATTGAATTAATTTTCTAACTTTGGAGATGTATTATGTATACTGCATATTTTGTGAACAGCTAACTGTCGTGTGCATGTGTTAGTGATTGCAGGTATATGTTCAATTCCTCCAGGCATAGGGGAATTATCACTCAAGAGAAGGTCTTGGTCAAGTAACTAGTAACGTAACCTATCTGAGCTTATACACACTATAGTAGAATGAGTTGAGTTATTAAGTGGGAAGTTGGTAAGTCATCCATAGTTGATATGTTTGCATTAGTAAGAGTCTTGTTTACTATTGAGTGCATTATTGGGTGATGTTTATCTATTTGATCTTATGAGTTCTTTCTTTGTTACCATGCTTGTATTGATATGTGGAACACACGCATAATATGTATATGCACACACATGCATGATGATGATAGACCATACATACAAAGGAACACATACATGAGGGTACATAGGTAGACGTACATCTATGTACACCCATGCATGAGTTTCTTATGCACATGGAACTATCTGATGGATCTAATGACATGCATATGTATACGTATAGATATATCACTCATAGTCTCTTATCAGTACCATAGTAACTGTGTATGAATCGAATGTGTGTATATATATAAAGTATATACATATATCCATATGTATATATGTATCAATATACGTGTATGGTGGCAAATGGACATGCCCATACAAATGTATTTATACATGTATACATACATATACATGTAAATAGAGGCATATATACATATACATATATATATATATGTATACACAATCGATATATTAATATAACAATGTGATTTCTATCTTGATTATATTCATTTGTATATTGATTACATATAAATGCTTTATTGACATTTGATAAATATGGATACATATACTAACATATATATACATATATATATATATATATGTGTGTGTGTGTGTGTGAGAGGACCAATATATATGAATATATATGTATGTATATGTACATATATGTTATGTATATATATGTATTTAAAATATGATATATAGCTTTGAAGTCGATTATCATAAATAACTTGGAGGCTGATTTATTAAACTAAATCAAGGCCGATGTATGATTAAGATGTGATTGTATTATTTAACCGTATTTTACTCTTGTTGTCTGCGAAAGAAGAGTTTGTAATCTACAAACAAAGAGCAACCATTAAGTTGATGTATAATGATAGAATAAGTCGATACCTTTTGTGGGAAGCCCGTGGACTTAGTCAACTTTAAGTGCCATGTTATTTTGCATATGCTAAAATCTGTAAAGGTGTGTATACATGTTGATGAATTTGTCAAACCGATTTATTAAGGGAATCGACTCATACCAAGACTTAGTCGATGTAAGCTTGGTGTAGCAAATATGATGTTGATTGTTTCTTATATGAAGGAAACCGCACCATCTCTGAGAGTGTATAATGAAGCTTTGGCACCACCTTTGAATCCTTATATCTGTAGATGTCCATTTTGAATTGCAAACTAAATTATATCATGTGGAGATTTGAATTAGTCTCTAAATGTTGTCGATCAACAGGGTCGATTTGTAGTTGTTTTAGTTGAGTAAGTGCTTACATATTCACCACCTTTTAACTATGATATATATGTTGTTGTGCGTGCTTGTTGTTGTCAGAACTCATGCCTAAATTATAGGTTGAGTAGTTACCAAATTGTTGTATAAATAGTGGAGCTATTTCACATGTTTGGGACACATTATTCCTTAAGCAAGTTTTTGCAATCTATTTATATACCTTTCTACATTATTCTATGTTAGATGGCTTATAGGTTACTACTAGGATTGTTATCTAGTGAAGGGAGGGAACTAGTACTTTTCTTAATGAGTTGTGTTACCTTAGGTTATGTTAAAGAGATAGGTTATCCTGGGGAGTAGCTTGCCTGTGGAGAGGGATTGCCTAAGCATAGATATAATGGCCTTAAGTCAAAATGAGCTTGATATAGTGTAAGTGAATGGTAGACCTTCTTGGCCAAAGTAGTGTGATTGCCCAACGCTCCATTTTCAGTTCACCGTGTCCATTTAAATGCATGATGGGTACCTAGTGTAGGTTATAAATACTAGTCATGTAGGGCACGACACTAAGCTTAGAGTGGTATGTCCTATGGGGTTACCCAACCAATACCTTCATCGAAGGGTAGGGCCATCTATCATTGATAGATGTGTGGGGACTGCATATGAGTTTGTGGTTGGTAGAAAAGTGCTTGAGTGATGCTTCTCCTCCTCAACAGGTGACAAAAGACCAAGGTTTTGAAAGGCGGATTCCTGGACCATCTATATCTTATGCTATGAAGCTCAAAGGAGCTTTGTACGTAGTTGTGTACTTTCTTGGAATATTGTAGTTTGTGAATTATTATAATGGAATGGAAATCCTTATTGTATGTTGTTATAGAATCTGTGTTCATATACTCTCAATAAAGAAAGGAATGTTTTTTATTACATTGGCTTATTACATAGTTTCTTTTACTCGCACAGTGAAAACTTAGGAAAATTTACTTCAGTGAACTATTGGCTTTGTATTAGAGCTGCCAGGTTTAGCTCTGGAACCTATGAGATCATCATTCTTTCCATCCAATCTTATCTAATTTTATGAATTCTTGTGCTAGGATGGTGCATCTTAGATTAACGGCTCAAAAGTTAGTAATCTAAAATTAGCGCTACCTCAAGGAAAATAAGGAAAGAGAAGCCATTGTTAAAACAATAGAGGGAACCAACTATGACAATGTCGTCTAGTTGAGTGACACCAAAACTTTTAGTCACACACTTTTTCAAATCAGTGATGTGAAGAGGAAGATGGAGATGGAGGCTATGTACAACAATTTACCTTCCATCTCACTAGAAAAGTCTGAGTCATTATCACTTTCTAGGAATATACCCTCAGAAGGAAGTGTCAGTCTGACATTTATCTTTAGGGACCCTAGAGTTCTTCCAATGTCAGAAGTAATAGTAATTTCCTTTTTCCTTGAGTAACGAGTCCAAAGAATATGTACCTTGGGTGCTCCCAAATGAGAAATGGTCTCATGAAAAAAGTTTGCGAAAAGGGTAAACTATATTGTTGATGAACACCATATTGGCATTGAATCTCATAACTATGCATCAAATGATAAATCCAAAGGCTACTATCCATTTTGGGATAGGTATGAACAAATGAGAGATGGAAAACAATTTCAATCTATAGGATATACTCGATTAAGTTATGTGTCAGAGAGTGAGTCTGAGGGATACACTCCACTCAACTATCTAAATAGTCACTCCATGTAATCAAAGGATATTGAAATCCTTATGAAATGAATAAAATAATATGCTTCTCAAAAGTGTGCTCTTAATCTTATGTGGAATTATTTATATGCGTGTGAATGCCATTTCTAATGTTTTCCATAAGATAGTTGATAACATAAATTATTCTAACATGGATAAACATTCAGGTAAAACCCAATCTTGTGAAGATGGTGAGGACACGAACCAATCCTGGCAGTAGCCAAGAAGTTGGGCAAGGACCAAAAAGAATTGAAGCTAGACTTGATCAAATCTTGGTAAGGTTGGACAACCTTGAACAAGAAAGGGTAGAAGCTAGGGTTGAGGAAGAGGTTCCCGTTAATGAGAATGAGGGTGAAAACTCTTCTCATGGATGTAATGAAACCCATTATCATGATAGGGAAAAATCACCAACACCATCTAAGGAAATAAATAAAAAGCATATGGCTTTCGAACTTTCCAAGGATATGAAGAAGATTATTCCACCCAAGTTTGAGGGAAGCGCCAGTGGAGACGAAGCTGAGGTGTGGCTTGTCCAAATGGAAAAGTATTTTGAAATACGAAATTACACTGAGACCACTAAAGCCGCTTGGGGTGCATACTAGTTAGTAGGAGAAGCCTCTAACTAGTGGATGAACAAAAAGATGGAGCTCAATATCAACTCATGGAAGTTGACATGAGGGGAATTCATTTATATTTTTCAAACGTGATGGTTTCCCAACTTTACTATGACCAAAAACTCACGGATTTTTAGAGTTTGAGACAAGGAAATATGTCGGTCAACAATTATTGGGAGAAGTTTACCCAAATTTTGTGCTATGTTCCTATATATCATAAGGATGAATGCTTCCGCATCATAAAAAATTATAATGGGACTTAATAATAAAATTGAAGGAGAAGTGGATATGCAAGGTCCAAAAATTGTGGATCTTGTATATGAGAAATCAATTAAGCAGGAGCACAAGCTTAGGGCTACCTCCAATAAAAAAAAATAGAGAACATAAGAAGGTTGCAGAAATTCTTGACAAGCCAACTCCAAAGAAGGTGGAGGTTGCAAATTTTTTACCTAAACAAGGAGAAAAAGGTAATTGCAATAGTGGAAAAGAGTCGAGAAAAGAGCGGAAGAGGAATGGTTAGAACAATGTTGGTGGAAACACAAGTAGATCTGGAGAATCTGTGAAGAATAAGGTACCATTTACGAGATGCTATACATGTGGGGGAGACCACTTTGCTAGAGATTGTCCTAGTAAGTCTTTTGAAAAATCACTACCTACTCAATGGGAAATGTTCCAACAAAGGATACATGTTGTAGTGGATGATCACCAAGCAGAGTATCAAGCAACTCCCATTGAAACTCCAGGTATTTTATTTAGTTTACCCATTTCAGTTCTTATTGATACTAGTGCAATTGAGAATCTCATTTCACCTAGAGTAGCTAAGCAATTATCTAGAAAGGTTGGACACATGGCAACATCTTGGGATGTAGAGTATGCAAACCATACAAGAGCAAAGGTGGAATTTTTTTGGTTTGAGGCTAGGATAGAGCTACCTTATTTTTCTACTACTGAAGTAAACCTATATGTCGCACCTTTAGGATCCTATGATATTATCCTAGGTATGAATTGGTTGTGGAGATATAGGGCTAAGGTAGATTTCCATGTGAGAACCATTGAATGCCTAGATGATCTTTGTAACCGAGTGAAGTTCCAAGGGATACCTAGAGAGGTCAAGATTCGTCAAATCTCAACAATGCAACTAGTGAGGGCTAAGAAGAAAGGGTGCAAACTCTTTGTCGTTAATATTGAATAACTTAAAGAAGATCTTGATAACTTGGAATCCAAAAGCTTCCAAGAGATGGAAGACGGTGAAATAGATGACACTGGAATGTCAGACATGGAAAGGTATCCTATATTGAGAAAGTTTTCAAATGTGTTTCCAGATGAGTTTCCTGGGTTACCACTAAAGAGGATATTTTATTTCTCTATCGATATAGTTCCAGGATCTGAAACTATTTCCAAAGTGCCCTATAGGATGACAACAAACAAGCTAATGGAGCTTAAGGAAAAATTAGATGAACTATTGAAAAAAGGGTTGATAATACCAAGTGTTTCACCTTGGGGAGCACCGATCATTTTTGTGAAAAAGAAGGATGGTACTTTGTGTTTGTGCCTCAATTATCGTATGCTTAACAAAGTAACGATGAAGAAAAAGTATATGTTGCCACACATTGATGATCTTTTCAATCAAATGAGGGGAGCTATTGTATTCTCTAAAATAGATCTAAGATCTAGATATCACCAGTTGAGAATTAGAGATGAAGATATCTTTAAGACTGCATTCATAAGCAAATATGGACACTATGAATTCATAGTTTTACTTTTGGGTTAACAAATGCACCTGTTGCATTTATGAATCTGATGAATAGTGTATTTAGGGACTACCTAGATAAATTTTTCTTGGTTTTTCCAGATGACATCTTTATTTATTCTAAGGATGAGGAAGATCATTATAGACATTTAGAGATAGTTCTACAATGGTTAAGAGAACACAAGTTGTATGGTAAACTATCTAAGTGTACTTTCTTCTGGAAAGGAGAGTGCATTATCTAGGGTATTTGATTTTAGTGAACAAAATCTCTGTAGATCCAACTAAGATTAGGCAGTACTTGAGTGGCCAATACCCAGGAATGTGTTTGAGGTAAGAAGTTTCATGGGTCTAGCAAGATACTATAGAAAGTTTGTAGCAAACTTCTCCAAGATTGCTTTTCCAATTACTTATTTATAGAGGAAAGGGAGAAATTTTGAGTGGACTAAAAAGTGTCAAGAAGCCTTTAATCTACTTAAAGAGAAGTTGACCATTGCGTCAATCTTGAAAGTACTAGATCCTGAGGGTAACTTTATAGTTATCATAGATGCATGCAAGGAAGGTTTAGGAGTTGTGTTAATGCAATATGAGCAAGTGATTACTTATGAATCTAGAAAGCCGAAACCTTATGAGAAAAATTATCCATCACATGATTTAGAGTTAGCAGTTATGGTTCACACATTACAAATGTGGAGGCATTACTTGTTAGGAAACCCATTTGAATTGAAAATTGACCATAATGGGTTAAATTACCTTTTCACTCAGCCTAATCTGAATGCTAGGCAAAGAAGATGGTTGGAGTTAATAGCTGACTATGACTTCAATATCAGTTATATAAAAGGGAAAGAGAATTGGGTTGTCAATGCCTTGAGTCAGAAATGTCATATTGCTTCAATAATAACGATTCAAACCAACTTTAAGGGACGTGTTGCAAAAGTGCAAAGAGGATGAGTATTACTTGCAAGTCAAGCAAGCACTCACTAATAATCCACAAGATTCTAGGTATGAGGGTTTTCATTTTGAACCTAATGGATTACTTAGATATAAAGGTAGGATGCATGTACTTGGCATAGGAGAGTTAAGAAATCTGGTATGGAAAGAAGTACATGAAGCACCGTACCCTGGACACCCTGGAGTGACCAAAATGATGGTGGATGTGAAGCCTCTATATTTTTGGAAAGGGATGAAAGAAGATGCTACTAATTTTGTGGCTAGGTGTCTTGAATGTCAAAGGGTGAAAGCAGAACATCATCATCCTGCAGGTTTGTTATATCCACGTGACATACAAGAGAGAAAGTGGCAAGTCATAAGTATGGACTTTGTGCAAGGATTGCCTATGTCAAGAAATAAGCACAATTCTATTCTTGTGGTAGTAGATAAGCTTACCAAAGTCGCACATTTTATACTTGAGAATAATTGATGGAGCACTTTTCATAGCAAGAAAGTTTGTGCAAGAAGTGTTTAGGTTGCATGGAATTCTAGAGAAGATTATCTCGGATAGGGATGCACGAGTCACTTCTAAGTTTTGGAAAACCTTGTTTTCTGCACTAGGGAGTCAGTTGAATATTAGCTAAGCATATCATCTAGAAACAGATGGACAAATTGAAAGGGTGAATCAAATATTAGAAGCCTTGTTGAGAATGTATTGCATGGATCAACAATACAAGTGGGAAGACAATTTACCCTTAGTAGAATTTTCTTACAACAATTCTTATCATTTTGTGATAAAGATGGCTCCTTTTGAAGCATTGTATGGTCGAAAGTGTCAAACTCCTGTAAGTTGGGATAGACTTGAGGATAGACTGAGCCTTGGCCCATAGATGTTGGTTGAAATGGATGAGAAAGTTAAGATTGTTAAGCAAAGGTTGGCTAAAGCTAAAAATTATCAAAAAATTTATGTCAATGCTAAGAGAGTGGCCCAAAAAAAGTTCGTATGTGACAAATTTTTGTTGAGAGTGAAACCTCACAAATTTTCCATTAGATTTGGAAAGTCTTCCAAGTTAGCCCTGCATTATGTTGGACCTTTTGAGATTCTAGAGGAAGTGAATCCAACAGCCTATCGAATAGCATCGCCACCAACTCTTTCTTGAATGCATAATGTCTTCCATGTGTCTTAACTAAAGAGGTATTTACCAGATGATAATCATGTGATTGATTGGATTTATTTACAACTATAGGACCCCAGAGTGGTAACACTCAAGCCCGTCAAGGTGCTCTGAACACATAAGATTCACTTGCGTAATAGGGAGGTTCTACAGTGCAAAGTCTAGTGGGACAAGTATATAGAAGACTCAGCCACTTGGGAGGATTATGTCAAGATTCAACAAAAGTTTCCTCACGTTTTAGATGCTTTTGAGAATGCTTAAAACAATATGTTAATTTTTTGTTTTGTTTTATGTTGCTACATAAAATCATCAAGGATGATGATTCACAAGGGGGGGAGTATGTTACACCCCAATTGTGTAATTACTATTTACTATTACTATGTAGGGTAAAATGTGAATGTAATGTGAATTCAGTGGATGAATAAATCATACTTGCACTTTGTTATCATTGCTTTATGAATGAATGTTATCTCATTTAATATTAAATGAAGGAATGCATTTATGTGATTGGATGAATATTGAATTGATATTCTAACTTTGGAGAGGTATTATGTATACTGCATATTTTGTGAACAACAAACTGCCATGTGCATATGTTAGTGATTGCAGGTATATGTTCAATTCCTCCAGGCAGAGGGGAAGTATCACTCAGGAGAAGGTCTTGATCAGGTAACTAGTAATGTAACCTATCTGAGCTTACACACATCATAGTAGAATAATTGAGTCAGGTTATTAAGTGGGAATTTGGTAAGTTGTCCTTAGTTGATATGTCTACATTAGTAAGAGTCTTGTTTACTATTGAGTGCATTATTTGGTGATGTTTATATTTTTGAGCTTATGAGTTCTTTCTTTGTTACCATGCTTGTATTGATATGTGAAACATACGAGGAACATGTATACACACACACATGCATGCCAATGATATACCATACGTACAAAGGAACACATACATGAGGGTACGTAGGTAGACGTATCTATGCACACCCATGTGCGAGTTGCTTATGCACATGGAACTATCTGATGGATCTAATGGCATGCATATGTATACGTATAGATATATCGCTCATAGTCTCTTATCAGTACCATAGTAATTGTGTATGATTTGGTGTATGAATCGAATGTGTATATATATAAAGTACATACATATATCCATATGTATATTTGTATCAATATATGCGTATGGTGGCAAATGGACATGCCCATATGAAAGTATCAATACATGTATACATACGTATACATGTACATAGAGGCATATTTATATACATTTATATATGTATGTATACACAATCAATATATTAATATAACAATGTGATTGATATCCTGATTATATTCGTTTGTATATCGATTACATATACATGCTTTATTGACATTTGATAAATATGGATATATATATATATATATATATACTAACATATATTTATACATATACATATATATATGAGTACCAATATATATGTATGTATATGTACATGTATGTTATGTATATATATATATTATTTAAAATACAATATATAGCTTTGAAGTCGATTATCATAAATAACTTGAAGGTCGATTTATTAAACTAAATCAAGGCCGATGTATGATTAAGATGTGACTGTATTCTTTAGCCACATTTTACTCTTGATGTCTATGAAAGAAGAGTTTGTAATCTGCAAACAAAGAGCAACCATTAAGTCGATGTATAATGATAGAATAAGTCAACGCCTTTTGTGGGAAGCCGATGGACTTAGTAAAATTTAAGTGCCATGTTATTTTGCATATGCTGACATCTGTAAAGGCATGTATACATGTCGACGACTTTGTCAAACCGATTTATTAAGTGAATTGACTCATACCAAGACTTAGTCGATGTAAGCTTGGTGTTGCAAATCTGATGTTGACTATTTTTTCTATGAAGGAAACCGTGCCATCTCTAAGAGTGTATAATGAAGCTTTGGTGCCTCCTTTGAATGCTTATATCTGCAGATGTCCATTACGAATTGCAAACCGAATTCTATCATGTGGAGATTTGAATTAGTCTCTAAATGTTGTCGATCAATAGGGTCGATTTGTAGCTATTTTAGTTGAGTAAGGGCTTACATGTTCACCACCTTTTAACTATGATATTTGTGTTGTTGTGCATGCTTGCTGTCATAAGAACTCATGCCTAAATTGTAGGCTGAGTAGTTACCAAATTGTTGTATAAATAGTGGAGCTAGTTCACATGTTTGGGACACATTATTCCTTGAGCAAGTTTCTGCAATCTATTTATATACCTTTCTGCATTATTCTGACTATTACAGTGAGTGAGAGATTTGAGCATTAGAGAGAGTTTGTTATTATTTTGAGAGAAGCATTTGCCAACTTGAGAGATAGTAGTTATTGAGACTTTGTTGGAGGATCGATATCAGGCTAGTTGTTATTTTGGAAGTGTTGTGTTTACAACCAGTTGATTGGAAAGCTTATCATAGGCATGTGGATATTCTTCCTTGTTTGTTTTAATTTTGAAAGAGTTGCTTCTTAATTGTTTAAACTCGTCTAGTACAATTACTTTTATAGGGAAAAGTAATGTTTCCTTTGAAATAAAAGTGAAAGATATTTACTCTATTTGTGTATTATTTGTAATTACTCCATGATATGGAGACTGTTGGTTCATAGGTATAGTTATTATACTAGATATGGCTAAACATGGGCAGATTAAGGGACACTCATAACTAGATATTTAATTATGCTAGATGGCTTGTAGGTTACTCCTGAGATTGTTATTTAGTGAAGGGAGGGAACTAGTACTTTGCTTAATGAGTTGTAATACCTTAGCTTGTTTTAAATAGATAGGTTGTCCTGGGGAGTAGTTTGTCTATGGAGAGGGATTGCCTAAGCATAGATATAATGGCCTTAAGTCAAAATGAGCTTGCTATAGTTTAAGTGAATGGTAGACCTTCACTTGAAGTACTGAGTGAGAATACTTTGGCCAAAGTAGTGTGATTGTGTGGGGCTCCACTATTGGTTCACCATGTCCATTTAAATGCATGAGGGTTACCTAGCATAGGTTATAAATCCTAGTCATGTAGGGCATAACACTATGTGGTTGCTGCAAGCACTGTCTAAGTACCATACTTCATCACTACTCCGCTCAACAAGGTTGCAAACAATAAATACATTTGATTGTTTTACATTTTTAGCCTTTTTCTCATTTGCTACATTAGCATTTTGGCCCCCATGGTCACGTTGTTTCTTCCTACACTCACTAGCATAATGACCAAACTTATGATAGTTATAACATTGTTTTCTTCATACCTATGATTTGAATTGTTCTTCTTCTTCTTGTCTTGGTAGGATGGTTGTGAGCTGCTTAGCTCCTCTTGGTTATTTGAAACTATTTTTCTAGAGTTGCTTCTTCCTCTGCCTTTGTTGTTTCTTCCTCTTCCCCTACCTTTTGCATTGGTCTGAGCCTTGATGGCTTGCTCTAGGAATGGGGTAGATCTATTCAATCACTACTCATGGATTTGTAGAGAACCCATCAACTCATATACAGTCATCTTGGATAGGTTCTTATCCTCTTCAATGACAATGACTATAGGATCAAACCTAAAGGGCAGACTTAGATTTGGATCTTCTCAATAATCCTTTGATCTTCCATTATTTCTCCATTAATTCTTAGGTGATTAATCAAGGTAGAAATACTAGTGTGGAGTCTGAAATGGACTCACCATCCTTCATTTGTAGATCTCTCCTTAGTAGTTGGAGCTTTACCAATCTCACCTTGTCAGTCCCCTTATAACTATTTTGGAGTGTTTCCCATGTTTTTTTGAGTAGTTTGCTACTGCAATGTGAGGGAAAATAGTCTTTGTCAAGGTTGTCTCAATCAAACTGAGAGCTTTTGCATCCTTCATTTGAGTTTCCTTCAACTAATTCCTTCGAGAATTTGATAGGGCTACATAGGTTGTTAGGTCTATAGTATATGTGAAAACATTAATGTTCAGCTCCCATAGGTCATTTGCAACCAATAAAGTCTTCATCTTCTTAACCCAGATATCATAGTTTTTCCCATCAAAGTTTGGTGGCTCCTACCAACCTTTGGTGACATTCTTCTCAAACTAGAGAAGATTGATTAGTGCTTAGAGAATCTAGAGATTTTCCAAAACACCCACAAAAGACTAACTGCTTAGAAAAACAAGGCTTTAATACCACTATTGGCAAGGGGCAACATAAAATCATTGTTGCGGTATAATGAAGGACAAACCAAAAAAAATAGAGAGAGAGAGAGAGAGAGAGAGAGAGAGAGAGAGAGAGAGAGAGAACAAAATCCAAACACACATAATACTTTATATTTATGTGTTTTTCAATTTTCAAAATTACAAAAACACAAAGTACATGCTATGTTTCACATTACAAAATTATACCACATTTAGTTTGGACTGTTGTCCAATACCTCTATTCACACACCCAATTTAGAGCTGACTGCAACTATGCAGCTACCTGTATTGTTGTTCGTCTATTGCTTCTGCAACACATTCTCTTTTGTTCTTTGTTGTTATTTGCTGGAACATTTTTCTTTTGCTATTGCATGGTTTTCTTCTCTATGTCACAAAAACTGACTGTGACATGAAATAGTGAGATAATATTCAAATAAAGAAATAATTTGAGTGCTTATTTTCCTATAAAGATTGATTAGGGGTTATACATTTTAAGATAAAAATGCATAAAACAATAAAAACAAATAAAGAAAAAAATAAAACAAACAATAGAAGAAAAGTCAAAAAGTTCTTTGTTAGAAAAGTTGAAAGGGATTTAATATTTCTATCCTTGACTGTGACATGAAATAGTGAAATAATATTCAAATAAAGAAATAATTTGAGTGCCTATTTTCCTATAAAGATTGGTAAAAATGTATAAAACAATAAAAACAAATAAAGAAAAAAATAAAACAAACAATGGAAGAAAAGTCAAAAAGTTCTTTATTAGAAAAGTTGAAAGGGATTTAATATTTCTATCCTTGTAGATAAAAAATGATGATATGGCTCGTTAATATCTTTATAAGTGTGAAAACATACATTTTAATATTAAATAAAATGTACCATATTCTATTACAAAAACTTTTGGTTTAGAGTTTTTTTGTTTCTATATTTTTAATATCTTTGAAAATATCCTTAACATCTTAAAAGAATTGTGTAATTAATTTTTTTTATTATAATAGTCTCCAAATAGTCTTGTTTTAATGATGCAAAATGTATGTCAATAAAACGATTGCTGACATATAATGTTATTGCCAATGCCCCACCCTTTACGTGGAATCGTAGATGCTTTTTCAGCCCGGCTTCTTCAAAATAGGCTACAAAGTCAAATGTTGCTATAAGTCCATTCTGGATAGACAAAGCCACTTTAAAATCTGTGGAGCATATCTACTATATTTCTCATTTGTCTTGTTAAGTGTTATGCTTCACGGTGGTACACTTCATCGTGGTTAGACATCCTCATTGTTACCTACCCTTGATCCCCATCTATGAAGAGTTGCACCAGTATGCCTATTTGACACTTGCTTCATTAAAAATTAGAAGTCAGGAGTCAATGTAATTGCTTATAGAACACATTCAAAATTAACGACAGCTTTGCCAAAGCTAGCAGTGCCCTTGAATCATTATACACTGATAAATAAATTCAAAACAATACCAAAGATGCATAAATTTCTAGCCCGCACGGGATATGGTTTGGGCATAACCAGAGAGCCTTGAGAAAAAGCTTTGTGCAGTTAAGAGGGCAAGCAGCAAGCAGGTGGCTTCTTCCAAGGAAAGTTTGGATATATCAAATTTTGTGTCAGGTTTATTGTGCAAGACAGTGTACATGCACTTTGGAGCTCTCTAGAACAAATCTCCACCTTACACGACCGGATATTTGAGAACTGCCAGCACAGGATAGTTCATGGAGGGAGAAAAATGTCAGTCTGATTTCAAAAAGTTGTTAAAAGGTGTAAAACAATTAAGAAGCATTTTCAAAACTAGGCACATTGAGTAATTCGTGGCACTGTTAAACATTAACACCTAAATCATACGGAATTTGACTATATTCTTATATGTTGGTTTTGAAACGTTGGAGGCCTGTGATTAAACCTTATCATCAAGGCTGTTGACGACAAAACACAATTTGTGCAGAATCTTGAGGTAAGTCACTTGCCATGGTTTCAATGAGGTTTTTTATGTACGCAACCGGATCAATTTCTGTTGTGTTGTTATCTGTTAAATGGAGGCATTGGTTATTTGGCTTTATCTATGGCTCTTTCATATATGATTACAGGCCAGCTACAATCTTTCTGTTGATCCTGCTTCAACTCGTAGTCTCTAACTTAACTTAGTAGGATTCCGGAGGCCTCTTTCAACTACCACTTATCACAGCTATGAAAAAAGTGGAGGGGAACCATTTTACACTACTATGCCCTTGAGATCTGATGGTTCTCTGTGTATCATGGAGGTCCTCAGCAGGTTCCAAACAGAAGGTAAGGAAAGCATAGTCAAGATAAACAGATTTTATAAAACTGGAAAAGAAATAGAAGTCCATAGCCAAATCAATGGGTTATCATTATGAATATTTAAAGAGGCCTCTTTCAACTACCACTTATCACACCTATGAAAAAGTGGAGGGGAACCATTTTACACTACTATGCCCTTGAGATCTGATGGTTCTCTGTGTATCACGGAGGTCCTCAGCAGGCTCCAAACAGAAGGTAAGGAAAGCATAGTCAAGATAAACAGATTTTATAAAACTGGAAAAGAAATAGAAGTCCATAGCCAAATCAATGGGTTATCATTATGAATATTTAAAGATATGCACAGCATGGAGAAGGCAACGATGCCATTAGACTTTTTGAACAAATGAAAAGAACGCAATTGAAGCCTGATCATACAACTTTTATCTTGGAGTTCTTCATGCTTGCTGCCATAGTTGCCTTGTAGTAGAAGGCCATTACTATTTTCATTTGATAAGAAGGGGTCATACCAAGAGAAGAGCATTATACTTGCATGGTTGACCTCCTTGTGCGCGCTGGACAGTTAATTGAGGCCGAAGATTTTATCAACTCCATGTCATTTAAACCTGGTATTATGGTGTGTCAGACGCTACTTGGTGCTTGTACAAGCTTTGGTAATATGGAGTTAGGAATCCGCACTGCTGAGCATCTGCTTAGTTTGAATCCACAAGATGCTGGAACATATGTGCTTCTGTCCAACATTTAAGTTGTAGCTGGCAGACAGGATGATCGAGCAAAGAGTAAGAAAGTTTATGAATGGTGGTAATAGAACCAAATGGTTATGTCCAACATTTATGTTGCAGCTGGCAGATGGGATGATCGAGCAAGAGTAAGAAAGCTTATGAATGGTTTTGTGGAACACGGAGGTAGATGATTAATTTAGGCTAGAAAAACTAAGTTGGTTTTATTGGCATTACACATTTCTAAAACATACTTGTTTTTTTTTTTTTGTCTTTTGGTACTATGGATTGGAATGATTTGAAGCCACCTGGACTGCAAGCAGCAGGGCTTCAATCAACAAACATGATGGACAGAAGGCTTTCAAGAGTAGAAGCAACGAAGTATGACATGACTTAAAAAATCCAGGAGGTTATGTGAGCCCTAAGCTGGAGGATTTCCTATGCCAGTATTCCAGCAACAGAGAGTCAGTGCCTCTGAGCATGGGGGGGAATTATCATGAATATCATTATGGTCATAGTTTCAACAGGGATTCCTGCAACTACAAATATTCAATATATACTCACCAGATAGAAGACAAATATTATGATGCAATGGCAATAATTGGAAAATTAAAATAATATTGTGCAACAGAAAACCGCAAATAGGAAGGATTACTGCAACTACAAATATTCAATATATACTCAACAGATAGAAGACAAATATTATGATGCAATGGCAATAATTGGAAAATTAAAAGAATATTGTGCAAAGAAAACCGCAAATAGGAAGACAGTACATACTTTTATATTTCTCTAAAATCTGTGTGAATTCTTCAAATGTCTGAATGTGGAATGTCTCATGGAATTGCCTGTGAAGTCTGCTACAACTCTTTAGCTTTTTTTTTATAGTATTCGTTGTATTTGTGGATATACTGGGCGGTCATCCACAGTATAATGCATAAATGCATTTGTCAGCTGCAGAGAATGTTAGTTGCACAAATGCATTAAGAGTAAATTTAAGGCAAATCAAACTGTATCAGATATTTGATATGAGATATCTGATTTCTACATCGAAATCTCTGAGGATGGTCGAATGATTTGAAGGGACATTTAATATACATACTAGTTGCACAGAATGCATTAACAGCAAATTTAGGGCAAATGAAGTAATGATGTTTGCAACTGTTCACTCGAATGAGAGGTTGGACAGCAGAGAAAATCAAATCTTCCAAATGAAACCAGATCTTCCAATCAAAATCAGATAAACAGGTTGGACAGCAGAGAAAATCAAATCTTCCAAATGAAACCAGATCTTCCAAACAAAATCAGATTTTATCTCAAATCATATATTATTTTTAAATGAGATTGAAAGTTGTTTATCAGCAGGAAGAAACTTGTTTTACTGGTCTGAGACAACTTCCCCGCTGAAAGCTCACATTACATATAGCCGATAACTACATATAGCCTGTCGGCTAATTAAAATATTGTTCAAGAACGAAACAAAATATAGGCTTCTTAATATCCGTCAAAATAAAACTACCATCTCAATGGTAACTACATTTAAAAACGAACTTTCACAAACCCCAAACTGAAGCTCTCGAGCTTCGAACTTGTGACTTGTTCTATGACAACATAAACAAAACTTTAATCACGAACAATGGAGTTGATCAATATAGAAGCCTCGTCCACCTCTGTAACGTGATCCGCAATCGCCTCTCCCAGCGAGTCAGTCCCTTCTTTATCCTTTCCTTCCTCTGTTTTTAATTCTTCCACTTTCTCTGACGCAGAAACATTCTTGTCAACTGACAGGATTTCTTCCTCGTCTTGTATGGCAAAAATGCTGACCTTACTGAGCACGGCTTCTTTGACGGTGACGCCTGAAGATGACAGAATATCTCCCATGGACTGTATTATTCCCTTCTCGGCCTCTTGCAGCTTATTTTCGTGGCCACACTCCTTGGGAGAATCCGGCAACTGACGGTTTTGAGGGTCCATTTCTCTTCTTTTTCTTTTTCCGTCATTGAACTGTTGGATTGGGTGTGGTTTATAGACCGTTTTATGTCGGTAAGTGAGGTGGCATGCTCTGGGCTGTTTGGACGGCGCTGTTGCCACGTATTTTTTTTCTTGTTGAAAAATGTCCTTCTTGTGGTTTGGGAACTTAGGAGTAATTGTGGTAATGGTAAGACAAAAGATTGAGCTATTGGTGTTGTATAGGCACACAAGTTGAAGTAGATTCTTACCTTACTGATATAGAGTGTAAATTATTTGAAAAATCTAAATTTTAGAGTGTGTCAATTGGGTGTCTCAAGAGGTCACGTAGGATTCAATTCATGTGTTAAAAGAACGTTAAAAAAAATGTTAAAGTGAAAGAAATCATTTAGAAGTTGATAAGTTATATCAACGGATATCTTTTGTAAGACATGTAAGATGGTGTGGGGCGGGGGGTTCAGTTCAATTGGCTAAAGCATTATGTTGTAGGTAAGTGGTCACAAGGTCTAGTCTCCTCTTGTCCTCGTGGTACCAGAGGGTGTGTCACACCATCACCGGTCACGTGAAAAAAGTTTACTAGATGCACTGCAATTTATAGGGGGGGTTACCCGATTCCTGTTGTATAAAAAAAAGACATGTTAGATGGTGCAACACGTAAAATGTGTGTAAGTGGTAAGTAGAGGTGTTTTGGAAGTACTTAGAGAGTTTATAGGTGAGTAGATGGAAGTTGAAGAGTTATAGGATCTTAAGTATATAAATGTTCTTTTTGTTCTTGTATATGTGAAGAAGTTAAAATGTCACTACATTTAGCTAAAAAATGGTTTAGTATCTTTAGAACAAGTTGTTGAAGCTTGTGTTGAATTCTTAGGTTCAAATTGGTGTTGAATTTGAGAATTGTGTCATTTAAGGTATAACAAGGTAGTCATAGTTTGGGATGAGCCTAGAAAGGGGTTATATTGTAACTCATTGTCTCTACAAGTAGGTTGAATATTGTTGTTTAGGTAGCATGGGTTTACTTTCGCTCTATTTTTGGAGTGGTCCATAAGACTTGTAATTTTTTTTTCGTATAATTTAAAATAAAGAGATTTCTAAATTCTTCTTACTCCTCAATCTTATGCTTTCGATGTCTACTCTAGGCAACTATTAACTCATCGTCAATTTATCTCACCATTTACATCAAGTGGCACTAGAGAAAAATCAAGTCATTTCAATGAGATTTATGCGAGCTCCAAAATAAAACATCTTTATGCATTTGTGGCATTATGGGTGGATTAGAGGAGCTAGATGGCCCATATAGGAAGAAGATAAGCCAAAAACAACCAAGCAACTATAGGACTAGGCTTGGTAGACCTTGTTGATATGATATGAGCCCTTTAGGTGAGGCTTAATGCCATAGAGGCCACACAAAGAATATGAGTGATTGTGACACAAGATATCAATAAGGATGAGAGTGAATGTACTATTGTGCAAGAAGCCATAGACATTAACTTTGATGAGAAAGTTGTGTTGTGACCACAATATTGATTGTCTTATATGAAATTGGACCCCCTAAATTTTATTTTTTTTAACCATATATAGACCACTTTTGCTCCTCAATTTACTTTATTCTTTTAGGTCAACTTGGGTTTCTTGGGAAAACTATTTTATAACCAATTTTGTCTTTACCATAAAGTTATTTTAAATTTCCGAGTTTTTTTCTCAATCTAAATTACATCTTTGAGTGAACCTAAAGAATTAAAATGATATTATTAAATTTAATATTAGTTTCAAACATAGTTTTAATATATTAAAATGTTTATTGGGTTAATCATGTTTGGTTTAATTTATTTGCCTTCAATAGAGACTTTATACACATTTCCAAATTCAAAATAATCGCTTGGTAGTTTAATAGGGTTCAAAATCTTTTACAATAATTTTTGTTTTTGTATTTGTTAAACTATATACAAATGCAATTGTGGTTTATATATTTTATATTAAAATAAGATGAATTGGTGAAAATAAAATATCTAGTGGTGGACATGTGATGGGAATAAAAATAAGTGAATTGTTTCTTAGTCTTGATATATGTATTGAAATTAATTTATGTCAAGAGAAAGTCAATAGATGATGAGAAAATAAAGCAACTTAATTGAAAGATTGACAATATAAAATCATAAAATTATCCTTTTTTATCAAATAAGGTTTATTATTAATAACATCCAAAGGTGTTATTGAATAATTGATTGACATGTATATAAATAGTTTTTGCATAGTGCTCATTAGCCATTTAATAGTAGTGTTAATAGTAGTGTAGGTGTTGTTACTAGTTTTTAATAATCTCTTGGGTAGTAATTTAAGAGATTTTTTATGCTTATATTAAAAATAAGTGAATTTGATTGTATTATATAATTTATCAACATGGATGCAATAATTTTCAACCACAATAATTTTAATTTCTTTAACTTTATATTAAGGAATATATTTCTAGTAGCACTGTAGTTGTTTCACAATAATGGGTGCATTATGTAAAAATCCAAATAAAAGTGCATTAATTTTTTAAACTAAAAGAAATAATAGACTTGTATATTTTTATAGCATACACATTGCTAGATACATCATTACTTATTGAATGCAATTGAATGTTTAATAACTGGTTTATTATCACAACCCATGTTGCAAGTATGAGCAGTTAGTGTTGTCATTGATGCCAACAAGCTTGTGTTGCCATTGATGTCCATTGTTGGGTGAGATTGTTGCAAGAGTGTGAGTATGTTGGTGATATCTATGCTTTGATTAGTTACATTATGTTGTCATTAGTAAGCTATTGGTGTCGACCTCTAGTGTTGCTTTGATAAGCTTCTATCTATGATCCAAGAAGTGATGAAGGTGGTGAGGATGTGTCTCCAGTACTTGGTTTCCAAGTGCTTTTGAGAAAACTTGATAAAAAGAGGAAATAGTGTGTTGCAATGTTGTTCTGGGTTGTAGAGTAATGTTCTCGTGTTGCTCTGCATTTCTTCTAGGTTCTGCCTATGTGTTTTGAATATGTTGGTGAGAGATGTTAAAAGGTGTTATATCCAGGATCCGGTATGTTGGATCGTTGTGTAGAAGAAGTTGTGTTCACCAAAGTTTGAACTGTGTATTGCAGAGGTGTCTGGGAGAAATGTCTTTGCTCTGTGTTTCTCTGCAGAGTGGTTTAAGGTATTGCAGATCTGAAGGAGTGTTGATCATGTTGGTATCTTTTTTTAGTAAAGGTGGTTCGAGGTTTGGTGTTTCAAAAGTCAATTTCTTGTGTTACAATGTATGGCAGAGTTGTTGGTTTATGATCTTCTAGGTGTGCTTGCACAAGTGCTAAGAAGACTTTGCTTGTCTTCTTCCAGGATCCTAATCTCCTCTAGGATCTCAAAAAGGCTTAGATTATTAACTAAGGCCTTGTCTAACTCTTCTCTAAGAGCCCAACTCCTTGTGCTTAACCTTGAAGTACAATCACCCTTAGTTTACTTCAACACTTCCTCCTACACTTAGAAGACTCTAAGTGTTATCATCACACAAATCATTGAATTGATTGCAGGGGTGCCAAACAGATTGAAAACATGCCATGTGCTTCCATTTGGATCCATCTTGGAGGATCTCCAAACCTTTCTCCAACCAGGTGCAAGTATTTGTCTTGAGGAGGCTTAATTCCTTGTAGTCCTTGACAGTGTCCTTTTCCTCGTTCCTGCCAAAACTTTCCAAACAACTTAAAAATCTAACTCCACATTCAAGTACCCTTTTGGATGTTCTAAAAGATTCATCAACTCTTAGGCTCCTAGGTCTTTTGTACATAGGCTTCCTATTATCTAGGTCAAATAGGCTAATAGACCTAGTTTGTAGGACCTCATTGGTTTCTCACTCAGAACTTTAGTCAAATGGGTTGATAGAACCCCAATCCTCCTAGCATGTTAGGATATATCTACACCCTACTTGGAACTGTACTTGTTTTGTACTGTACCTCAATCCCCTGCCTAAATTACTCAATTCTTCACTGTCAAACCTCTAATCGAGCACTCTAAGCTTGCCTAGGACTTGACATTAAAACCCTTTGCTCGACTCTTCATGAATCCTAACTCTACATATGTACAGACCAATGGCTCCCCTAACACTTCCATCTATCCTCAGGAAAATCCCGTGACTAGATTTCATGAGGGAGCCATCAAAAGACAAACTGGTCAGGACAGGACCAGTAAAACCCTTATACCTTAACCTATTTATCCAAGACACTAACTCAACACAAATCAACTAGCTTACAGAAAGAAACAATATTAGTACAACCCTATGAACACAAATCTAACACTAATTCACAACATTCAATTTACTTAGTATCACTGTCACACAATAACACTCAGAATTCACATAAACACAAAAATTGCAAAGCTATTTTCTATTCCAAAAACTTGATTACAATCTCCTCTCCTCTTGAATTCAAGCCTCTTACATATTAGATGCCATTCACCATGTTTGTAGGGTATGTTGGTCGATCCCCCACTCCTATCCTTTAGGGGATCCTATGTAACCGAGTTGCATGCGATATTTTCCATAATGGCAAATGTTGTTATGGCAGTTTTGTAACAATATTTGGCAATTGTGTCATTATACCATCTTCCTGATTCTTAGGACCTCTATCTCCTATGTCTCGAGTAATCAACTCCATTAAAGGCCTCATGGCACCTTTCTAACATCATTCATGTGCTTAGAACACATTTAAGACTCAAATCCCAACTTAAGCTACTAAGGCTAAGCAATGTAAAAACTACTAACTCCTAATGACTAACTCTCCTAGTCCAAACAAAAGCAAGACCTTCTAAGGTCTAAAATAAACACACAACTACTCTGACTTGGCTAAGGTCAGATACAAGCCCAAAATATCTTAACTATGGAGGTTAGCCTAGGTGTGCTCCTACACCTTCCTCCTCAAAACAAAAGAGTTCAATCCACCCTTGGATTGAGTTGAGTAGGATCAATTCCCATCTTCTTGAATTCTGATTCCTTGATCCACACTGCATCAACATCAGTTTGTCCATGCCTCTTAATCAAATGCTCTTTGTATTCCTTGGTTCTAGGCTTCTTGTAGACTCTAGTATCCAATATACTGTCAGCTTGTTTGACTGTAGCAAAAGGTAGTCTGAGCTCTTCCACATCATGGATGACTTCATTTAGGCTTTGATCCATGTCTGGTGGTGGTCCTTTGTAATGAACCAGGTTTGCAATGTTGAAAACAGGGGACAGTCCACTGTCTTCCGGTAGCTCCACTCTAAAAGCATTGTTCCCATATTTTCCAAGATAGGACAGGAACCTATCCTCTTCATCTGCAACTTGTGAGGGACTCCCTTTAGTAGTCTAGACTTATTAAGATGTATCATCACTGTTAGTGTAATTAATATTTAATTACACTTGCATAACTTTACTTAGGTTGAGCTAATTTTAGGTCAACATTAGGGTTGCATACTTTGCTTTAATAAAGCAAATCATCTCATTGTAATATTGAATTCCTGAATAATAATATTTTGCACATCGCATGCAAAGCTCTGCTTTTTTATGTTTTCTCTTCTGTGGAAGGTGTTTAGGTTTGCATGTCTGATCTAGGGTTTCTAACATGGTACAAAAAAGCAGAGCTTTGCCTGTAATGTGCAAAATATTATTATTCAGGAATTCAATATTACAATGAGATGATTTTCTTTATAAAAGCAAAGTATGCAACCCTAATGTTGACCTAAAATTAGCTCAACCTAAGTAAAGTTATGCAAGTGTAATTAAATATTAATTACACTAACACCCCCCCATAAGTGCAACTTAGGGAGACTAAAATAAGCATGCACCTAAAACTAAGATGAATGCAAGAAAGCATGAATGGGTCCCGACAACTAGGCCTGATTAGGTACCCATGTACAAATGCAATAATGAGGTAGAGAAGGAAAACCCAGTGGGACAACCCCCCCTATAATGAGATGACTGCTGCAAAGAAGCACTGGAAGAACACTATCGAGTAACACTGGAACCGCAATCCGACAAGCAAGGAAAGATACTTCTGTCTACAAGAAACCATATTGGAATCATCATAATGTGACAGCAGACCCGATGCCATAGAACACTCGAAAACAACAAACTGGAAAAACCCTGGAATCCATAAAGCAATAGTAGATGATATGATGATGACAGAATCTGGAAGCCGTGAATCTCGATGTCGATGTCAAACTAAGACTGAAACTCTTCCATGGGAAAAAGTACCATACAGACTCAAGAACAATAACCACAAATTTAGTGGCCCTCAAACTGAGATGGATCCGATGCGGATCACTAACCATAGGCTCTCAATCTAAAGTGTGAACCAAAATGAATCTGGTATGTGTCAAGCTAAGACAAAATATGGCCAATAAGAAACTAAGAAACTAGATTACAACCCATGCGAGTTGTCATCAAAAACAATGAAGATTATTATGCAAGAAACCCCCCCGAAGGAACTTTATATCAGTTCATTTATTATAATCCCCAATGACTGCAAAAGGAGAGAATACCTAATATGCATAAACAGAAAATGAAAATAGACCTCAGATCTCTATAGAGGACTGAACCAACTTTCCAACGCCGTAAGAATGGTGAAAAAAGGATCACCGAGTCAAAAGATATGCCCTTCGGAGTGAAAAAAACAACATCTAAGTTCAAGGACCTGCAAAATATATCTGGAGCAAAATCTAGAAAAACTAAAACATTGAATAGATCGACGCCAAAATCAACTTTCCAATGGTATCTCGTTTGCAAAAAAGGGACACCGTATGCAAAAGTTATACCCAATTTTGTCAAAGGTGCTCCAAAAAGGCCAATAAGGCCTACAGGCAGCCCAGGGGGCTAAAAAAATCTCGGCCCCTGGTCCTGCATACGACCAGGGGCTGGCAGACAGGGGGCTGGGCGGAGCCTTTGGTTGCCCATATGATCGCCGCTGTAGATTGAAGCCCTCAGGGGCTAGCAGGTAGCCCCTGGTCCTCCATATGATCGGGGCGCAGCACAGAAGGGGCCCGACGGGGGCAGAGCTAGGACACTCGGTTCTCCATAGGACCCTAGGCTCGGCGGAGGGGGCTGAAGAAAATAGGGCATAACTTTTGCGTACGGTGTCCATTTTTTGCAAATGAGATACTGTTGGAAAGCTAATTCCGGCGCCGATCTATTCAATGTTTTAGTTTTTCTAGATTTTGCTCCAGATTTATTTTGAAGGTCCTTGAACTCAGATGTTCTATTTTTCACTCTGGAGGGCATATCTTTTGACTTGGTGATCCTTTTTTTGCCATTCTTGCGGCATTGGAAAGTTGGTTCAGTCCTCTACATAGATCTGAGGTCTATTTTTATTTTCTATTTTTTCATGTTAGGCATTCTCTCCTTTTGCAGTCATTGGGGATTGTAATAAACGAACTGATATAAAGTTCCATCGGGGGGGTTTCTTGCATAATAATCTTCATCATGTTTTGATGGCAACTCGCATGGGTTGTAATCTGGTTTCTTAGTTTCTTTTGGCCATATTTTGTCTTAGTTTGACACATACCAGATTCATTTTGGTTCACACTTTAGATTGAGAGCCTATGGTTAGTGATCCGCATCGGATCCATCTCAGTTTGAGGGCTACTAAATTTTTGGTTATTGTTCTTGAGTCTGTATGGTACTTTTTCCCATGGAAGAGTTTCAGTCTTAGTTTGGCATTGGTATCGAGATTCACGGCTTCCAGATTCTATCATCATCATATCATCTACTGTTGCTCTATGGATTCCAGGGTTGTTCCAGTTTGGTGTTTTTGAGTGTTCCGTGGCATTGGGTCTGCTATCACATTATGATGATTCCGATATGGTTTCTTGTAGACAGAAGTATCTTTCCTTGCTTGCCGGATTGCGGTTCCAGTGTTACTCGACAGTGTTCTTCCAGTGCTTCTTTGCACCAGTCATCTCATTGTAGGGGGGGTTGTCCCACTAGGTTTTCCTTCTCTACCTCATTATTGCATTTGTACATGGGTACCTGATCAGGCCTTGTTGCCGGGACCCATTCATGCTTTCTTGCATTCATCTTAGTTTTAGGTGCATGCTTATTTAGTCTTCCTAAGTTGCACTTATGGGGGGGTGTTAGTGTAATTAATATTTAATTACACTTGCATAACTTTACTTAGGTTGAGCTAATTTTAGGTCAACATTAGGGTTGCATACTTTGCTTTTATAAAGCAAATCATCTCATTGTAATATTGAATTCCTGAATAATAATATTTTGCACATCGCATGCAAAGCTCTGCTTTTTTATGTTTTCTCTTCTGTGGAAGGTGTTTAGGTTTGCATGTCTGATCTAGGGTTTCTAACAATCACCAAGTCTCCCACATTAAACTGAACTTCCCTTCTATGCTCATCCACCCTAGTCTTATGCTTCATGGTGTTTTCTGTCAATGTCTTCCTGACTGTGTCATGAATCTCCTGCATTGCATAGGCAAAATCATCAACATGTCCACTTCCCTTAACTCCATCCTTTAAATCTCTTAGTTCATAGACTCCTCTAGGATGTAGACCATTGACTATTTCAAAGGGACTCTTCCCTGTTGACCTGTTCACAGTGTCATTATAGGCATATTCAGCTTGTCCAATTAAATGATCCCATTGTTGACCATACTCCTTGGTCAAGCACCTTAATAAATTTCCAAGGCTTCTATTTACAACCTCGGTTTGACCATCAGTTTGGGGATGGTATGTAGATCCAAAAGATAAATTAGTGCCCAATCTCTGCCAAAGAGTCTTCCAAAAATGACTCATAAACTTGGTGTCTATATCTGACACAATGCTCATAGGTAACCCATGAATTCTTACTATCTCCTTGAAGAAAAGAGAGGTTATTTGGCTAGCATCATTGGTTGTCTTACATGGCACAAAGTGAGCCATCTCACTGAATCTTTCCACAACTACATAAACACTATCCATGCCTTGTCTTGTCTTGGGTAACCCAACCACAAAATCCATACTCAAGCATTCCCATGGCCTAGTAGGAATAGGGAGTGGTTGATATAGGCCTGCATTTGAAGAAATGCCCTTGGCCTTTTGACATACTATACAACTTTTCACATACCTTCTTACATCAAGGTTCATTCTTGGCCAAAAGTAGAACCTTTGAACAAGTTCTTGTGTCTTAGTGATCCCAAAATGACCACTTAATGCTCCATTGTGCTTTTCCTGAATTAAATTCTCTCTAATAGAGCCTCTAGGGACACACAACTGATTCCCCTTAAACAAGAGATCACTTTGCAAAGTATATTCAACATATCTACTATGAAAATGATTCTTGTATTCAGCACATACCTTATAAATGTCTGTAAAATCTTCATCATCTGCATATAGATCCTTGAAATGATCTATTCCCATGCTCTTCAACTGAATCTCTTGGATGGTAAGAGCTCTTCTACTCAAAGCATCTGCCACCTTGTTGAGTACTCCTTTCTTGTGCTTGATATTAAAAGTGTAAGCTTGCAGATATTCAACCCACTTCATGTGCTTGTGACTCAATTTCTCTTGTGAATTTAGGAAACTAAGTGCTTGGTTGTCTGAATACACTATGAACTCCTTGGGAAGCAAGTAGTGCCTCCATTTCCTTAAAGCCTGAACCAATGCATACATCTCAAGTTCAGAAGAAGAATACTTCTTCTTGGCTTCACTTAACTTTTCTGAATGAAAGGCTACCGGTCTGCCCTCTTGGCTTAGAACAGCTCCAATAGCCACATTGCTTGCATCACACTCAATGGTGAATAGCTTCTCAAAGCTTGGCAACACTAAAATAGGTTGGGTAGCTATCTTTTCCTTCAACAACTCAAAACTCTTGTTAGCTTGTTCATTCCATACAAACTTAGTCTTGATGCCTCCTTTAATGGTATCCAACATAGGAGCACAAATAGCACCGAATTTCCTTATAAACTTCCTATAGTATTGAGCAAGGCCATGAAAACTTCTTACCTCTGTTGTTGTCCTTGGAGTAGGCCAATTGAGGATGGCTTCCACTTTGCTCTTGTCCATTTTCAGATTGCCATGAGATAGCACAAACCCAAGGTACACCAGCTCTGTCTTGATGAACTCACACTTCTCTAAATTGATCATCAATTTCTCCTCATGTAGCTTCTTGAAAACCAACTCTAGGTGTTTGAGATGTTCTTCTCTTGTCTTGCTATAAATTAGTATATCATCAAGATATACCACCACAAATTTGCCAATGTAGTCTTTGAGGACCTCATTCATGAGCCTCGTGAATGTGGAGGGGGCATTAGACAATCCAAATGGCATGACAAGCCATTCATACAAACCTTCATTGGTTTTGAAGGTTGTTTTCCACTCATCTCCTTCATTTATTCTTATTTGGTGATAGCCACTCTTCAAGTCTATCTTGCTATAGTACTTAGCTTCACCTAGACAATCCATTAGGTCTTCAATCCTAGGGATAGGGAACCTATACCTTATGGTTATCCTATTAATAGCCCTTGAATCAGTACAAATCCTCCAATCTCCTCCCTTTTTAGGTGCTAGGACAATGGGTACAACACATGGACTAATGCTCTTTTTAATAAGACCTTGGTTTAGGAGTTCTTGTATTTGTCTAGCTATTTCCTCATTTTGTTGAGGGGTCATCTTATAGGCTACTTTATTGGGAAGGGTAGCTCCTGGTATCAAGTCTATCTTATGACTTATGGCTCTTTTAGGAGGTAATGTTGTTGGTTGTCCACTGCTTACAATGCCTTCATAAGTCTGCAACATATTCTATATCTCTTTAGGTTACTCTGGCTTCTTAGTTGCTTTGTCATTACTTACCTCTCTTGGCCTTAACACTAATGCATAGCCAACTCCTTCTCCTTCTTCCAAGGCTTCTAAGAACTCTTTTTCACCAACCATGATTATATTAGGATATGTTGTCTTTACCTCTACATCCTTTAACAGTGACTGAATTTTGAATGTTACTTTATCTTTCTTGAAAGTATAGGAGTTCTTCACTCCATCATGGATAGCTTGTCAGTCAAATTGCCATGGTCTACCTAGGAGCAAGTGACATGCATCCATTGGTAACACATCACACAAAACTTTGTTCTTGTACCTTCCAATTGAGAACTCCACCCATGCTTGTTCATTTACTAACACATGTTGGCCTTTATTTAGCCATGTGACCTTGTAAGGATTGGTGTGGGGTATCCTTGTCAACTTTAGCTTGCTGACTGCTTCCTCTGACACAATATTGTCAATAGACCCTGAGTCAATGATGACTCTACATACTTTCCCCATCATTTTGCACTTTATCCTAAATAGGGACCTCCTTTGGCTTGGTTCCTCTTTAACCGGCTCTTTGATCAAAGTTCTCCACATCATGAGGTTCTCAGAGTTCTAATCTACCTTGAGAAGTACTACCTTTCTCTGGAGACCTATAGGCAGGGTGTCCCATTTGATTGCAGTGATAACACTTCATACTGGCAAAGTAATTGCCTCTTCCTTGTCCACCACTTCTTCCTCTAAAGTTAGAGCCTCTTCCTCTACCACCTCTACTAGAGCTTCCTTCTTGCTGCTCAGTGTACTTAACTTCTCCTTGAGCCCTTGATTCTGAACTCCTTCCACCATAGCCACCTCTTTGTCCTCTACTATCTTTTCCTTTACCTCTACTCTTGGAGGTTTTCTCTTGCTTCCTTTTGCTTTTCTCCTCTATCTTCAAGGCCATTTGATAACATTAGCAGATGGTTTTGAAGTTCACTAGACTCATGTCTTCTTGAATAGACAATTTGAGTCCATTCAAGTACCTTGCGAGCTTGATGCTTTCATCTTCAACCACCTTTGATCTTAGGCACAACTTTTGGAACTCCTCGGTGTATGCTTGGACATCCAAATATCTTTTTCTAAGATTGTGTCTCCTCCTATGCAACTGGACTTCATAGTCATCAGGTAGGTAGGTCTGCTTTACTTTAGTTACCATGCCCTTCCATGTCACTATAGGACCCTTTCCTTCTTTTTCTCTTTCATTTTGCACAAACTTCCACCATGTGAGATCTGAACCTCTCAACCTTGACTTGGCCACCATGACTTTTTGGGCCTTTGAGATACCATCACATTCAAATTAATTCTCTATACTATCAATCCAGTCCATGACTGAATCAGGATCCATTTGTCCAGTGAAAAGTGGTACACCCTCAAAAGCTTTGCCACTTAAATCCTTTAGTGCCTTCAAGAAGGGTTCTTCAGGAATAACAGGGTCAAGGGTTGGAGCTTCCTCTTCCAAATCCAACTCCTTTTCTATGGCTTCTTTTTCTTCCCTCTAATATATTTTATCCTTTACCTTGTCTGCCTTTTCTTGGACTTCATCCAAGAGTTGCTCTGTTCAAGCCAATCTTTCTCTCAGCAACTTGTTATCCTCTTCTTGTTCTTCTACCTTCTTGGCTAACTCAGTGTTAGTCACCATGATTTTATCTTCCTCTATTGTATTCTCTCCTATTGATTCAATGGGTTGCAACATCAACCACAAGCCTGATCATACGTAGCTCTGATACCAATATGGTGTATGACCTTCTAGGTGTGCTTGCACAAGTGCTAAGAAGACTTTGCTTGTCTTCTTCCAGGATCCTAATCTCCTCTAGGATCTCAAAAAGGCTTAGATTATTAACTAAGGCCTTGTCTAACTCTTCTCTAAGAGCCCAACTCCTTGTGCTTAACCTTGAAGGACAATCACCCTTAGTTTACTTCAACACTTCCTCCTACACTTAGAAGACTCTAAGTGTTATCATCACACAAATCATTGAATTGATTTCAGGGGTGCCAAATAGATTGAAAACATGCCATGTGCTTCCATTTGGATCCATCTTGGAGGATCTCCAAACCTTTCTCCAACCGGGTGCAAGTATTTGTCTTGAGGAGGCCTAATTCCTTGTAGCCTTGACAGTGTCCTTTTCCTCGTTCCTGCCAAAACTTTCCAAACAACTTAAAAATCTAACTCCACATTTGAGTACCCTTTTGGATGTTCTGAAAGATTCATCAAATCTTAGACTCCTAGGTCTTTTGTACATAGGCTTCCTATTATCTAGGTCAAATAGGCTAATAGACCTAGTTTGTAGGACCTCATTGGTTTCTCACTCAAAACTTTAGTCAAATGGGTTGATAGAACTCCAATCCTCCTAGCATGTTAGGATATATCTACACCCTACCTAGAACTGTACTTGTTTCGTACTGTACCTCAATCCCCTGCCTAAATTACTCAATTCTTCACTGTCAAACCTCTAACTGGGCACTTTAAGCTCGCCTAGGACTTGACATTAAAACCCTTTGCTCGACTCTTCATGACCCCTAACTCTACATATGTACAGACCAATGGCTCCCCTAACACTTCCATCTATCCTCAGGAGAATCCCGTGACTAGATTTCATGGGGGAGCCATCAAAAGACAAACTGGTCAAGATAGGACCAGTAAAACCCTTATACCTTAACCTATTTATCCAAGACACTAACTCAGCACAAATCAACTAGCTTACAGAAAGAAACAGTCTTAGTACAACCCTATGAACACAAATCTAACACTAATTCACAACATTCAATTTACTTAGTATCACTGTCACACAATAACACTCGGAATTCACATAAACACAAAAATTGCAAAGCTATTTTCTATTCCAAAAACTTGATTACAATCTCCTCTCCTCTTGAATTTGAGCCTCTTACATATTAGATGCCATTCACCATGTTTGTAGGGTATGTTGGTTGATCCCCCACTCCTATCCTTTAGGGGATCCTATGTAACCGAGTTGCATGCAATATTTGCCATAATGGCAAATATTGTTATGACAGTTTTGTAACAATATTTGGCAATTGTGTCATTATGCCATCTTCCTGATTCTTAGGACCTCTATCTCCTATGTCTTGAGTAACCAACTCCATTAAAGGCCTCATGGCACTTTTCTAACATCATTCATGTGTTTAGAACACATTTAAGACTCAAATCCCAACTTAAGCTACTAAGGCTAAGCAATGTAAAAACTACTAACTCCTAATGACTAACTCTCCTAGTCCAAACAAAAGCAAGACCTTCTAAGGTCTAAAATAAACACACAACTACTCTGACTTGGCTAAGGTCAGATACAAGCCCAAAATATCTTAACTATGGAGGTTAGCCTAGGTGTGCTCCTACACCATTTGTCTAAGTGTATTGGGTGTGTACATTCTTCAAGTGGAAGTTGTTGTGAAGGAGTTTATTGGATTTCAGAGTGTTTGAAGAATATTCTAGATCATGTTTAAGCATGGCGTGTACAAGTCGTCCTTCGACTTAAGGAAGCACATGTACTTAAAATTTTAATGGTTTTTACATGGGTAATGGTCGAGCTGGTGTTTACACTAATTTTAATGAATGTTTATTATTTATAGAAGTGTGTTGTAGCATGGTGTTGATGATTTGGGCCCTAGTTAATGTGTGATGTGGTTTTCTCTCACTTCTATCCACCATGGAAGTGTTTTGACACCAACCTAATTTTAATTTGCACGTTTGATGTGCATAGCTGACCTTGGAGAATGTTTCAAGGTTGGAGATGGTATAAATAAGATTTGAGTTGTTGAGGGATGATAAGATAGATGCGAGAGATGTGAATGATGCAAACTGTAGAGTTACAGAGTGTGAAATTGAGAAGTGCAGTGTGAGGTTTCATGTGTTAGATTATTGGATGTATTGAGCAAAAGGTGTCTACAATTCCTCAATTAGGCTGCGAAGGCATTAGTGACATTTTGGTGGATTCTCTATTGCATTGAGATAGTTTTCTCTATGTAACATTTCTTTTCTCTTCTTTTCTATTCTAGCAATGAGCCTTTCTTTCTTTGGGCAGTGAGCCCTAATGTATTCGGTGTTGATATTACTTATATTGTGAGCTAATCCTCACCATGGTTTTTCCCTTCTTGGTTTTTCCATGTAAATCCAGTGTTCTCTCAAGTGTATGGTGTTAAGTTGTTTCAGTTTTTGTTACTTTCTTTTCAGGCTAGATCATCATAACAGATTTAAGGGTTTAATGAATAAATGTGGATCAACTGATTCACCCCCCCTCTTAGTTTTCTTGTGTATCCAACAACCACTCATATACAATTGCAATATCTTATGTATAATAAAATATTCGTTCGATAAAGATTGGCCAAGACATTAAAAAATAAGCATATTGTGAATTATAATAACATAAATATATATTTAAATGCCATGATCATACCTTGTAGGAGATCATATTAACAAATCATATGATAGTTAGGTGTGTGAAAATAACATTAAATTAATAAAATAAATTGATGAAAAAATTATGTGCAAACAATTGAAACAATTTTTTTAATTTAAGTATCGACACCATCACATTAGTTTAATAACATAGTGTTGATTTATCACAATCAATTACATACACAAACAAACATGTATCATATGTTTTCTTCAAGGGTAAAATTAGAGATAAGGACCACAATTGACACTCTTCATTTTCCTATTGTTAACATAACTTACATTTTCTATCTTAAAGTATCACTCAAATGAGAATGGTGACAATATTGTTAATGAGGAGAGATTTAACTTAGAAGACCACAATAAATGCCAAACTTTTTGTCTACATCACCAATATTATTTTATCCCTTTTCAATGTCAAAATGTTTAATTTATATATGGTTAGATCACATACTATTTTGATAGGGAATTTCGCATGATTGTCCCATTAATAGAAAAATAAGGAAAAAAATGGTTATTATTGTCCCACAACACACCCATATAATTAGATCAAATTCTATAATTACACACAATGAAATGGTTGAGTACCTTAACAATAGAACTATATTGTTTATAGTACAAAGTGTACCATTAACAAAGCCTACATCCACCCACAAACTACATACCAACATTAAACATCAACCAATACATAGTAAAACCACATTGTTCAAATGATTTACCAACATGATCATATGACCTATGATCAACCTGAGTAGCAATAGTGGCAATGCTATAAAAAATGTTGCATCTAGCAGGGGTGACCATTGGCTCTACTACTACTGCTAGTTCCAAACATTTTGGAAGAACCAAAAGGTTTGGACCAACTAATGCTCTCTTGTTGATGGGTGGTGGAAATTTTGGTCGTCTAAATTGAGGTTTTCCAACAAACCTCTCCTTGTATAATCCATATCTAGCTGTAAATAAAACTCGGTATATGATAATTTTTTTTTAAATAGAGTTGCAACTCATCATTATGAGGCCATCTATGTTGTGCTTTCAACCATCTAGGATAAATAAAAAGATTCAAAAGTTGGTATGCACATCTAGTGACTACAACCCTCTCACTCTGTCCCATCCCTGATAAAATGGGAGCATGCTATGAACACTATCTAATGAAACTTGCCTAGAAATGGATGACCATTTCTCATGAACAATAACACTCCTAGAAAGGGAAAGATAAAACTGCTTAATGTTAATCTCATCTTAGGGATTGTATGATTGAATGACTCCAATCATGCACGTAATCTCATCCCTAATAGTAACTAACTTGTCTCTATTTGACACATTTGTGGTGTTTTGTAATGTTTTCTCTAAACATCTCAAGACAGCATCTAACCTCCTAATGGTTTCAACATATAGACTAGACCGAGAATGATTTTTCCCATCAGGTTGATTAGACTGATGAGAAGTCTGATAAATGATATGTAAAAATATATCTACATAATTAAAAAAATACATTTAATTTTGAAATTAAAATGTTTTTAATATGTAATTTAAATTTTAAAACCTTTAATAATCTTGCAATTTGAATTCATGTGTTAAATCATTATACATAAAAACTCAAGATTCATATATTAAATTATTCAATATTATAATATGTAATTAAACATGAAATTGAAATATTAACCTTAACTTTTTATTAAATTAGGATGACATATCTAATATGTAAATCCAATAACAAAGTGAATTCAAGGATGGAAGTGTAGTAGTTACTCATGTCAAATTTTGAAAAATGGATATTGGAATAATAAAAACATGACAAGGATTATTAAAGATCCACCTACAAAAGAAGTACAATCTAAAAATCAAAAATGATCAAATTGTTAATGTGAAACATGCTCAAGTGGAGACTAGTCATTTTTATGTTCTAAAAGTATTTGATTAAATGAAGGACTTAATACAAGTGATGTAGGATACATGCACCCTTAAGTTGATTGGAAAAAAATATTACTAACTCATACCAATCTAATACATAGAGAAATAAATAGTAACACATGTTAGTCCAATTCATAAATCTAGTATATGTAGCAAAACTTAAGGAAAACTAAGAACAAACATAGTATGAAACAACCGCATAAGGTTTCTTCACACTATTAATGAAAACAATCAATAAATATAGAAAATTTAAATATGAATTCATCAAAGTTTCCACATAATTAATTAATCCAAATCAACACATATAAATAAATAAAATGTATTCATGAGGGTCCTCCACATAATTAATAAAGAAAATTACAACACAAATAAATATCAATAATAATCCATGTATGAGGGTACAATAAGGCAACAACAGTCATGTAGATTGTCTCAACACATGTGGAAATGCAAGATTTATTGAAAATATATATCTAGGAAAGTCCTAGATGTAGACAAATGAATTCCAAATCTATGCTCTAGTGCAATAGAAATGTAGGTTAAATTAAGAACCTATCATTCCCACAATGAGGTTACTCATCAACATTCATTAGTATCAACGAGATGTGAAACACCCTTTTCTCCAAGTCATGAATCCTTTAAGGTATTTAACCCAAGTGGTAAAAAATTATCATTATTATGTATGTATTACATTGGATCCCTAGTCATTTTAAAATTTATTTTGTTTAAAATCTCACTTGGATTTATGCTAAATATAGTACTTGACCTTAGAAAATAGATAGGTTATTAATTTGTTAGTTGAGTACATTTAAATGGATTGGTTAAGAGACATGGTCTTGAAAATCTCATCACCATCAAATTGTTAATGGGAAACATGCTCAAGCTAAGACTAGTCATTGTTATGGTCTAAAGTTATTGATTAAATGAAGGAATAAATATAAGTGATGTAGGATGCATGCACCCTTAAGTTGATTGGAAAATTATATTGGTGAAAATACCTAGTCATGTAAATAAGGTAAAATTATTAGGATAAGGTTGCCAAAGGTAAAATGATGAATAGTAATGATGCGAGACAAGTGAATTCTCTCACTAACTCAAGTCTCTTGCCACCAAGTCACAACACTATGTATCAATGGGAAAGGTGAATTGATCCATTTTTGTTGGAATGTAACATTAAGGTGGGCACTCTTGTTCTTGAATTTTGAATATTTGTATCATATCAAAGAATTATATATGAAATACTTTCTTTTCATTCTCTTATATGTATGCTTACTAAGAATTCTAGCTTTCGATGTATACTTTTTTGTTGAACTTCATTTTTATATGTTTGGGGTACATGAATAGACTATTTTGTTGATCTTCATGTTTCTACGTTTTGTAAAAGGTTTTGGGGCCCTTTCAAAACCTTCTTTTTACCCTTATAAAAAAACTAAGCCTAAACACAAAATAACTAGCACACATATTTAAGGGGACACAAAGAAGCTTTCCAATCCTTAAAATAGTCTCTCCAAGTTATAGTTTCACCCACAAGAATGGTATTGTACAATATTGCACACTATTAAGATCCCTCATACCTTGATTTTTACCATACTACTTACTCAACCTTTGTCTTATTGTGAGGTTAGAAATTTCCTACGATGCAATCTCCACCTTACTTTTTTGCACTCAATTTAATTTTTATTGCTATAGGTGTGTTTTAAGTTTCATTTTCACCTTTCTAGACTTGTCCCCATCATTAAAATATTATTTTGTAACCTCAAGCTTATTCTTACCCCTAAAATCTACCTTGAAAGTTTTAGGTCAAAATTCCAAAAAAGATTAAAATAAAAAAAACCTAGTGTCCTTTATACTTGTGCATATTGAGTTCTTGTGTTTGGATAGGATTTCAAATTTCAAATTTTAAATAAGACCAAACACCTAATTTTAAGTGCCCTAGTAAATTGTCTAATTGTCATTTGTACTAGGGCACAAAATAAAGGCATGGTGAGTTTCATTTGAAAGGGTTCTAGTCACAACTCACTCTTGTCTCTCATTAATTTTTAATCTATTCTCTCATGTTACAAGGTTCTTAAATCTCCACAATTGAATGCATCTACAAAGATCTCGCTAATTGATTTTTTTCTATTTCACCATTATCAATTGATTCCTATCTATAGAAAAATATTAATTGTTATCTTACCTTCATTATTTCCTTTACCATTTCCCCATCGCTCTCCCAACTTCCCTTCTAATGACCTCTTAAATCTCCATTCCATTACACTCCCATTATCCATATAAAAACACCTTATCACCTTTTCCTAAATCAATCCAATTACATTCACCTCCCATTTCCTTCCATCACTTGCAACAAACACAACAACCAGTTTTCTTTTCTATGAATTTTTAATTCCTCTTAGGTGCAAATGTCTACACAAATGATTCTCAAAATCACTAGGATTTCCCCCACACTTAATATTTTTTCAAGTCTATAGTTGAGGGTTGAAAGATGCCACCTAGGGCACTAAGGCAATCTCCCATATAACAAAACCCAAAGTTTCTCCTCTATATAGCTTGATATTACAATAACAAAAGATCAAAGACATTTTTGGATGATACACAATTGGAAAAAGGATCAAATGATAAATAAGAGAAGTTTTTACAATTTTAGAGCTCTAATAGACAAAGACACTAGCATCTTTGTCTCTACAATGACCTACATGAGTTTCCAAACCTTCCTAGTGACATGAGAGCACCCCAAATCCAATGTTGGTGTCTTGTGAGAGTTCCCAAGCCTAATATTAATGTCCTAGTTGATACCAAAAGTCTAAAAAAGGCTAGGTACTAGGTTGCAGTCTTTCTTCTAGATATTCAATCAAATTTAGTTTCTATAGTCTAGGGATGCACATTCTTAACCTTTCTGTTACATTTTCTAGTTCCTATACCAATTGTTTACATTAGTTTGGGTTAAATAAAAAATATGTACATGTTTATATTCTCTATCATATGTCAAAGGCACATTTCAAATTTTCTTTATATTGAAGTATTGTATTGAAAGGAATAATCTAGTTTGTAATTATTGTATTTACAAACTATTAAAAACCTAGGGTTTCCAAATCATTATTTTATTTAGAGTTGACTTTGGAAATTTGAAATCTTAAACAAGCCTAAATCCCTAAGTTAAGGTTTCCCTATCATGTATTGAGTTTATTTGAAAGGGTTCCACTCACATTCACTCTTGCTACTAAGTTTTCCATGTTCGATTGTTTCTTTGTTCATTGTGTATGTGTGTAACTATATATTATTATGTGAGCGTTTTGGCTATACTCCAATGTACTAATGTATGTGGGTCCCATGATATATCATTTACCATGTTTACCTTCTAATATTGTGATATGAAAGAAACCTAGGAAGATTGGGAGTGGATTAGGCCTTTCTCAAGTCTTGATCATTTTTGAATAAGTTAAAATAATGCATATTTATTTTAGAGGGTTTTGAGTGGATGACCTTCACAAGGACATTAATATGCAATATTTATTATACACAAAGATGGAATTGAAGGTACAATCCTAATGCATTATTTATTTTTAGATCTTATTAATTTACATGGATGGTACCAAGGATATATAACTACTTATTTTTTGGAAGGGTTACCATGTGAAGATTATTGAGGAAACTATACACTCTAAATCTAAATTACCATAATTCTACATAAATAAGAAATAAAGGGCACATGCATTGCACAAAGTTTCAAAGATTGTTGGAAAAAATGTGTCTTAAAATACTTGTGTGTATGAAAATATTAAGATTGTTGGAGTTGAAAGTTTATATGTTATTAGAAAAAAATAGGAATCATATCATTCACCGTGCAATAAAAATTAAGGTAAGGAATCATATCATTCATTATGCAATAAAAATGAATTTATTGTGCAATTGGAAGAGATTATATCCTTACTTGGGAGCGCTAAGCAACTTGGAACAGTAGTAGACACATTCTAGGGTTTAGATCAAATAGCTTGAGTGCAAGAGGGTTTCGAGCAAAATGGTTAGGCCAATTTTTTTTTTTTGTATATTTAATAGTTTCAATTGAAAGGTATTCGAGCATATACCTTTCACCCAAAACATTTCCGATCGATTTTCGTATGCCACATAGGCTTGACATTGTGGCCACCTGGTTTCATCTAAAACCTCTTTAATCAAGTACATTCTGGCTGAAAATTGTTTGATAGAAACTATTTAGTTGGCTGAAAATGTGACACAGGTTTGTAATTTTACCCTACATGACATCTATCATTATAATTATTTTCTTACACACAATCATGATGGCCATATTTTAGTATTTTTCTATTAAAATAAATACAAAATTATGTTGATGCTTCATCATTACTATTTTTTTCAATAAATCTATGTTGATGGATTCCCAAGGTCTTTTTGGTACTAACAAGGGGGTGTACATCCCAAGCTGCAATTTCTTAGGCTTGGCAAAGCAATAGGAAATGCAAGACTTGGCATGGTGCTTAATGTGTGTTTTCATGTGAGGATAATAGAAGCTTTATTAAAGTGCTACCAATGTCTTGGTAACTCAAAAGTGTGCAATTATTTTTGCATAGATCACATCTCATATAAGTATGTGGTAAGGTGTTCCTTCTAGAACATAGACCTATTGAACTTGGAGAGAAGTTTATTAAAAAAGTAGAACTCGCCAACATGTTGACTTTACAGAAGCACAACATGGGTATGTGTAAAATCTACTTTTGTTGGATAGAGGCTCTCCTAATCAAATAAGTTGTGGTCATGTGAGTCCACCACTATTATGAGTGTATATTGATGGTTGTTTAAATCCATCTAGTTCCTTATTTACTTTTTCCTTCTTATGATTGATCACTAGACAAAATTGCTACAAATATGGCATCAAATCTTGTGACCTAGGGAATATCTACCTTGGTCTATGTGTACAAAAACTAAAGTGGCTTATCATTTGAGTGAATGATAGTATTTTTACCTAGAATGTAGTAGTTTCATTGCTTGACAACTTGCACAATTGTGTACAATTATTTCTTGTAGGAGTAGCATTGAATTGTATTACTAAAAGTTTCTAAATGATACATAATTGGGTGTTCATCTTGTGTGAGTGTTGCATTGAGTGCATAGTCAAGTACATTGATCTAGATTTCAAAGGGGTTTAAGAGTGGTCATGGATGTTAGAGTGGTCAAGGATGTAACTTAAGTACTATATCTACATGGTGCTATAAGATCAATTATTGATGTTGTCTTGCAACTTGTGTTGGTTTAGGGTGTCTATCACGCATGAGATGTGATCCATATGTTCCTCCAAAGTCTAACTAAAGATGATAATATAATATAAATTATAGATGATAATGGAGTTAGTGAAGGTTTATAGATGTTGTTACTCAAGCACATGAATGTTGCTACTACATTGGTTAGGTTGAAAGGCATAACCATCCATTCATATATTCCCTCCTCAGTTTTGAATGTTGTCTTCCAAATATCTTCAATCTAAACCAGTACCTAATGATATCTCGATTTGAGGCCGATCTTGGTGAAGTATTGCAATATTGAACACTAGGGAGCTAATCTAAAAGGTCACTAATACACAACAAAGGATATATTATTCACTATGATCTTGTTAAGTGTGTGATATTTTGTGTAAAGACACTATGTGTCATCTTTCTTTAGCATCAAGAATATTAGGATGTTTTCGTAAGGAAGAGTTGAGTCTAATATTTCCTTAATTGATCAACTCTTCAATTTAGCATAAAATTTCATCATTCTCCCAAGAAGATATGTGATATAGAGGACTATTCAAGAGAGGGGATTGGGAACCAAATTGATTCAATGTTGCATTATACAGTGTGTTGGAAGACCCTTGAGTTATTTGAAGATGACCCCATACTTTTGCAGTACCTTGTTGAGTTGTTGCTACTATAATGATGTTAGTGCAATAGTGTATAGTGATAGCACACACTTTCTTATTGGCATAGGTATCTTTGGGTGAACCATGAGAAGCACAAACTTTTAACATATAGATAATGATCTTGAGGCACTATTTTGTAGAGACCAAATTTTATTTGGTCAGGTCAATGTTGATGACTCATGGAGGTTGAAGGACCATTTGGTGACATGTATTACCCACTATTGTGCTTTTCTCTAATAAACCCCATCTTTGCCATGCATGTATGGTCTTCCAAGTAGAATGCCATAAAATTCTAGAGGTGCAATATTACAAACAATTTTCTTCCATTGATTTGGTTGCATACTTGAAACTATAATGTCAACTAACTTCAATATCCTTGCCTTGTTGCAAGCATCCCAAAGAGTATGGGTTTGAATGTACATCAATAGAAATACCTAAGCACTTGACTACATAATACATGATGATGTTCCTTTTGTTGCAACTATCAATGATATCATGGATTAGTTGCTTGTTGACCTAAAAACTCATATGGAAGAGATGTTTATGTTCCTCAAAAGTGTCAATTTTTTAAGCAGTGGTATTAAGACAATGGACCATATTATCAATCTCCTTGACTTTCTTAAGCTATGATGAGGCTTGCTAAACTAGTGGTTATTGCACATGACATTAAATATCATTGTAAGAACATATGTTATGGTAGTGATTCTATTTATCACCTTATGGTGGCTTCTTACAATGTCCCTTTCTAGTGTAAATATTGTGGACTAGGGATTTGCAAAATGAGTAGAATTTTGTGGCTACTTTTCATAGAGGAACTTTGCCTATGTGTAAAAGGCTTAAAATTAGTTTACTATAAAGTATTACTCTTACATAAGGAAAAAATTTACTTAATCTTTCCCTTATCTTTTATCTTGGATGCATTGTAGAATGTCTGACCTAATACATCCAAATTCAAGAACTCTATTTTTACATGTGTAAGATAACAACTCACTAGTGTACTTGAGTACTTGGTATTTCTATAGAATATTGTCGTACATGCACACAAAGTAATCATAAGACTCATTGTAGTCTTCTATTGACGACACAGATGTTGGAACTTTATATATTCATCCCCATGATGCTTGAGGGGTAGTATTCCTCCTACATAACATTGACAAAGGAATCCTAGGTTTAAATAGGCCAGTGATCCTTAACATGCTATGCATTGTTTTCCACCAATAGAACACTAAAATGAAAAAAAATAGAACTATAAAGGAAATCCTATTGATGTTAGTGAAATTTTTGATGAAGTATGCATCAAGTCATTGAATCCATGTATCCAATGCTATAGTGGAAGTCTTACCTTCAAACATAAAATATCTAGATTGACTTGTATACTAAAAGGATTCTAATGGTGTGGAGTAACATGATGTATATGGTGTTTTGGTTCCAATCTTAGTTGACATGTGAATTCATAGAACTCTCTAAAGAGTTATTAGAGATACAACTAGAAGGTTGCATGAGTCATTCTCTGAACATCCACTAGAACCTTAGGTGCACATCCATCAACCATTTTACTCTTTCTTGGCATTCATTTGAACACTCAAAAGTTAAATTGAGTGTTCACAATTCTTGATGTTATACACATGTGTGTACTAGCATGATAAGCTTTCTCTAATACCAATAATCTAGATCCCAAGTGGTTAAAGGTAGAATTCTAAATATTAGTTGGTGATAAACAAGATTATACAATATGCAAATATAGAATAGAAACAATAAACTAGCTAGACAATTGAGGCATAGAAGGCTTATGCAGAATATTTTCCACTTCTATTCAAAATATGAATGAATAGAAACAAATATTTATAGAGGTAGGATGTATATCTTCTAGTTCCATTCTACATGTACAAGTTGTGTAGTGCTTGTATTTATACATGAATTACAAAGAGTATTGATGGCTACATGTGGCATGCTTGTTAGTATATGCCCAATGAGTATGGTCATGTTGCATGTGTGGTGTGTAGGTTGCCAAGTGTCGTTCTTAAATGGTGGTGCTTCATGTAATGTGGATCCATCCAAGAGTTGCACATGTATGTTATACTTGAGCATGTAGATGTGTCATGGTACACAAGATCTACTTGAGCATTTGTGGTGGTGCATGATGTCATAGATAGTCATGTGTGAACTACATGAGTTCAAAGAGTGCATTTGTGCGTAATTAGTGTTGTTTAGTTGTGTGTGAGCATTATGCATAAATAGGTTGTCCAATGCAAAGCACACTATGAAGTTGGTGCATGAGTTAATGCTTGTATTAGTTAGCCTTGAGAGTATTTTTTATGATTTTATGATTTGATCCTCAAAGAAAAATAAGTTATTTGATTAATAACAATAATAAAAGGGCCAAAAGAAAAGATAGATTTAAGAAATAATAAGGTATTATTGACCACCATGTCAACTTTAAGATTTCTTATGAGCAATTTAGAGATTGAAAGGAGAACTTATTTGATGCATGTAGAGAAGGTGTTTGATGCAAGATTGGTGATTTTTGAGCAATTGAAGTTTCATTTAGAATCTTAAAGGCTTTGACAACTCCTTTCTTGAAGGATATGGCCACACAAGAAGAAAAAAGGAGGCATACAACACCTCCCGAAGATTTATTTTATCAAATAGTAGTTAGAGTAAAGATCAAATCAAAAGAGCAAGATCATTTCTATGGTCTCAAGGTTGGAAAGTAAAATGTGGTTTCTTCCTCAAAAGCTAATACTACATGTTTGACTTGAATCTCAAGAAGTCAACTCATCATATAGCTAGATATTGGTCAAATACAGAACAATACCAACAAACTAGCTAAAAGGGGGCTCATCTATAAGTTCTTGAGCATGTAATTATTTGTAGAAGATCCTTACAATTGGGACAAAAAGCATTAGAGCTTCAAAGCATATAAAATTTGATCCTCCTCCTCATGGATATTGTATAGTCACTTCTACAAATGAGCAAAAATATGAGTGGATATTTTAAGGACTCAGTTCTACTTTCATGCCAATATATCTATAAATTAATTACATGGGCTTCAAACTTATAGAGGAAACATGTTCCAAGTCCCCTATATAGACTCAATTGTATAACCCTCTACATGAATTGTGGTCAAGTAAATGTTCAAAATGGTTGGTAAACTCTTTGAGGGTTAAAAAGGAGGGTGTATTTCTTCTTAGCGAGCAATATGTAGTCTCTCAACCTTGAAATCATAACAAACATTAGGTGAGGCTAGTTGATTACAAGAACCAATGAGAATATCGGTGTGTAACATTGAGCCATGGGACATAGTTCTTTGTGACAATTGTCATATCACTTTGAATTAGCTCATTAAGCAAGCAAAACTGGTTTATCCAGTTAGCTTGCACAACTCGCCCTCATTGCCAAGGAAATGTCTAAACTAAAACAGGGTAAGTAATGCATATTATTGATATCTATGATATGAACTTTGTGACAATTTATTATTATTGTAGCTTATATTTAAATTGGTAATGGCCTATAAATATCTATGAATGGTCAAGGATTCCAATGGCATAAAAGAAGTGACAACTTATTTTGGAAACAAATGTACAAATTATAATATGTTAATGTTTCTTGTTGGGGATTTAGCATAATTGTTTCCTTGCTACCATGTGCTTTATTATGAGTGGATGTATTTTGTATTGAGTGGGTTGTTATTCATAATTATTGCATGTGGCAATAGTTTTATTACTTCTTGTTGCACCATGTTTTGATGTGATTGAGCTTACCATATATTGATTATGTTGGAAGCATAATTTTTGTGTGTGGATTGATTTTAGTAACATTAGTAATTAATTGTATGCAATGTCAATGGAACTTAGACACTCAATTGGAAGTCTTTGATGTCACAAGTGGGTAATAATATTCATGGAGCTTAATATATATTTATAACTAAATCTGAGGACTTATTAGTGTCATCATAGTATGATAAGATATCTATCATTGACATTGGCATCAATAATTTTAGCATCTCATACCCTTGAGAAATATAATTAGGGTTGTGTTGGTGTGTGTTTTTAATACCCACCGAACACAGAATAAAATTCCCAAAGACACTCTATCCTCTCTTGAAAAGTGATTGCAAATACTGAGAAGATAGTGTAATAACTCCAATGTTTCTTTGGTCAGGTCATGACATGTGGATAAGGCCAGTGGGCGTTGTGATTTACTAGTAATCACAAGGGGACTTACGTTAAATTTGTTTGCAAGTTGAGGACTTAGACGGTTTTATCATTGAAGGCTCCTTCTAATGGGTATTTTAGATTTTCCAAAAAAATTGCAAAAAGGCAAGGGTTTAGAAGTCTAGACTACTCCTAAGAAATCAAGAGACGACAATGACTAGATAAAATTGGAATAACCACATTTTGTTTCGCCTCCTTTAGGACAACTTACACAAAGCGGGTGCAATCTTCAACAGAGGTGATAATGATTTTCATGTTTGAATTAACAATCATCCAAACATAAGTTAAGCATCCACAACTTAATAGCTCAGACTAACTTTGCACATTGAATGCAGATCATCCATTCAACAAAAGTATGAGCTTAATTTCATCCACCACTGCTATCAAATCTATCATTCACTAACAAACATATAAATGAAATACTAGTTTAACTCTACTCTAAATGTTGAAGGAGAAGATGTAAACCTTGCACACTATTTGAAAACAAAAGTGGTTCTAAACAAATCATGTATTAGAGCTTTTATAAACGGAAATAGTCTTATCGCAACAATCTCATACTACTCACTTCACACTTTACAAATGAGGGGCGGGCTCAATTTATAGGCTCCCCAATTACAATTGAATGGCCAAGATTGATTTTGAAATCAATGACCGAGATTACAAAAAAAACCCTAATTAGGGCTTGTCATAATTAACTACCTCTCGACCAATGAGAAAATTACAATTTGGGACACTTGTCCTTCTTGCTAAATATAAACCAATTCCATGGATAAGTCAGGTTCATTGAACTTAGACATGTTGACTTGGAACAATTTGATTGGTTGGAAGATGACGAGGCGCCACCTCAGCGTGATGGATGTCCTCCTTGGTCTCCTTGTTCTTTTTCCATGCACTTGCCTTAGAATACCTTTCTTTGCCAATGACTTTGTCTTTTGTGTTTGTTCCTTCCTAGCTTTGATCTTGGATTTCCTTCGGGATTTTGATTTCTTCTTCTCACTTGCATTTGAAGTCTAGAAGTCTCCCCTTGGAGCAGTTATTGAACTTTTCCTTCCTGATTGCTTCGAAATTCCTTCAAGTGCCTTGAATTTGGAGAAGAACTCTCCTGTGCCTTCACCATAATGGAATAAATTGGAACTTTCTTTGTGAAGTATTTCCCATACTTTGGCTATTCAATTTCATTCTGTAACGCCTTCATGTGGACCATCCATTACTTAGCCAAGATTTTGGCCATCTTTATGTTCGAATGAACTTTTCCTGTGGATTTGTCTTCAATTCTAAGTTTGGCTTGTGCTAAGTAGGGTAGACTCCATCCTTGAGCAAGAATTTTATTCATTTTTTTCTTGTTTTCTTTCCTACACTTAGTCAAAATTTGATCCTTTTATCGTAGGAAAATTCCACACTTAGCCATTTTTTTGCTTCCTCTTGGCAAATTTTACCATGTTTGTTTCTAACCTTGGCGGACTTTGGCACATGTCATGCCAATTTTCTATTATGCTTGAGCGGACTTCCTCATTGGCAAGCCAATTCTTTTTCTTTCTCCTTGGCGGACTTGGTTGTGTCTTGGACAAGGCGGACTTTGAAGCTGGCCAGACAAGATGCATTTTCCTCGGGGCGTACTTGACCTTGTGGCTGGACATCTTCATGGCAGACTTCATCTTTGGCTAGACCATGTGTACTTCTCTTTGGGTGGACTTTGTCTTCGGCCTACCATCTTCATACTAGGCGAACTTGGTGAGTGCTTAGACATTCTCATGCTTGGCGCACTTTGCCAATGCCTTAGAAATTTTCCTTGCCTCCAAAGTTGGGCGGACTTCTCAGTAGATTTGCCAATTTTCCTCTTGGGTGGGCAGACTTGGAAGCTTCTTTGCCATCTCACATCTCTCCTCTAGGCACTTCATGCCTTAGATATCTTCCATCTTGCTTGAGGGCAGACTTTGGAGTCTTCTTGCCAGTCATGCCTTTTCCATGCCTTAGAAACTTTTACCATGCTAAGAAGGGGGGCGAACTTCAAGATTTTCATGCCAAGGGCGGACTTTGAAGCTGGCCGGACGAGATTCATTTTCCTCTAGGCGCACTTGGCCCTATGGCTAGACACCTTCATGGCGGACTTCACCAATGCTTGGACATGCTTCCCTGTTGGAAGGTGGACTTGCCTTGTGCCTGCCATTGCTCCCCTTGGTGTCTAGGCGGACTTCATGTTTCCTTAGCCATTTCTTTGGGTGAACTTTGCCAATGCTTAGACATTTCTTTTCCTGTGGCGGACTATGAACTTGGCCAAACATCTAACTTAGTCAAAAAATTCAAATTCTCTCTCCTTCTGGGTTGGGCGAACTTGAAGATCTCTCTGCCATTTTGTATTTTATTCATGCCTTAGGAATTTATTTCATGTTGAGTTGGGTGGACTTGGTGCTTGCCTTGCCAGACATTCTTCCTTCCGTGCCTTAGAATTCTATTCTGTCATGCCGAGGAGTGAATTTTATGCTAGCTTGATCCCCTCTCTCTCTAGGCATATTTTATTTTTTTCATGCCTTAGAAAAATTTCCTCTTCCAAAGTTGGGCGGACTTCAGCCTCTCCTTGACATTGGCGCACTTGGCATCTTACCTATCCAAGGGCGGACTTGGCACTTCATCAAGCCATGGGCGGACTTGGAGGCTTGTCATTCCATCCACTTCTCCTCTAGGGCGGACTTGATGCTCTGTCAAGACATGGGCGGACTTGGAGCTTCTCCTTCCAAGGGCGGACTTGGAGGCTTCTCCAGATATGGCGGACTTGGAGCTTGGCCTACCAGTGCTTGCCTTTGGCTTACCAGAGGCAAGGGCAGACTTTGGACCATGTCTGCCATTCCTTCTCATGGGCGAACTTCTCAGACTTGTCATTTTTCATCAATTTTTTACCTTTTACCTTGATTTTCATGTTGATTTCTCTCAATCTGGAGGAGTGTTGACTTCATGATCAGTGGGACCTCGAAAAAGAAACTTTTCTCAAAATAGAAACTTTCCAAAAATAGAAAAAAGCAAAAAGCATCCCTAAAAAATAGTAACTCCAAAATGGCCTAAAAATGCCAAAAATCAAAAAATAAAAAATAAAAAATAAAAAATAAAAAAACAAAAAAGCAAAAAAGCAGAATCCCTAAAAAATAGGAAGTGTCAAAATTGACTCAAAGCAATGGCGTTCCTCGTCTACTAGTCCTTCTAAGCACTTCCATTACATCTAGGAACTGATATGGGCTTGAATTCTCTACTTGGCTCAAATGATTTCCAGAAAACTCTAATTCCTCATTGTAAATAAAATGGTGATAAGCAGTTGTGCTGCCAAGGCAAAAAACCAAAAAGCAAAAAGAAGGGGGTCCCCATTTGCAATGGGGCGATGTGTGAAATAGGTCACAACAGGTTGTAAGGAACTAGTCTTAACTCTTCATTTAACAAAATAAGTTTGTGTCAACAAAGGTAATTTATTGTTGAGTAATAAGCCTAGTCCCCACGTCAATGAGATAAACCTATAAGAAATTTGGGATGCTCAAGTTAAATTATGAATAATAATTGGTAGAGTTTGATTTGAAATCTCAATATCTTTAAAGGGAAGTGTGATAATACGAGTTGTTCAATTGTGAGTTTAGTTATATTTTTCATCTATTGTTAAGCGTTATTAATTGAGGAGAATCATTAATGAAACTTTGGTTATGGGAGCCTATGTGTATGTTTTTTGAGAGATTTTGTGAGGAGAATTATATGCGACTCTGATTATGTTTGGAAACGAGTATGTGGGCAATCCTTGGGTGAAGGATGCTTCTGTGACCTCAAGCATATAGAGGATGGTTAGGGAATAACTCCTAGTTTTGGGGTTGTTCCTAAACTTGTTCGACCTTCCCTCTTTAATATGCTTCAATCTAGGGCTGAAATTTGCATTAAATGGTTGTGAAAGAGTGAAAGAAACTTGATAACTCATATCTAATAATAATGAAAAATTAAGCTAACAAAATCTAATAAGGTGAACAATGGGTATTATTATTTGCTCGAGATGGTTTGTTTGCTTTTAATATACACCTAGATTTATGTTGAGCTTAAGATTGAGTTCCTAAGGGCGGCCTTCACCAACTACGAGGGTAAGTATTACCAATAGAGTATGGCATTTTATTTAATATTATATGGATTCAATTGTCTATTAAATAATGTGTTTCCAAATGATAACTAAAGGAAGTAAATGGACTTTGATTCCTTACGAGTTTGCATGGGTTTATGTATGTATTTGGATAGAGGTAATCTTATAAGGATTCAAGGTGTTACTTATGGGTTGGTAAATTGACCCTGGTCCTATAAGATAATTGGATAGTTTACTAAATCTCTTTTAAGTGGTGTAACCAAATTAATTAGCCATGGTATAAACCCTTCCCATAATTTGTTTGGATCTATGTCTTGGTACTTTCTAACATGACAATGTTGAATTAAGATCAATACGTGAGCCATCTTCTTGGTATGACAACTAAGGTTGACTTGAGAACTCTAAAAGGGAATAAGTAAAGGATAATTGTTCTCTTAACATAGATGTTCCATTCATCTTGAGACGATCACCAAAATTGTAAAACCTATGACCTGCTTATAGATAAGCTTATTGTTTGGTCTAGTGTGACAAGAGTCAAGGAGTATGCTCTACCAAAAGAAGTATCCACTTGTATCATAGGGCTAGTTGACTTTCACCAGTAGCATGTAGGTGATAGATGTTAGGAGCTACCCTATATTATAGGATTAGATAGGTTTTCGCAATGGCATGCAAGCCATAGAACCAATGGAATGCAAGTGATGGATGCTTGTACTACTTTAGAGGCATGGGTGGTTTCCACCAAGGGCATCCAGGCAATAGATGCTCGTGTTATTGCATGCCCATGCTACTCTAGAGGCATGGATGGTTACTATCGATGGCATGCATACCATAGAGCCAATAGCATGCAAGCAATGGATACCAATATCTACCCATCTCAGGAGTTTAGTGTTGGCATTGGTGTATCAAAGGAATTGTGTGTGTTGCCTATGTGGTGTTTGCCTAGAGTAGGATTTTCTAGTTTTGATTATTAATTCAATCCTTGTAATTGATAGTATAGGTGCTAGCCTTGGGTCTATGGTATAACCATAAGAGCTCTTGACTATGCAACTTATACAACAGTTTGATGACCTAGACGATTAATGGGTTGTGGAAATCTTATTACTAGCCTTAGGTATTGTGAACATCGTTATACATATGCCATTGCTACTAAGGACATTAGGTAGTACGAGATGCTTGATTATCGTCATAGATGACAATGGATTGGGAAAAGGATGACTCATGGTGCAATATGGGATGCACTGACATTACTTTTCCAAATGAGATCTACTTATAGGCTTGCGTTAGTGAACCAAGTAGTTGTATTATGCATATAATAGGTTGCATTCACTTCCCTTGTGCTAGTTGGTCTTTATGTGAACATGTGATGTATGTATGTATCGTTCAAACTGGATATAGGTGGTGTATGCTTGAGCTAATTGTTATTGTACTTGTGTTGTGCATATGATAAATATTTCTTCTAGATTTGATTGTGTTGGCACATATCATTAATTGTGCATGTGAGTTAATCATTGTTGTACCTATGATGTGTGTATGAGTTAGTCACTGTTTTACTTGGGATGTATGAGTTAGTCATCCTATGTAAAGTGATGTATGCTCGAGACGATCACCATGTGTGAACTTGGGATCTTGGAATGATACTAGCCCTAGGTGGTTTTGTGTGTGTTTGTACACTAATGATTGGCATGGAGCCAACACATCTAGAATGTGACGTGATTGGAGAAGCTATGAAGTCAGCACTTCTAAGCCAGATGAAAGATGCTTGGTCAATTATGATGTTAGTTGTTGTGAATTGAATTAAAAATAAATTAAAATTAGTAGTAACCAAGGGGCAGTTATTACATAGTGTATATCTAAATGATGTATTTTGATAGGTCCTACAAACCAATTTGGTCTAAGGGATGTTAAGTTCATCATTATCATTAGATTTGAGCTGTGATCATTGCTACATATTTTGATGGTTACAACACAGTACTGAAATCCCTCAATGATCAGAAACTACCTCTACACAAACTAACAATCAAAATGGTCCATTATCATCAGATTGAGGAAAACTAAGAAGGTTTCTTCAGTAGCCTGTGAGAGGTCTTCAGGCAGCTTGCAAGCTGAAGCAGGTCATTGACTCCAGGGTTTAGACTTTACAAGTAAATAACCTGATCTCTAAAAATTGCTTCAGTCAGACATAAACAGTCGGATGACAAGCTATGTAAAATATCTTCTGTTCAAGATTACGCAAGAACAATTAGAAGTCGTGTGGATACAACTTATTCTTATGACAATGCACCATGAACCTGTGTGAAACTAGATTGTTTTAATATGGCAACCCTGAAGAGGTAATGCTGGAAGGAACTGTCAGACATGTGGCCTACTGTCAAAGGTAGGCATTCGATTGCTATATATATAATGAATTTCAAGATTTATTGGTGTCAGTGGATTGGATTGTTTTTGAAAGATGGGACCAAGGAGATGGATGTATATGCTCCTGCATCATTTTTCAGACCTACTTAGTTACAAGATTTTAAATCAATGCCCAAAAGCATGAGAGAATCCTGGCTGTGTTGGAGTTGAATGTTACAACAAAGCAGAAATACTTATTCAACAGAGTGCTGCTGGTAGGCGATTCATTGCAGCTCAACATGGATATATATTTTCATATTGCTTCAATGTAGGATGTAATCGGTTAATCATATTTTACTATTTTAGCCTTTCTTCCTATGTATCCTTCAACCTTAATAAATGTTACAAGATTTTAAATGAATACCCAAAAACATGAGAGAATCCTGGGTATCATGGAGTTGAATGTTACAGCAAAGCAGAAATACTTATTTAACAGAATGCCGCTGGTGATAGGCAATTCATTGCAGTTCAACATGGATTTAATTATTTTCATATTGCTTCAACGGAGGATGTGATCAGTTAATCATATTTTAGCCATTCTACGTGTGTAACGTTCAACCTTAATAAATGTTATAAGCCACCAGCTGCAGAGGCATCAACAAGACATTCAGATGCGATCGAAACATTTAAAGTGGTTAAGAGCTTCCAATGCATCATTTGTTTCCAGGCTCTAGAAGTAAACAACCCAAAAATTCTAGTAACAGGTTAGCATCGATAAAATAATCCTGAGTAACAGGTTAGCATCGATAAAATAATCCTGAAAGTTAACTTTTCAAAATAAATCTCCAGGGGTTAGATTTTTATTTGAGAGCTTAGTTAGACATGTAGCAATGGGAAAGCCTTCTCCAAGTAAGTGGCAAAAGATCTATATGACTCACACATCTGAACTAGCGTGATAATTGAATAGGAGATGATGGGTGAGGAGCCCTGAGATCCTATTTGCAAGTCCCGATCTTCTTTCAAGACAAGATGTTGGGATGGTTAACGCTCCAAGGGTTGGCTATAAAGCAAGGTTTCACAAAGCTAATGTTAAGTTATTTATGTAGGCTTTGTGGTAGAAAGTAAACCTGATCATGATTTCTGCAAATGCCTTCCCCTAAGCCTTTTTAGCCTCGACTTTAGGCAAAGTTTTATTATGTATTTAATGCATCCCCCCTGACTTGACGAGTGCCACTCCTTGAAGACACTTCGATGATTAGGGAAAGCTACAACTTCTTAGGGTACACAGTAGGCTGACAGCTATTGGATTCTTGACTTTGACCTTTCAGAACTTAGAAGTGAGTCTACCGTTGCAAAAGACACAACATGTCAAATAAATTGAAATCTGAATCTACTGTTACAAAGGAAGCAACACGCAATAGAAGAAATTTAATAATATCATATCAACAAAGCGTCACTAGATGACCTGTGATCTTATTTGCCTTCTTCCCTTAATTTTTTACTTTTATTTTTGCAGTAATGAACTTATTAGACATGGCTGACATTGGAGAACCAGTAGAACCCACAATTATACTAAGACGATTTATTTGGCACAGAGATCTCTCAAATCACTTGTTTCGTAAACATTGTATGGAAGGTTTTTTGCAGATATCAATCAATCTCGAGAACTACAGGTTCCTTCACTTGTATTGGCAGATGGGCAATTGCCAAACTTGTGACTGATAGCTACCAAATTTGAGAATTTTCCTTGCTGTCTTGAATGCAACTCCAATTTTTACAATATTCTTCTCAGATAATATCTATGGGCTATAAGTTATAACAGATGTTTTGCTGAGTTCTCTACAACTGGCAGTTTCCAAAATCATTTCTCTACCTTAGATGCACCTGCTTTTTCAACAATTGAAAGCAAATAGTGGATTGTCTCTATTGTCACAATATTTACATCTCATGCATGTATTGTAGAAAATACTTTAGCCTTTGTTCTATAGCATTTTTGGCTCCTATCCTTTAGGGCAAAAGTCAACAGTGCAACAGTTATAGCAGTTTCAGAATTTGCTTCCACTAATAGCATCTTGATTGCCTCATATGGCTGCCTTGTTATAGAGGCGTACAGAAACATATCATCTGCATGATACCTCACATATGCCTTCTTTTGGTTAACAAAGAACCTTTTGTCATACAAGATTCTGCTCAAAGTGAGTTTGCTACAAGGAAAAAAGTGAAGCTTTACTCTAGAAACAAACATACAATTTCATGGCAAATTTCCATTACAGGCTCAACACAACCTTGCTGCAAATTTAGCGAAAAGAACTGTTGAAACAAGAAAATGCACCCCACAAGTGAAATTCAAAGAATCAACTACAGCGCCTACATTGTTTTTAAAGTGGCCATGGCTGGCATATACTGGAGGTTGCTCATAGCCTTTTATATTTTTCTTTACAGGAATCTCTTTCCCAAGGCCTTTACCAGCAATAGCAACGGTAATTGGATGATAGACCCCAGCATTTTTTGCAAATTTTCACGTACATCTTTCATTGTTGGTCCCTGTTTATGGCTTCATTGTTGGCCTCAAATTTATGAAGACTGTCATTAAGGCCCAAATCTTTGGCAACAAACCATTCTCAACCTTGCTGATGGCCTCAACAAATTCTTCAAGTTACACTAACTAATTTCTTCTTCATAAACTTTTTGAGAAAAGGAGAGGCCTTGAGGAAGTCCTCGTCATACGATAGCTGTAACATTCATGTATTCATCGATAATAGGCAACAGATTTATTACTTCCCTTGGAGAATGTTTCTTACTGCTGATATATCTCCAACAATGCCAAAAACATGGTTTTGAGACCACCATTCTAAGTCCAATCAGAAATATGTAAATGTTATTGAATAAACTCTAAAGAAAAACAGAGATATCTGGTACAAGGAAATGAGTGCTAATGGCTTGATTTCTTGCAACAGCAAACTAATTTCGATAACAATGGAGTGATTTCACTGTAAATGTCCAATCTACTTGAAAGGACAACAGTATTATGATGGTTGCAGTAGATTTGGCTATAACAACAGCAAGCTTAGTAGTAGCATTTGTAGGATTCAGCTAAATAATAATAATTTTCACATTAATTAGCTAAATGATAGTAATTTCAGTAACATAAGCCCCTTATAACTGGAATATATCAAGTCTTAGAAGAATATCGTAAAAAGAAAAACAAAAGTAGGTTAGGAAACTTTCTTGTGAAGGTGTTAAAGCTAACTCGGGCCCAAAATATATACAATAACAGCATGGACGCTGCACTGCCCACCAGGACATCCCCCACAAACTATTATACAAGACTAAGTTACCGATTCGCCACTCCCAGCCTCTGGATACGATACGATTCGTACCGGATTCGAAATTCGGGTTGGATTCGGACAGGATTCAGAATTTTGACTGTGGATTCGCTGCGGATTCGTCCAGTATATGCCCAGGTGAATCCGACGCGAATCCAGCAGAAAAAGTGCGTTTTGTTTCAATTTTTATTTATTTTTGACCAAAAGTTGACTTCTAAATAATAAAATATTTATTCCAACCCTAATCTTTGCCTCCAAACACATCTAATGATGCTGATGATGCTGCTTTTTTTGATGACCCATATGATTCAGATTGATTAATGATCAATAATGGCTGATTGTAAACACTTGACATTTTTATGTTTGAACTTTAATTTATAATTTTATATCATGACATTCGACTTTCGAGTATCACTAATATTTTAATATTTGACTATGAAAGTGGTGATGTATTTTTGCTATGTTATTAGACTATTAATATGGTGGTGTATTCTGAGCTTAATTACTGCTGCAAATATGTATATATTTCTGTTTTTTATATGTTTTTTGTATTGCCGTACCCAAAACATACCCAACCCCAAAAAAAAAATTTGCCGAATCCCGTACCGGATTTGCGTACCCGTACCCAAATCCAAAAACGAATCGGTAACTTAGATACAAGATAACAAGAGCAGTCCCAGATACACCCCTACATTACTACCAGATAGCCTATTATAGCTAATCTTTTGTAATGTCCCTTTTCTAAATGGGATTATAATAATAATAAATTAAAGTATCAAAAAATAAAATATAAAATATAAAATTAAAATTTAATTTTATCAAAAGTCAAAGGGCATGTGAAGAATCGTGACTATTGAAGGAAAAGGATATATAAGAGAAACCAAACAAGGAGAAGTAATCACCATATCAAATACATTTTTATATATCTGATTTTATCTCCTGTGGAGCATAGACTGTGTTCTAACAGCCTGAGGATGAAACCCCTCCAGGCCTGAAAATTGAAAGATGAAAACCCTTTTCTTTTCCTTGTAGAGCTGGTGACAAAAACCCATGACTCAAGGAGATTTGAAGTTATTTCCCAAAGGGATCCATTGTATTAAACTGCTGCAGACTTCAAGGTTTAAAAACTATAGAAATTTTCTGGACAGGACATTACAAATGGTATCAGAGTTAGATCTTGCCGCCCTATGAAGTTTCCTTCCTATGTAATTTAGTGATAGACCCAACAGATTTGACTTTCTAATTGATTGATAAAGATTTCAAGTTAATAATGTTTGCTATTTATCACCAAATCTGATCACTACCTTGGAAGAAGGTTTGAGCTGAGCATGGATGTGGCATTCCAAGGACTGCTTGCATAAAGCCTATTGTAATTGAGTTTTATTTGATTCTTATATATCTGAGGCAGCTCATATAGCACCAATATATTCCCATTTTACTGCAAATTCCAAATAAGTTATTCAGCATTCAATTACTGCAATTCAATTGGCAGATCAGCAATTAAGTTGCGGTTGTATTAATTGGGAATAGGGAAAAATTATCCCAGCAATAATTGAAGATTGGGATTCTGCAATTTCTCTCACAACTGTGATTCATATCTACAAGGGTTTGTGACAAATTTGTGAAGCTTTGCAGAAAATATTAGTGATTCTTCTTGGTAATCAACACCATTGATTTATATTCTTATCAGCGCCATTCACTGGGTTGAGGATTCTTAATGTCTAGACTCTATTCATATTCTGCAAACAACGATTCATATTCCTACCCAAGCAAAGCCACAATACATAACAATTCATCTATTTGGGCTGCAATTTCATAATTGTGGCGAATTAATCCCATCAATATTACTATATTCTGACCAGACTAATATTGAAGATGAATATAAATATTATAAATTAGGTTTGGGAACAACTGCATCTAAAGGGAGGAGATTTAATATTTTGGTTAGCAATTGCATAAGAATTCATTATCCATATGTAATTTTATTTTGCGATCATATCGAGATTCGTAATAATTGGATTCCCTTAAGGAGCTAACATTTGTTAATTGTTGAAGGGGATTAAAATTGGTAATATATCATAAAATATTCCATTCGAGAGATTGGTATCAAATTACTATGAATGTTCAATTGAGGGCATTACAATGGTAGAAATCTAGCTTTGTGAAAGAGAAAACAACTCTATGATGCAGAGAATTTATTTTGTTTAGATGACAAAAGAAGTGAATATGGCAAATAGAGAGGGAAAAACTCCTTTTGAAAAAGTTGTTAAAGATAAATTTGAAAAGAAGATTGATATAATGATAGATATATTGGGTCAGATGCTTGACATGAAGCAAAATAATATGAATGCTTCTAGAAATCAAAGAAAAAACAGTTCAAGTGAGGGAATCACAAAGCCAAAAACAAGATAATATTCACACCATGTATGCAGATTGTAAAAATATTCCCATTGAAATCCAAAAGGCCATGTCTTTCACAAATTTCATCAATATAAAAGGTGTTAAACAAGGTTAACTCGAATTTTGCTAACCCTCCACCTACAATATCACATAATGCACAATTTAAGACAAATGTTCCTGGCACAAGTTCTATGCCAATGACTATGACGAGGGCTTCTATTATACCTAATAGGAACTCATCAAGTGTATGCACTCTATAAGTTCAAGCTCCAACAGGAGGTTGGAGTACTGCTACTAGAAATAGCATTACGACTAATGTTTTGAAGCCAGATAATGCACAAGAAGTTCAAACTTAATATCAACGTGCTCCCTCTGCAATTGTACATTCTTTTTCTCATGATCAGCTTGTCGGAAAGTCTCGAACAGTGGATGGAGATCATCGTTTATCAAAAGGGCAAACCCAGGCATCCAATTCTATATCAGCATCTTCTTTGGGCAAGACTTCTGTCATGGCTAATCATTATAATATCAGATCTCAACAATTCGTTGTTCCTCGAAAAGCAGTGGGACCTAACCAAGAATGGAAGTCAAACTCAACAAACCAGATTGCAAGCATTAGTCCTAGAATAATAGATTCATCCACAACACTAGTGCTTTTGAAGTCAGCAGATTATGTTCTCCAATGTCGAATTGTGTGAAGATTGAAGATGCAACTACCAAATTGCATAAAAACTTAAAAGAGTTTGACTCAAAAACTACACGGTTGAATCCTGATAGCAATATCATAATTTGACACGCTGTGGAGAATACCTCCTACTTATAACTTAAAAGAGATAAATGTTCAAGATGATCAACATGTTATCATGCCAAATTATCTTCAAGTTCCTGAAATTGAGCATATAGGTCTTAGTTTTGGATTGGGAATTACAAATTTCCAAAATTGATTTGGAATCCCAGTATCTTCAAAAAGACCCGATCAAGTGAAGAGGAAATCCTATGAGTATCCTAGTTTGTGATTGCTTGAGGACAAGTAATTTTGGAAAGGGCGAACTGTAATGTTACTTTTCGAAATGGGATTATAATAAAATAAAATAAATTATCAAAAATAAAATAATTATAAAATACAAAAATTAAAGTTCAATTTTATGATTATCAAGAGTCAAGGGGCATGTGAGAATCAATTAAAGGAAAAAGATATATAATAGAAACCAAACAAGGAGAAGTAACCACCATATAGAATACATTTTCCAAACAGGACATTAAATCTTTAAACTTAGATAATTCCTTTCTTCTATCCAAACGGTAGACTTTACACAAAAACTGCATTAACTAACATAAAAGTATAACAGCCTGAAATATATATTACAAACGTAAATGGTTAATAAAAACACTTAATTTTATTTAAGTAATATTGAAGCAGGTCATTGTAATAAAATTCATAAACAGAAGTCAGTAGGTCAAAAACATCCATATTATTTAAGCGTGTATATAAAAAATATCAATTGATAAGTTCTTGACTATCTGTCAGAATGAAGTCTTCCAACATCTGTAGTAGCAAAAGCCCCAACAAAATATATTGTTGCAGTCCCATTCTTCATGATCTAAATAGACTTACTTCATTTTTTTCTCCTTTTATTATAGGATAAATAATCGATACCATATTTCTATCTTGCTTCTGCATTGCTCAACTGCAATGCGTATCCAAATTTTGAAGAACGTTAATCCCTTAGTATTGAACTAGTGCTGAAGTTAGCAAAAATAGTTATGGAAATGGTGGAAACCAAGAAAACATTAAATGTTTGAAGTACCTAAAGCACCCCAAGAAAGTTAAGAAATGCTTCCAAAACTGCTTTATGATTTTACCACTGTAATAAATTCAAGAGAATCAGAGCGTATTTTATACAAAAAATGAAAAGGTTCACATCACAATCAGAATATTACATGGCTAATATATTTGCAGGGAAAATCTATTTTCTGGAGCATAATCCATAATTTCCACAATAGAAAACTAAGAACCAAAACCAGCTTTGGAAAGGCACATTGCAATCACAAAATCACTATTCTGTTACATAATCTTACATTTGATTGCAATGGAGATTATGTACAAACAAATACGCTACAGCAAATGGTTTGTTTATTCAGCTATCAATGGCGGATTCTATTTGTACATGAATAGGTACTGAATATCACAATTTGTAACAAGATCCTGCCAAAACTAATTGTTACAATCATATGAGAACAAGCGAAAACACAAAAAAGACATTAGATTTCTTGGAAATGAGAAACAACAGACCTTCAGTTATTTGGAAAAGATTTTCTGCGGGTCATGGAGCTCGGCCCTTCAAACAATTCATTGATGTAAGCCTCTATATCTTCTGGTCCATATTTGATGTATTTTTCTGAATGTCTGCCATTTTCCAGGTAATGTTGAAACCGGCCTAAAAATGCACGATAAGCTGGAATAACCATCTCCGCAATAGAAATCCGTAACTCAGTTTGAAGTTGTTCGTCTCCAACAATCCATGTTGACTGTGTCTTATGAATTTCTTCAAATAAAGCATTAAAGTTCTTGAATCTCTCTTTCAGCACAGGTCTGGAGACACCACTGGCAAAGTTCCCACTGATATGAATGCCCTCATCTTTCAAACAAGAAAGAATCTTTCCCCAAGCAACTCTCTGATAGCTTTTATGATACTGACGGACATTAGAGGAATGCTTACGGACCCAATTATCACCCAATAAACTGTGGATTTCTGAATTTTTTACTTTCTGCACAATATAACGTCCATTGTTCATGAGAAATACATAGCTCAGGGCCGGGTCCCTGTAAAGCCTCGACTTTGAATCTAAATTGTTTTCTAAGAGATCCATGATCGCAATTGTCTGGATGGACAACGGTGACAGGTTATCCCTGTCGGTTATGCCCCTTTCAGAAGAAAAATCATCAGAGCTATCCAAAGGACTGTCTGCTGATCTTGCAACTTTAGCCTTGTCTGGTTCTTTGAAAACCTGCTCAAGTGTTGCTCTGTAATCGCATGCAAGTCTCATGTAATTCATGACATACCGAGTGAGAGGATGAATGGCTCCTCCAGGTACAGGACTCCTAGCCACTTCTCCCCGGATTGCAGTCTCAAGCTCCACAAATGTTCCCCGGGCTGCTTCCCCCAATAGCATCCAAACTGCGAAAGCTTCTGAGCTCACTGCTGAACAAATTTCACCAGAAAATACAGAATTTATTTCGGGCATAAGATCTCTCAAGGTCTCGTACATATCCAAAATCTTGAAGAGTTTTTCGGGAGCCCTCCGACTGATTGCCACGGCCTCACCAAAACTGAGAAGTTCAAACATTGTCCCCTTAACAAGCTCCCCGAAGCATGTCTCCGAAACAGAAGGAAGACCTACGAAAATCCTTTCGCAAAGCTTCCGCTCGCTTGAAAAGAAAACATTCACTGACACCTTCAGAGCTTGCATCCACTTCGAGATCTCAATCTCAAGCAGCTCCCACTGAATCTTCTGAACCTCCTCGATACTCATCTTCTCGAACCCCAGCCTGAAAACACTCTCCTCCAAAAACCCCTTCCTAATTATCGTATATTCCTGGCGGCATTCTGTAATATACCCTGCTCTCTCCATGCGTACCACAATTTCCCCCAACAGACTCACTACATCAGCAGGCAGCAAGTCGATGGTAAAATTCAGGTCGCTGACAGGCTGAGCAACAGGCACATTCTCCTCATCCTCTTCCTTCTCCTTTTCCTCCTTTTCTTTCACCTTGTCCTCCTCCTCCTCTTTCTCATCAGAATTCCACGAAGCCCTGTCATCATAATTTGACCTAAACGAAGGTCCAGACTTAGAATCATAGAGCCAATCAGGATCCACACTTTCACTATGCTTCTCCAAAAGCGTCTTAAACGCCTCCTCAAGATGCGCCATAGCCTGATGTAAAATATTCTCCGCCCGTTGCAAAGATGCCAAATCCTTACCCTCCTCCGGCAGCTCAATCAACCCGTCAACCAAATTCTGCACATCATCAATCGCCTTCAAATACAAATCCACCTCCTGCGCCTCCTCGCTCCAAATCAAACCCTCCCCCTCCCATTTCTTCACGATCCTCTCCTCCAGGCACCCTAACACTTCCTCCACATTCTCAGGCAGAACAAAACCCTGATTCTTCCGATAATTCTTAGAACTCCTCATACAGGAGAAAGGACTGTCTAGCTTCGAAAAGATTCGATCCATGTCGTCCGATATGGCATTTACTTCACCAACTTTCCCATCCCCCTCAGCCATGGCGTACCGTATAAGTAATCTTAGCTTATGCTAATTTTAACTACCGTGTCTAGCCCGTGTTAGATAAAGATTCATCTTCCATGGACTATTTTCCAATTAGTTAGGGTTTAGAAAACATCCAGGAAGCTCAGGGTCTTCTACAACACGAGAATTATTATAGGCAGAAGAATTTCCGAAAATCAAAGCACACCTATTCATCATTACATCTAAGACTCTTAAATCTTTTCCATTTTAGGAGAACATAGAATAGATTCACAAGTATATATGTACCTTTCAGAGATCATGTGAAGTGTCGACGATTCGAACCCTCGTCGTTGGCCGGCCTCATTTTCAGTATCGGCTTATCGAAGAAAGATTCAGTGTTATTTTGACCAAACGTTGATCCTTTTCTTGTACGAACTACGAACACATTTTTATTACCGTGAAAAATGTTTTCACTCGCTGGTAATTTTTACGGATTATATTAGTAATTTGAGATTTGTTGTTAAGGAAAAGGTTAAATCGATTGAAGAGAATTTTACGTAAATTGACAAGCTTGGAGGTTTGCTGCGCTAATTTCGAATCACGTTAACTAATCGAGTTTGCATGGCACGACTAATAACGATGTCTTGAAAGTTATACTTTTTGGTTTTAGGTTTTTATATTAAAGTGAAGGCCATTTTCTTTAAGTATTTAAAAGTATGTAAAATCGAAACTTGCATATTAAGTAATGTTTTTTTATGTTGTTGTAATGGTAAAATGAGTATATTTATGCTATCTATTATTTAGTTTTGTATTCATTTTGGTGGAATGTCTTAATGTCATATCATATTGATAAGAGGCATTCGTTTGTGTTTTATTTGGTTTATGGTTTGATTTTTATTTTTCCTTATTTATGTTAACACTCGTATACTCATCATTATTGCACTCTCATTCACAATTACTTCCATACATTTACTCCTTCCCTCAAAATTAATGCTTTAGTCTCAAGGTCCATTTCCAAGTGGCTTAGGACTCACCTAGTTCAACCACAAATTGCATGGAAATATATTTTTTGTTCAAATACATGCATCAAACCAATTTTTTTACACTCAATATTGAACCCACAACACTTGCATTTGAAACATAAAGTTTTCAAAGATCATACAAATTTTGAGATAATTATTAATTTGAGGACATTAATTTTTGAACAATGACAAACTAATTTTCTATTCAACTTCAACATCATTCTTCCATCATCAATTTTAGAGCTAAGTATAAGCCCTAGCCCACACATCAAATTTTCATACACTTTATCGTGATTATCTATCCCAACTCTATTATATAGGTTACTTTGTGCTTATTGAAGATATTTCTTTAATTAGTCTAGATGATCCCATTTAAAACTAGTATCTTCTTTATAGTATTATGTGTTATCATGTAATATTTTTCAATATGATGGGCTAAGGGTCATTTAATAATGAAGTGATCACAAATACTTAATTTTAAGAAGCAATTATTTGGTTGTAATGGTGAAAAGTGTATAACTTACACTTTTCTCCTTTATTTTGGGCTCACTTGATCTAATTATTCCTTATGCAATGAAAAGTGTCAGAGTGAAGTGAATTCTACAAAATATTATGCATAATTTGAGCCTTACCTAATACCATCTACACTCACTCATGAGGACGAGTCATGATCCTCATTTTTTCCTTTTTTTTTGTGTAAGGGTCGATTCCGTAATTTGTAGAAATGAACCCAAAATAATTTAATTTCGAACTCAAATGTGGGGCCATAACAACCCTTCCTACTAGTCATTGTGTCCTAACTTGAAGCATGAAATATTTCACTTTCCACCTTTTGAGTTGTATTTATGAGCTAACCCTAGCTTATTTTCACATCAATTCAGCATTTAGAGATCCTCACATAATTAGATCATTCATTAGAACATTGTCTATTTGTATCAACATATAAGAAATTATTTTCATGATTGTCTATCATTTTTTATCCTTTTAAAAAGTTATTAAACTAGTATCTTAGTGGTTTAAATAAGGTAGAATACACCTTTCTTAGCAAACTCCACAAAGGTGTTCCTAAACACCACCAATCCAACATATAGCAAATCTCAAGAGTACCTAAGTAAACATATAAGTAACCATCAAAGTTTAGCAAAGATCAAGTCCATACACAATTCAAATCCACGTCGAATCCATAATTTGTGTAAATCAAATCTATAATTATAGAAGTGACCCATAATGATAGATAATATTTTTTAGGTTCAAAACATTCATTTGATTGATATTGATTTTCCTACACATCGACAAATCATCTACACATATTTATTATAGCATATCTATGTGGAATTTCTGGCTAAGTACCCTTTTATTTATATAATATCCACATTTACTTCAACACTTTTTCTTAGCCTAAGAGCCATCTCCACCATTAGAACCACCTAAGCATTGCCAAGGAGCCACCATAGGGCCATCTTGCCCTATTTTTTTGGCCATATAAGGATATTTTTTCTCTTTTTTGACATAACTTGGGCATACAAAGTTATATTTTTAAAAACAAATAATCGTCATAAAGCTAGTTTTAAGCACCTTTTAGTGGTGCTAGTATTTTTTTAATATTTTGTTGTTGGTGCAATTTATCATCAATAAAATTCATGTCTCCTTTTTTCACTTCTAGACTAATAATTTTTTTTTATCTCCATTTTTCACACTTATTGCAATGTTGGAAGGTTGGTTTTGTGATCTATAGAGTACTCATATTGGATTTTCTATATTATTCACCAGGTAAATAGAAATTCAATCTAAAATGAACTCTTTATTTTTTGTTTATAGTTGTACAAACTTGCAAAAGTTTTTTTTTTTTTTTGTGGGGGGCCAATTTTATTCCTAAAACACATCAAAGGATAAAAAACCATTCATTTCCAACAAATTAGTAATTTTTATAAACACAAAACTCAATCACACATGATGAAAACTACTTCTATTGAGCATCTCATGCTACACAACTATCACACTTGGAAACCTCATAGAATTATATTACTAATTTACTAATGTCCAAGGGATTTTAGTCCACATTGGATCAAACTCCACTTGAGTTCACATAGGAATATGAGAGATTTTCTTGCAAGAATAAGATGGATGAGGCCATGTGCCTAATTGTATTATATGTTTCAAATAGCATGTTGTTTCGCATTGAATCTTGTCACGCTCCTAATTAAAAATGGGATAAATACAAGTAGATATTTGGTATTGTTAATGAGTTTTGGGCACTATAGATTGAGGTAGAATTAACTACTCTTGTACTTGATTCCTTTTAGGTTCTATTGAGGACTTTCTTGCAAAATTCCAATCACTCAAATCACTTTTACAAGGTTATGGAAGGATGATGATGAAAATTATTGTATTTTTTATCCTATCTAAGCTTAGAGAGACAATTTAGGTGTTCTCTTCTACTTTATATTCTATTATAGATGTATTAGATGATACTTTTATTATGCCTTGTTTTGAGGTCTTTTTTGATCACTTGACATGGGAACGGGCTTAGTTGACCTGATTGGATTCACTTTCTAGTTTGAAAACTCATACATTGGTCATTGATAGTCATCCAAAGGGAAAAGAAAGAAGATAAAAATCCAGACATAAAATACATCAAGTCGCGTGAGTTCCTCCAAGCCAAAGTAGAAGTAAAAAAATCACCAATCTGTTCTTAAAATGACAAATCTTCTAAGTTTGGTGAGTATTCCTCAAAGGCAAAGAAGAAATTAAAAAAACCCTATAGTTTTTGTAGAAAAGAGGGATGTGCAACTTTACCAAATATTGGAAGAGACTAGAAGCTTTAGAGGAAGCCTCGTAGTAGCACATCATTTCATCTTCTAAGTCTTCTTCCCTCATTATAGGCAAAGGCCATGCACTTTATGTACAAGGTTTATCTTGAGAAAACAATTGGACTATTGACTCCAAAATATCACATCACATGACTCATTCATCTAGTCTACTTGAGAATCTTTTTTATAGTAGTACTCATATTGTAGTGGATAACTCTTCTAGAATTCCAATTTTTGGGTTAGGGATTGTGCACCTACAATTTTGAGCCTAATAGAGTAAACCAAAATAATATTAATCTGCTCTACTCAAAACACAAGAAACATTCATGATTAAGCATAAGGTTAGTGAAACATGGTGAAAAGATGAAAATAGATCACCAAAATAGCACTTGTTACATCAAAGAAAGGGCGGTTGTGATCATGGATGGTTGGGTGTGAGTGCTCTTATGAGCAACATAAGGTTGAATTCAAGTAGTGAATTAAAATGGTCTAGGTTGAGGCCAAGTTATAGAAATGAGGAGGAACCAATGGATTGATAGGATTAAATGATGAAATAAATGGCTCATATTGGTTGAGAGCCATGGAGAGATGTGAGGAAAAGTGTCTTCATTTGGTTGAAGGAGATGGAGGGAGAGGAATTAACAAGAGAATCAATAGTGGAGTTTCTCCTTGGAGGATGTGGATGGATGAGATGGAGAGAGTATTTGGGAGTAACCTTGAGGGATGGGCAAGTCCTTTGACCCATGTGACATGGTACCAAGGTCATATCACCTATACAAAGTCTCATGCCTTTGTACACAATCAATTCAATGTATGCATTGGCAAAGATTTATACATTATAACATGTAGTGTGATTATGACTATTTATGGGTGTCATTGAAGATGGATAATAGTGTATTGATTAATATTATGGAAGCATTATTTTTCCACTTGATAGGCCATGGCTTGAGAATATGAAATTTTTTCCCTCAATTATATATCAAAGGCTAAATTATGTGCATGAAAGAAGAGTTATCATGGTATTTTGTAATTCATTTTTATATTTGAGTCATTTTAGTATGGACACATATATTCCTACTCCCAAGGAGACTACAAATGCAAATGAAGTTTTCCTTAATAAATAGAAAATAAAAATCTATGGGATCAAAATCACAAGAGTGGACAAATAATTCTTCATTACCTCCCCTTCCTCCTAAGATATTGAAGAGAAGAAAGTAAAATAGATGTTTTTTCCACCATAAGAAGAGTAAGAAAAAAATATTTCTCATCCTCCATATGTTCCATAGCATGAAAGGTTTCATCCATATTAACAAGAAAATAAAGTTATATTTAGCAATCTCATTGCTACATCTAACATGAACTATCTATTATTTGGATATTGTTGGCCCTTTCCTCAAAAAGCAAAATTATTGCATGTTATACTTGTCTTCACACCCTTGTAACCCTATTAAGAAAATTAATATAAGATAAGTGCATGGCATATATGTGGCCCTACTCTTTTGTTTGTATGTATGCATTTCTTCATGGTAGGATCAACATATTTTGGTATGGAATTGACGGCTAATGATGGCCTATTATGTGTGGACTTCGATTGTGGAAAGCCCAATAATAATGACATGGCAACTAGTGGGTTATCGATGTGTTTTATGTGACACATACATGGTATTGATGGTGAAACCTACATGCTTGTGTCTACTTGAAGACTTTTCAACAAATTTCTTACTCTAATGTGTGTCATATGGCTCATTCCTATTTGCTAGTAGCTAAAAATATCGTAGTGACCAATTACTTGAGTGTGCAACTTCTTTTGTGTGTTGTGCACATGAATAGTTGGGCTCAATAATTTAACATGAATACACTATATGGGGTTATTTTTGTCTATTGGTGATAATTTAATGGTAGAGGTTGATGCTTTCAAGCATCATTCTAGTTGTGTCCTAGTCATGATCTTCACAACCTAAATTAAGGGTTTTCCTCCTCTTGCTAGTAGGAATATGAACATGATGGATTCTATTACATGGATTGAGTTCTAAATGGTATTATTGGGTTCATCGAAAGGTTATGTGATCATGAATGGAATCTCAACAACTACAAGGTCATATGCAAAGGGTTATTTTCTCTCTAGTGACCTTTGAATAGTTGATGCATATGCTACATATATGTGGGTTTGGCATGGACTAGAGTGGGTTGTAAGCTAATGTACAAGGTTAGTGTGTGATGGTTTTATATATATGAGAAAGGGATATTTCCCATGTTCTACTACACTATTCCCTTGTCTTAAATGATGATCTATTGCTACAAATAAGATGTATATAGGTGACTTAAATAATGATATGTCTACAATCATGTTTTCCATGGCATTGCAAGCCTACAAGATGATAAATAATGACTTGTATAGGTGTAGAATTTTTTTTCCTATGGTCTATTATACTTTATAGCCAAACCTTGTGTGAATTTTCGTGTACAAATATAAGTTCTTTGCTTGTGACCTTGTATTGGCTATGACTTGTAAGGAAAAATAACCATTATGCAACTTCCAATATCCTATGATTTTCTTAATAAAATATTCAATATTGTTAGATAGAAGCACATATTATTATGCCCTTAAAGCAAAAATAAACATAGTTAATTTCCCACCACTAACCCTTAGAGGATAAAAACGCAACTTTTAAATATATAAAATTTAGCAACATAACGACATGTAAATTAACACTTTAAGAACATGAAAGGCAAATAAAATATACAAAAGAGAAGAGTGTCACATCTTATTTTTGAGCCCTTTGGATTATGTTATATTTTGATTTGTGTTTTGACTATGATGCCAAAACTTATTTTAAAGACATTTAAATTATGATGATTCAAATTTATATCGATTTCATATTGTTTATATAGGTGAAGTTGATTATCTTGAAATGTTAATGAATGGTTATATTATGGTTTGATAACACAATAATAGACAAACTACCTTGTTCGTTTAATTAGGTGGATGAAAGAGAAAATTTTCCCCCTCTTGGATGAGGAGGGAGAGTATCACTAGAGAGAGGGAAGCAAATCCATAAGAATTCCAGTACCACCATGAATTCAAGAACTATCACACACGCACACACACACACAATATATTTGGTTGTGAATTCATTTGGATGATCTTTTTGAGTTGATTGGTCATTGTGTTTTGGCTATTCATGGCTTTTGAATCGTGTTGGTGTGAATATTATTTTAACTAATCATTCTTTCTAGTATATGCTAATTTGGTAGAATATTATCTTAAAAGGAAAATATGTTCTTTATTTAGAAAATTAGTATGATTGTTATTGAATTATAGCATGTGAGGAAATATCTTTTTGTCAGATCAATATATTTATATAAGTATATAAATAATAGAATATTTATTACGTCAAGAAATGTCTACAGCTGTATAATGGGTCTCAAAGACCCATGTACATAAAAACCCTTCAAGTTTAAAAATGACGTGTAGATGGTGTTTAATGCATAAAAGAATATTAGAGGATGAAATTGTTGGTATCTAAATCATCAATAAGGCTTGTGAAATTGATGGTATAGCATGAGAATGAAATGGAAGGTAGTGGAAGAGTTGTGTGGTCACTTTAAAATAATGGTGGGAGCACAACATTTCATTTCAAAATGGCATACATTTCAGTGCTCATGTTTGCCTCAATATTTTTCTCCCATGTTTCATATTTTTGTGTTAAATTTAGCCACATTGGAGGTTTTTCAATTGTTGTGTTTGAAGGGAAATATTTTGCATGGAAGGGCTAGAGATCTGTTGCAAAATCTTAGTGGAAAATAAGCATGTTTCCTAGGGCGAGTAGAAATCATGTCGTATGACAAGGAGATTCAAAAGCTTAAACTTGTTGCCACTTCTGGCATTGTCATGGTTGCAGTTGTGGATGAGGTAGCACCTTGTACAACAAGGAAAAGGATCAAGCTTTCCAAGGATTCCATCTATTGCAGTAGTGATTGTGCTAGGGAATCTAATTTTAGTATAAATGGAAATATATAAAATTTATTTATGCTTCAATACTCCACTCTCGAAGGCCTTATTATCTAAGGCCTTATTATCTGGATTTGCTCTTGCCAATTGTTTTTTGCTTGAAAATTCCTAAAGATTTTATCAAATGTAATTTTTGCATATCAACTACCACCACATATTTATCTGTGCAATCACATTTGTTCATGTCCTACAATTATTGTATTTTCATTTCTTGGGGTATCAATTATATAGATCTAAAAACAATGTCTATGTTTCCACGTTTTCACTAGTAGAATTTGGTAAATAAATGACTAGGTGACTAAAACTTTTAGTCACAACAACTAAAAATGACTAAATTTTACTAATTTTTTGCAACACAACTATGAATGGGTAAATAAATGACTAATTTGTTCATCGGGTAAAAAATTATTTAATTACACAAATAAAAATGACTAGACAAAATTAAAAAAAATATTTGGGGAAATGATTGGCAGGAGTGTATTGCGTGCAATTCATTATTTGCATTTATCCTAGCACTTGAAAACTACACTAAGGCATTTTGAGTTTTAGTGGCTACTTGCATGAGCACGCGATTCATTATTCATTAGCCTAGCACTTGACAACTACACTGGGGCATTTTAAGTTATAGCAGCTAATTACATGGGTGATAAAGATTGTTTGGACAGGACCTGGAGACTTATGAAAAGACGGGAAAGGGAAAGGAATTTAGAGTTTGTTGCAATGAATTTTAAGTCAGCGAGGTCGTTTGTAGTGAAGTCGGATTTGGCGACACCCTCTACAATGAATTTAGAGGTAATTTGAAACCCTTATTACATTAAACACAAAATTTATAGCTTTGTGATTGGCAACTTACAGTAGTTTCAACCTACTGCTCTTAATAATGTTCTTTTACAATCTTGCCATTGTTCTACTTCATAATGTGTTTGAGCTAAATATAATAAAATTTGGGTGTTAGTGTCAAAATATAATTTCCTCAAACAATTTTGATACATTTAAACTACAAGCACAAACTATCCTTGTGCAAAGTAAACATGTGCTAAATTTATCCACACATCAGGCATATGAATAAATATGTTTCCTACTACAACTTCTTGTACCTGTGTAAAAATTTCCTTTACAATATCAAATTGATCCCTTTCAGCTAGCACAATGTCTGCCTTATTTGTAGCATAAACATTTCTTGGTCTTTGTGCCAACACTTTACAATACAGTTATTTAGCCTTCTCAAGATGTTGTGCCTCCACCTTTGGATCCCTCCTCTCATTGCGAAAAGCTACAAAATAATTCCAATTTCCAATTGAAATGTCAACATAAGAATGTTGGAGTATGGACAGACACTGAGAGGGGTGGGTGAATTAGTGTCTAAACCTTTTTAAACTTCGACCAAGACTTTTAATTTTGATATCCTTTCTATTGACAACAGAGCTGAGTAATCACTTTGAGAGCATTCATGAAAAGGGGTAAATAAAGATATGACAACATTAACTTGGTCCATTAGACAATTTATGCCAATATGATTTGAGTGAGATATCTTGCATTTGCCAAAACAATTGTGACTGACATTGTTTAATTATCAAAGCATGATGATAGTACAGGTGCAACTCATAAGACTGTGTAAATGAAGACCAACATTATTTAAACACTTTAGGACCACCAAATTTCAATGCAGACTTATAAGATACTAAAACAACTATGCAATGGAATGACATATGATAAGCATGAAACAACTAAGATTTTTAGTACATCAAATGAATACATTTATGCTTTCCTTTGAATCATAATTTTCAACAATGACAAAACACTTGTGCAAGAAATTTTAATATAAATATTAGTAGAGATGAAGGAACTAACATTCAACAATGTTTAGACTGATAATTCACAAAATCATCACTATCTTGAAGCAATATCACATCAAAGCAATTAGACCATAAGACAAAGAATTTGTCAAGTGGAAAACCCTCCTGGGGTAGAAAAACCACTCCTAAAATGCCTCACTAGCTTAACTTCAAAAACCAATGCTTACAATGCCTTACTGGAAAACTTCAGAGCACCCACTCTAGGAGCACCGACCCCTTATTCATTTAGGAACACCCATTCCAAGGAGCGCCAACCCCTTCTACAAAATTAGAACAATAATAATATATCAGAGGATTTCTCTGTTTCATTTTAGCTCACATATTCCTCTCTTTCTAATTTTTTTAATATCTTGAAGATTCAACTTGAATCAACAAAATACCAGACACATTAGATTTGTATTTTTTGCATCATATTTTGAAGGTTTCATTACAGAGCTTTTTCATTCTAACTCTTTTCAAAATTGCTCACCAAGAACAGTGATGAAACACTGTATTTATATGTCAACAAAATATACACAAATTTTGTTCAGTACCTTCACCGAAGGTTTTAGATAAGACAAAGTGCAATGTCATGACCGTTTTGTTCTCAGAACCCTAAATTCAACAAAATCTACACCAGTGTTCCTGCAGGTGTTCTACTGGTTTTTTGTTTTGTTGATATCTCTGTGCTGGTTTTTGGTCTTTCTCTGCTGGCAGCTCCTCATCTTTTGTTGAACTCTTAACACTTTATCTTTTCTCTATCCTTTGTTAAAGGGTTTCAGGGCCCCTTCAAAACCTGCTTTTACCTTAATCAAAAACAAAATCTAAACCAATCATATCATATGTTCCAAGAATACAAAAAATACAATAACAATATGCACCAATCATTTCATCTCTCATTTTTTGAAGTGCTTTGATAGACCAAAATGCTCTTATGAATCTATTTTACAAATGAACCTCCAAATTTAGTGACAGGTGGAGAATAATCAGAGAAGCATCTATTTTCATCACATACGATTTTCAAGCTGATATAAACAAAAGTATATCACTGCTAGGGTCTGAAAAGAATTTGTAACTGAACTCATCATCACCAAATACCAAAATTAGCAATTCTTTTAGAATACCCATGATGGGAAAATAAATGTAACCAAAATCATAGCATGCCAATATTGTCAGAGATACACAAGAACCCATTTATCCCTTTTCTAAATTGAGCAAAGAACTAGTAACTTGCCCATTTAAAAATCTCTTCTAGCAGAGGAAAGAATACCTGATAATGAAGAGTGAAACCAAAGAACAAGAGAGCATGATAAACTATTCAGAAGTATCTACCAACCCAAAAAAGTAACGCCATTGAATCTCCTTCCAAATTTGAGCTTCCAGCCAATGAAAAGCATCAAATTGAGCAGCCATACCCTTCATGCTTAAACACAGAGATTGCATTCTATCAATACCATTTCAGCTAGCAGAACCAACGAAGAACAATAGTTACATTGACTCCATGGTAGTGATTAGGGTTGTGAACCCTAGCAATGAGAAGACCAAAAATAAATTGCCCTAACTTCCATTTGATTCAAGACATTTGATGACTACCCCAAAATGAAATAAACTTGAAGTCTGAAATGACAACCATATGTAATTTTAAAAACTTCATAATGATTTCAAATCCGCTGTCAAAAACCTTTTTCCAAGTATGCCGACACAGGAAATGATTTAATTACCATGGAGGCCGACACAATAATCCCTTGTTTATTGTTCCTTATATGTCGATCCATATTATCACAATTAACCTTTATTCAAAGTCAAATGAATTTAAAAAACTAAAAAGGATAGAGACACATGATGGTTGTCGATTGCACTCAATCGAGAATTATAAACATCTGACTTTACACTAAGTCAATAAATCAAGTGCCCAATAGGAGTGTTATCATCTCTATCAAATGCTTAGGGAAACTTGAAATATTTCATAATGCCACTCAAAATCTTATCAACACTGCCAAATGAAACCCAATATCATAAATTTAATAATTTCCATATGACTTTATAATGTCAAGTCGATAGGATGTGTTCATCGAATTTAACAAACCCAATCCACATTTGATTCTTAGTCACCTTTTGAAACCGATGTCATATACAAAGTGACTAATTACATATACCTTTAGAGCCACAAGGTGACTTTTCCTAAGTCACATGAATTTAAAAATATGATAAAACAATGATGCCAAAACAATGACCATGAACCTTTTAGAACAATGTAATTCAATACCCATAATGCCTGAAACCTTTGACAAGGTAATTGCTAGCAATGCACTATATAATCAATGAGCCAAATTTCATGAAACCATACCAAGTACCAATGGTGAAGTCACAAGAGCAAATAAACTTCTCATAAGTATTGTCAAGCCAGTATGTCATGCTGAAACACTTTTTCTGTTTGAACCAAA